>CM038669.1:520801200-521176858 GCA_021605145.1 Aegilops bicornis
GCCACTCATTGGACCCAAAGCGCATATGATACGTCGACATGTGGCACGGCCCAATAGAGGCCCATATAGGTTAAAAAGGCCGACCCAGTCAAAGGCCCGTAGTACTTACCTAGGTACTAGTGGGCCAGCCCAATAACAACCTGCTTAATAAAGGCCCATTTATGGCCCAAAGCCGGATCTGGCCCGTTAATTGTTCGCCGAATATTTGGGCCCAATTACAGCCAGTGACTTTCCGCCTGTTAGAGGCCCGATGTAGACATGGGCCCATTTCAGCCCGGTGTGACTTCCGGCCTGGGAATGGCCCGTGCTGCCCATGGGCCATATATGGTCTGACAGGACATCGGGCCCACTAACGCCCCGTGATAAAGGTGGCCACAGTTAAGCCCAACGTGACTTTGGGCCTGTTAAAGGCCTGTCGCATAATTCGGCATGTTTATGTCTGTACTAAGCTTTCGGCCTCTTAAAGGCCCATGATATTAGTGGGCCAACTAAGGCCCGAGATATGTTTCGGTCTGGTAACTACCCGTGATATAACTGGGCCCAAAAAGGCCCGGTCTACACTTCAGCCTGCTGAAGGCCTATCGACGACTAGTGAAAATTGAGGCCCAATATGCATTTCGGCCTGCTAAATGCCCATGGTTTCATCTGGGCCGTAATGTGCCAAGACAATATTCAGCCTGTTAATGGCCCAACGCTACCTGGGCCAAACTAAGCACTGGGTCCACAAAAGGCCCAACTAAAACATAGGCCGGTGTAAGTTGTTGTAACATCCCAAATTTTCAATTTGGAATGTTATACATTAGGTCATCATGCATATCATATTTTTTCTCGCATTTTTCCGATCCTAGAAATTTCATGCAACTCAAGGACCCTCGGAGAGAGTTGGAAGTTTCATTATTTTCATATTTGGGATTTTTCCAAATCTTGAAAATAGGATCATTGGATTTATTTAAATTATCTTCATAACATTTTCCTATAAAAATATTTCGAGAGGGAATAATATGACTTTCCCAACAATTAGGAAAAATGAAGATATTATAAATAAACCAAATTTGGTTTTGGAAGATTTATTTTGCTTAGGCAAAATGAGCATTTTAAAAATTTTATGCATGTATTTTGTTTTTAAAGTTCATTTTGTTCGACTCATTTTAGGAGTCGGGGAAAATTTGTTTTTTTTATTTTGTAGTTCATTTGTTATTTTTTTTATTTATTTTGTTTTAAATTTTATTAAAAAAAATCGCCTTGGACCGAGGCCAGCCCACTGCCCAGCCCAGCCCAGTGCCCACCCGGCCCACCTCCCTCCTCCTCATGCCGCCCGGGCGGACTCCCGCCGCCCGCCTCACACGCCGCCACGCCCGAGTCCCGCCCGACCCGGCCTCCCTTGCCCCCTCCCAAGGAACCCCCTCCCCTTTATAACCGCCGCCCTCTCTCACCTCACCTCACGGAGCCGCCCGCCGCCTCCAGCGCCCAGCCGAACCCCCGCCCGCCGTGGAGCCGCCGCGCCGCCGTTTCCCGCCCGACGCGGACCCGCCGCCTCGTCTCATGGACCCGTCGCCTCGCCCCTCGCCCGGAGCCCGCCGGACCTGCGCCAAGCCCGCCGGAGGTAGCCACCGCCGCCCTCGCCGATCCGGTTTTATTTAAAAAAAAATATATGTTCGGTTTTTTTTTCGGTTTTCTTAATTAACGAACGTTCACCGAACCGTTCTTTTCAATGAACGTGTTCGTTAGATTCGTTCTGTTAGCGAACGCTCACTTTTTAACTCGTTCGTCGTTTTTCTTTTTAATCGGAATTAATACGTTATTTTCTCGATTTGATTTCGGATCTGATTTTCAAAACTGTTTTATTTCTTACTCGTTTATCGGAATCGGTGATTCAAGCGCTGGAGTTTCAGAATTAAACCGCCGTTCGATTACCCTACTTTCACAGAGTTTTGCTACTGTGAAATTTTGACCTTTTTCAGATTTGTTTAACCGAGTCGTTCTCTCTCGAGTTCCGACTTTCGATGCTTTATTTGATTCGATTCTTTTGCCACCGTGGTTCTTAAGTTGAACTATCTGGTTAGATCTTTTATTCGAGATTTCCCAGCATTAGATGAGTACTTATTGTATGCTTGTTGTTTGTCTGCGTTAGATCACCCGGAGTGCGCCGCTTGTTATTTCGAATCTCTAGGACTCGCAGATCATCGACAAGGCAAGTAACACTTTGATCATACCTTTTCTACTACCCAGCTTTTTATGCATTAGATCAAGCCCTCAAACACTTGCATGTTTAGGATCTAATTAAATAGTGTGGTTGGGAAGTAGATTTAGGTATTACCTATTAACTGTTTTATTATCAAACCCTATGGAGTTACTTCTACGTTTGCTTATTATGCCATGCTATGCTAGTAGACGTGGATTGGGTGAGTGAATATCCATGACAGATGTGAGATTGTTAATTAATGGTTTATTTAAGGTGGCAACCTAAACACACATCTGGGTGGATTGAGGCACCTGGTTTCTATCGAGATTTGCCTGTATTTCTTCTGGACCGCCACCTGTGCTCTAAGGGATCATGAGATTATTCAAACTAGAAACTTCCGTGTGCAGCCACAAGCCAATTATGGGCTCTGGCGTAGTTGACTAAGTTGTGCGAACTCTTACGGGTAGGCTAGCTGATGTAGGGGATGTAGGTTGGTACGGTCTACCCACATGTAAGGTGCTAGCGCTTCTGAAAGACTATGTCTCGGTCATCCGCTTTCTCAAACACCATGAAGTGCGAGAACCAAGCGGAGGCGATCGAGTCTTGTGGGGAAAAGTGCAAACCTCTGCAGAGTGTATAAACTAATCATGATTAGCCGTGTCCCCGGTTATGGACAAATCTTGAGTATCTAGTACTTGATTATCATGTGAATCTCAACATGTTACTTCTAAAATAAATGTATTGGGTTTTTAATGAGTACTTTTAATTGGGATTGAGGATGTCGTCAACCATCTTCAATGTTTAACAACCACCATGATAGTTAAATAAAATTATTCCTTTGATGTAGGGAAAAATTGGCTTTTCGCAAAAATGTAATCAGAGAGCCTTACCACCAGCCAAATAGGCATGTAGTATAGGCTTATTCATTCATTGCTCTTTACGTGTTACATTGCCAGCATATTCCATGTCTTTGACCGTTTGGCTGCAACTTTTCATGTTGCGCACTTTTCGCAACGACAGTAAGATGTTAGGTTGTGGTTCTATACTCGGATGCTACCGGAGTTGATGGACTCACTCGTTTTCCAAGCCTTCCGCTGTTATTATTAGATGGCCTTAAGCCATATTATTGTGTTAAGTTCCCTTGTGGACAACGATGTAATAAGTGTGTGATTGCTACTCGCTATAAATCCTTCGAAATCTTGTCTTTGTATCGGCATTCTTGATCCAGGGATGACATCGAGTACAGAGCGCTAGATCCATTCGGGTCCGGTCGCGACAGAGAATGGTATCGAGCACCACTGACTATAGGACACAACCACTAAGATAAAGCCATAGATCACTACTCTCTTCTCATTTTCTAACTCCTCATCTTTTCTACTCTCTTTAGGATGATTTGACGCGAAGATCAAGTACACCCAACCAGATGAAGGCACACCGTTTGGATTTCACTTGAAGGAAGTTACCAAGTACCTGAACATTGGATTACCAAGCTTCACCGAACTTTCAACGCCACTCTGCTCAAGAGGAGCGCTGGAAGATTCACGCTCACGTTCCAGAAGGACATTCGCCCCAATCACCAAGTCTATAGATAGTGTTTTCGGTGCACCAACTTGGAGTGCAGGAAAGAGCATGGCAGCTCACATCACCATGGGACGCATTGGAGAAGTTTACCAAGAAGACCTCAAGGACACAATCTACCAGATTTGCGGACGCCGAGACGACAAATGGGAAGTCGTCAACACTAAGAAGGATAGATCCATTGCAGCATTTATCCAGGAGTTAAACCAGCACATTCGACGCCAGGAGAATCAGATGTACAATGATATGTTGGAGTTGCAAAATACAAAAGGAAGGATCATCGAACTTGAAGAAGAACTCAAGACAACTCGCAAGGACTATATGGACGAGATCGTAGCTCTAGCAAGACACAATAACGATCTTAAGTATGAGATTGAAGAACTCAAGAAGAAGTTGGCGCTCAGGAATGAAGACCAGTATGTCAATCACCCAGGCGACTACATCAACATCGACGACACCGATTCGGATCCAAGTGAACCCGACTTTGAAGACGGTTGGAGCAGTACATTATGGAGTCTTCCACCGTTCAAATTAGCAGAAGTCCCCCACATATTAGCAGTAGTCCCTCCATGTAAACAGTATAGTACACGCACTTTTGCGATAGTTAGATCGTTGTAAGCCCTTGTTTGATTGAATGAAGTGATTTTGTGTGCATTTGCTCATGTGCATTTGGGTAGTGATTCCCTTAGACCTCATTCTATTCTAAATTCTCATCTTTTCTAAACCCATCGATGCCTCCGAGACGCCGACCCCGGATTTGTTTTCCCGCCAGAGATCACCCAATTGATTCAAGAGCGAATACCACTGATTCAAACATTGGTGCGAGAACCAGGCAACAACAACAACAACAACAACAACCCACCGCCACCACCACCACCATGGATCATCCGACTCGTTTCCTTAGACTAAACCCACCGTGTATTCCAAGAGCACCGAGCCAATTGTAGCGGATGACCGGCTCCGCAAGATAGGAAGGAGCTGACCACTGCAGGATGCACGGATGGAGAAAGAGTGAAGTTTGCAGCACATCAGCTTGAAGGACCCGCAGCAAGATGGTGGGAGAATTTCACAGCCACTTACCTCAGAGACACCGCCACATGGGATCGGCCAAGAAGCTTTTCGCACAGCCCATGTTTCAGCAGGAGCTATGGCCATGAAGAAGCGTGAGTTTCATAATTTACGCCAAGGAGGAAGGACTGTTGGCGATGCGTGGATGACTTTAGTAAACTAGCACGTTATGCCCCGGATGACGTTACTCACGGATGCAGCTAAACAGAGAAGTTTCTAGAAGGACTGAATGATGAGTTCAAGATGCCGTTGATGGTAGCAAGTTTCAATAACTACCAGGAGTTAGTAGATCGAGCCCTCATGATTGAAGGAAAGCAGCAGCAATTGAGAACTGCATAGCGGAAGTATGGACAAGGAAAGTATAACTCTGAGCTCAGCAGAAACCTCGTTATACCCCTAAATCAGGAATTCAGTTTCAGATACCCATGGAGGAGGAAATTAGCATAACCATAACAGCACCAAGAATGGGAACGGAATGGAGGAAGCAGCGGACAGAATCGCACCAACCCGTCAACACCATCCAAAGTAGACCTGAGTCATGTTACTTGCTTTAAGTGCCGCAAGATCGGGCACTATGCAAATGACCTGTCGAGAAGGCGAGAATGGAAATGGCAATGGAAGCTCGGAAAGAAGCCCAACCCTTTCAATAGAGGACAGGTGAACCACCTTGAAGTGGAGGAGGTTGAAGATCAGCCCGATGCAAGAATCGGTAAGTTTTTGGTTAAGTCATTTACTGCAGCTTGTTCTTTTCGATCTTTGGTGCATCGCATTCATACATATCAAGGGATTTGTGGATAAGTACAAGTTACCAACCCAAGCCCTTAGGTCACCCATGCTAGTAACCTCACCCGGAGCAGAGTACATGGCTAGTAAATGGTGTGATCGATTGCCAAGAAGGATTGGACACTATGTTTTCCCTCGGACCTAATAGTTACGGAATCCCAAGGATTGGATGTGATATTAGGTATGGATTGGTTATCGAAGTATGGAGGAAACATAGATTGTACCGCAAGGTCAATTTTGCTCACCACACCAAGGAAGAAGGATTAAGTATGTATCACGGCACGAGCCGAGGAGAGCACAAGTTAATTGCTTATCAGGAGTGGTACAGGAAGAAGTACCAGTGGTGAAGGATTATCCTGATGTATTTCCAGAAGAGTTGCCAGGAATGCCGTCAGATAGAGACATTGAGTTTTTGATGAACCTGATGCGTTAGTTAGTCCAGCACCAGCCTATTTCATGAACCTGATGAACAAAGTGTTTATGGAGTTTTTGGATAAGTTAAATCGTGGTGTTCATTGATGACATTTGATTTTCTCGAAGAATGAAGAGGAACACAAGGAACATTTGCGTATTGGTTTTGGAGAAACTGAGGGAACACCAGTTGTATGCCAAGTTCAGCAAATGTGAGTTTTGGCTAAAGGAAGTTGGATTTCTCGGACATGTTATATCCGGAGAAGGGATAGCAGTTGACCCCACGAAAGTTGAGACCGTAACCAAATGGGAAGCACCAACGAACGTTGGAGAGATTCGGAGTTTCCTTGGACTCGCAGGATACTACCGAAGATTCATTGAGAATTTCTCAAGGATTGCTAAGCCTATGACAGAATTGTTGAAGAAGGAAAATAAATTCATATGGACTGAGGACTGTGAGGCAAGTTTTCGTGAGTTGAAGAAAAGATTGGTTACCTCACCAGCTTTTGATACCGCCAGATCAAACTAAGGATTATGAGGTGTATTACACGCTTCACGCCGAGGACTTGGAGCAGTGCTTATGCAGGAAGGAAGAGTTGTTTCAGTATGCTTCACGACAACTTAAGCCCCATGAGTTGAATTATGCCACTCATGATTTGGAGTTAGCAGCCGTTGTGCATGCCTTGAAGACGTGGAGACATTTTCTCATTGGAAATCATTGTGAAGTATATACGGATCACAAGAGTTTGAAGTACATCTTCACACGTATGAAATTGAATCTCGACAGAGGAGATGGTTAGAGCTTATCAAGGATTATGACATGAGATTGCATTATCACCCGGGAAGGCTAATGTCGTAGCAGACGCATTGAGCCGTAAGAGCCACGTCAATACCCTAATGATGGGAGGAATACCCAATGAGTTAGCCGAGGACCTTCGAGGGCTATGTTTGGAAATAGTTCCGAGAGGCTATGTAGCAGCATTGGAGATTCAGTCGACACTAATGGACAAAATCAGAGAGGCCCAGAAGGCAGATAAGGAAGTTGCCTCTATAAAGGAGAAAATGAGCAAAGGAAAAGCTAAAGGATTTCATGAGGACGAGCACGATACCTTATGGTTTGAAGACCGTGTTTATGTGCCCAATGACCCGTAGATCGTGAAGTTGATTTTACAAGAAGCCCATGATTCACCCTATTCGATTCACCCAGGAAATACCAAGATGTATTTGGATTTGAAGAATATTTTCCGTGGACCGGAATGAAGAAGGATATTGCGGAGTATGTAGCAGTTTGTGACGTATGTCGAAAGTAAAGGCGTAACATCGAAGCCAGCAGGATTGTTACAACCATTGCCGATACCGAATGGAAGTGGGATAAACTAGGCATGGATTTTATCACAGGATTGCCAAAGACTCGTTCAGGATATGACTCGATTTGGGTCATAGTCGACCGCTTAACAAAGGTAGCCCATTTCATTCCAAATAAGACTACCTATAGCGAGTGCTAAGTTGGCAAAGATATACATGACCAGAATTGTATGCTTACACGGAGTTCCGAGAAGCATTGTATCAGATAGAGGAACCCAATTTACCTCGAAATTTTGGAACCAGTTGCACGAAACATTGGGAACTAGATTGGAATTCAAGATGCCTTTTCCACCCACAGACCGATGGATGACCGAGAGAGTCAATCAGATTTTGGAAGACATGCTGAGAGCTTGTGCCCTAGATTATGGATCTAGCTGGGATGATAATTTGCCGTATGCAGAATTTTCCTACAATAACAGTTACCAAACCAGTTTGAAGATGGCACCTTTCGAAGCTTTGTATGGAAGAAGGTGCAGGACACCATTGTTATGGGACGAAACTGGAGATCGTCAGTTGTTCGGACCAGATTTGATTAAGGAGTCCTAACAGAAAGTTAAGTTGATTCGAGATGTGCTCAAGATAGCCCCTGTCCGCATAAAAGAGCTATGCCGATTCAAAGCGCAGCGATTGAGTATGAAGTTGGAGACAGAGTATATCTCGAGTATCCCCGCCGAGGAGTTAAGCGTTTTGAGTTAAAGGAAAGTTAGCACCCGCTTCGTTGGACCGTATAAGATTTTGCAACGCATGGGAGAAGTTAGCGTATAAGTTGGAATTACCGTAAGGACTGTCGGGAGTTCATGATGTATTCCATGTTTCTCAGTTGAAGAAATGTCACCCCGAGATAGCAGAGGTATCGTTAAGAGACACAGTACCATTGGAAGCAATACAGTTGAAGGATGACTTGACATATGAGGAAAAACCAGTTAAGATTCTCGATTATGCCAAAGAAAGTTACCCGCAAGAAGGTTATCAAGTTTTGCAAAGTTCGATTGGAGCCACCACACCGAGGATGAAGCCACACAGGAAAGAGAGGAAGTTTTGCTCAAGGACCACCCTCACCTATTTTCTAGCCAACCCGAATCTCGAGGGCGAGATTCATCTTAAGGGGGTAGGTTTGTAACATCCCAAATTTTCAATTTGGAATGTTATACATTAGGTCATCATGCATATCATATTTTTTTCTCGCATTTTTCCGATCCTAGAAATTTCATGCAACTCAAGGACCCTCGGAGAGAGTTGGAAGTTTCATTATTTTCATATTTGGGATTTTTCCAAATCTTGAAAATAGGATCATTGGATTTATTTAAATTATCTTCATAACATTTTCCTATAAAAATATTTGGGGAGGGAATAATATGACTTTCCCAACAATTAGGAAAAATGAAGATATTATAAATAAACCAAATTTGGTTTTGGAAGATTTATTTTGCTTAGGCAAAAATGAGCATTTTAAAAATTTTATGCATGTATTTTGTTTTTAAAGTTCATTTTGTTCGACTCATTTTTAGGAGTCGGGGAAAATTTGTTTTAATTAATTTGGAGTTCATTTGATATTTATTTTATTTGTTTTGTTTTAAATTTTATTTAAAAAAAAAACACAGCGCCCCCCCTGGACCGAGGCCCAGCCGGCCCAGCCAGCCAGGCCCCAGGCCCAGCGCCCCGGCCCACCTCCCTCCTCCCTCGCCTGCCCGTGGGCGGACTCACGCCGCCCGCCGCCTCGCCGCCGCCCGAGTCCCGCCCGACCCGCCTCCTTGCCCCCTCCCAAGGAACCGGCCCCTCCCCCCTTTATAACCGCCCCCTCTCTCTCACCTCACCCTTGAGCCGCCCAGCCGCCTCCAGCACGATCGAACCCGCCCGCCGCCGTGGAGCCGCCCGCCCGCGTTCCCGCCCGCCGGACCCCGCCGCCCCTCGTCTCGCGGACCCCGTCGCCCCTCGCCCCTCGCCCCGGAGCCCCGCCGGACCTCGCCGGCGAAGCCCCGCCGGAGGTAGCCACCGCCGCCCTCGCCGATCCGGTTTTATTTAAAAAATATATATGTTCGGTTTTATAAAAAAAAACCTAGATTGGTTTATTTTTTTTTCGGTTTTCTTAATTAACGAACGTTCACCGAACCGTTCTTTTCAATGAACGTGTTCGTTAGATTCGTTCTGTTAGCGAACGCTCACTTTTTAACTCGTTCGTCGTTTTTCTTTTTAATCGGAATTAATCCGTTATTTTCTGATTTGATTTCAGATCTGATTTTCAAAACTGTTTTATTTCTTACTCGTTTATCGGAATCAGGTGATTCAAGCGCCTGGAGTTTCGTAACGAAACCGCCGTTCCGATTACCCTACTTTCACAGAGTTTTGCTACTGTGAAATTTTGACCTTTTTTTCAGATTTGTTTAACCGAGTCGTTCTCTCTCGAGTTCCGACTTTCGATGCTTTATTTGATTCGATTCTTTTGCCACCAGGGTTCTTAAGTTGAACTATCTGGTTAGATCTTTTATTCGAGATTTACCTGTGCATTATATGAGTACTTATTGTATGCTTGTTGTTTGTCTGCGTTAGATCACCCGGAGTGCGCCGCTTGTTATTTCGAATCTCTAGGACTCGCAGATCATCAGCAAGGCAAGTAACACTTTGATCATACCTTTTCTACTACCCAGTTTTTATGCATTAGATCAAGCCCTCAAACACTTGCATGTTTAGGATCTAATTAAATTGTGGGATGGGAAGTAGATTGAGGTAGTACCTATTACCTGTTTTATTATCAAACCCTTGGGAGTTACTTCTACGTTTGCTTATTATGCCATGCTATGCTAGTAGACGTGGATTGGGTGAGTGAATATCCATGACAGATGTGAGATTGTTAATTAATGGTTTATTTAAGGTGGCAACCTAAACACACATCTGGGTGGATTGAGGCACCTGGTTTCTATCAGGATTTGCCTGTATTTCTTCGGACCGCCACCCATGCTCTAAGGGATCATGAGATTATTCAAACTAGAAACTTCCGTGTGCAGCCACAAGCCAATTATGGGCTCTGGCGTAGTTGACTAAGTTGTGCGAACTCTTACGGGTAGGCTAGCTGATGTAGGGGATGTAGGTTGGTACGGTCTACCCACATGTAAGGTGCTAAGCGCTTCGAAAGACTATGTCTCGGTCATCCGCTTTCTCAAACACCATGAAGTGCGAGAACCAAGCGGAGGCGATCGAGTCTTGTGGGGAAAAGTGCAAACCTCTGCAGAGTGTATAAACTAATCATGATTAGCCGTGTCCCCGGTTATGGACAAATCTTGAGTATCTAGTACTTGATTATCATGTGAATCTCAACATGTTACTTCTAAAATAAATGTATTGGGTTTTTAATGAGTACTTTTTAATTGGGATTGAGGATGCTGTCAACCATCTTCAATGTTTAACAACCACCATGATAGTTAAATAAAATTATTCCTTTGATGTAGGGAAAAATTGGCTTTTCGCAAAAATGTAACCGTAGAGCCTTACCACCAGCCAAATAGGCATGTAGTATAGGCTTATTCATTCATTGCTCTTTACGTGTTACATTGCCAAAGATATTCCATGTGCTGACCCGTTTAGCTGCAACTTTTCATGTTGCGAGACTTTTCGCATTTACCAGTAAGATGTTAGGTTGTGGTTCTATACTCGGTGATGCATTGGAGTTGATGGACTCACTCGTTTTCCAAGCCTTCCGCTGTTATTATTAGATGGCCTTAAGCCATATTATTGTGTTAAGTTCCCTTGTGGACAACGATGTAATAAGTGTGTGATTGCTACTCGCTATAAATCCTTCAAATCTTTGTCTTTGTGTCAAGATTATCGATCCAGTGGATGACACCGAGTACAAGAGCGCTAGATCCATTCGAATGCAGTCGCGGACGATTGTGGGCCTCGCGCAAAGTGTGAAGGCCCCAATCATTCTGGCCCAAGAAAGATGCAGGCCAGCCCAATTGTGGCCCGCTAAACACCAGGCCCGTTAGAGGCGAATGTTTCGGCCCGGTCGACTACATATGATTTTTTTTTTCAGATAGCGAATGATGGCAGTACCTAGTATGAATTAAGAACAAACCTACTCTATACACTAAATTAATTACGACATAGTAACTAAGAATAAACCTACACTATACAATAAAGGATTTATGGTATATTACATCCACTGGGCATCGAAGTTCGCCACCAGTGATCATAACACGCAACGAAGAAGCAGATTACAAAAACTGGGCACCATTGCAGCGTAACAAAATAATACTGAACCGAGACCACTTCCAAGACAGTTCAAGAAAGGTTAGCCTTGCGCGGGAACTGCTGCGCAAGCTGCTGAGCAAGGCTGTGAGACCGGCCTAGCATGTCGGTCATAGCTTCCAGGTGTAGCTGTTTAGCGATGAGGTTCTCATTGGTGTTCTCCGCAATCTTTCTTAGAGATAGGACTTCAAGTCGAAGTTGAGTTGCAGAATGCCTTTCTGCTATAACTTGGGACTGAAGAAGTCGAACTGATTCAGACAACGAATTCAATGAGCTTGTCTGACTGCTAGTCTCAAGTAACTTGAACACTGCTTCAAGACAAGACTTTGGGGTTGTCTCGATATCTTCAAGATGTTTTGCCTTCTTTGCTGCAATATATGTTGGGTTTGTCGCACAGCCTTCAGCAGACTTGTGCATGCCATCAGGCATATCACCCTGAAACAAAGCAGAGAGATGATTGGTTTTGCACGTGTATAAACAAAGATGATAACTGTGCTGTCAATTACATCCAATTTCAAATTAGAAAATAAAGAGTAAGTTCAAAATATCAATAGCAAAATTTGGCATTGTTCATAATGCGGGAGCTTCACCACACTCTTTGGATTACCATGTCAACATAACAAGCATAGATGAAGGGCAAAGAAAATCATTGTATCTATTTTGGTTAATGTGCATGGCATGTTGTTGATATCATCATCCACATCAGTAAGATAAAACAGGAGATGACAAGGTGCAAACGTGGGCTGCGTCACCACACACTGGATTATAGATCCACAAAAACTGTTAGCGATCGTTGCAGAAATTAAAAAATTTCTACGCATCACCAAGATCAATCTATGGAGAGACTAGCAATGAGAGAGAGAGGAGTGCATCTTCATACCCTTGAAGATCGCGATGCGGAAGCGTTACAAGAACGCAGATGAAGGAGTCGCACTCGCAACTATTCAGATCGCGATTGATTCCGATCTAAGCGCCGAACAACGGCGCCTCCGCGTTTAACACATGTATAGCCCAAGGACATCTCCTCCTTCTTGATCCAACAAGGGGAGAGGAGAAGTTGAGGGAGAGCTCCGGCAGCACGACGGCGTGGTGGTGGAGCTTGCAGTTCTCCGGCAGGGCTTCGCCAAGCACTACGGAGGAGGAGGAGGTATTGGGGACGGAGAGGGCTTCGCCAGGGGAAGGCAACCATGCGCCTCCCCACTATATATAGGGGTGGAGGGGGCTGGTTTCTTGCCCTCCAAGTCCATTGGGGCGTTGGCAACAGTGGGGAAAGAAATCCCATCATTTCCCTTCCCCACCGATTGTTATCCCCCCTTTTTAGGGATCTTGATCTTATCCCTTCGGGATATGATCTTATTCCTTCTAAGGGGGGGTCTTGGTGCGCCTTGACCAGGAGTGTGGGGTCTTTCCCCCACTACCCACGTTCATGTGGGTCCCCCCATGCAGGTGGGCCCCACTGTGGAACCTTCTAGAACCTTCCCGGTACAATACCAAAAAATCCCGAACATTTTCCGGTGGCCAAACTTGGACTTCCCATATATAAATCTTTACCTCCGGACGATTCTGGAACTCCTCGTGACGTCCGGGATCTCATCCGAGATTCCGAACAACATTCGGTAACTGCACACTAATTCCCATAACAACTCTCGCGTCATCGAACCTTAAGTGTGCAGACCCTATGGGTTCGGGAATCATGCAGACATGACCGAGCAGCTCTCTCGCCAATAACCAACAACAGGATCTGGATACCCATGTTGGCTCCCACATGTTCCACGATGATCTCATGGGATGAACCACGATGTCGGGGATTCAATCAATCCTGTATATAATTCCCTTTGTCCATCGGTATGTTACTTGCCCGAGATTCGATCGTCGGTATCCCAATACCTCGTTCAATCTCGTTACCGGCAAGTCACTTTACTCGTTCCGTAATCCATGATCCCGTGACTAACTACTTAGTCACATTGAGCTCATTATGATGATGCATTACCGAGTGGGCCCGGAGATACCTCTCCATCATACGGAGTGACAAATCCCAGTCTCGATTCGTGCCAACCCAACAGACACTTTTGGAGAAACACGTAGTGCACCTTTATAGCCACCCAGCCATTGCTAGACATTTGGTACACCCAAAGCATTCCTACGGTATCCGGGAGTTGCAGAATCTCATGGTCTAAGGAAATGATACTTGACATTAGAAAAGCTTTTAGCAAACGAACTAAACGATCTTGTGCTATGCTCAGGATTGGGTTTTGTCCATCACATCATTCTCCTAATGATGTGATCCTGTTATCAATGACATCAAATGTCCATGGCCAGGAAACCATAACCATCTATTGATCAACGAGCTAGTCAACTAGAGGCTCACTTGGGACATGTTGTGGTCTATGTATTCACACATGTATTACGGTTTCCAAATAATACAATTATAGCATGAACAATAGACAATTATCATGAACAAGGAAATATAATAATAACCATTTTATTATTGCCTCTAGGGTATATTTCCAACAGTCTCCCACTTGCAATAGAGTCAATAATCTAGGTCACATCACTATGTGATTGTAATGAATCCAACACCCATGGGGTTTGATCATATCTCTCTTGTGAGAGAGGTTATTAGTCAACGGGTCTGAACTTTTCAGATCCGTGTGTGCTTTAAAAATCTCTATGTCATCTTGTAGATGCAGCTACCATGCGCTACTTGGAGCTATTCCAAATAACTGCTCTACTATACGAATCCGATTCACTACTCAGAGTCATCCGGATTAGTGTCAAAGTTTGCATCGATGTAACCCTTTAAGATGAACTCTTTTACCACCTCCATAATTGAGAAAATTCCTTAGTCCACTAGTTACTAAGGATAAGTTCGACCACTGTCATGTGATCCATTCGTGGATTACTCTTGTACCCCTTGACTAACTCATGGTAAGGCACACTTCAGGTGCGGTACACAACATAGCATACTGTAGAGCCTACGTCTAAAGATAGGGGACGACCTTCGTCCTTTATCTCTCTTCTGCCGTGGTCAGGTCTTGAGTCTTACTCTATACTCACACCTTGTAACACAGCCAAGAACTCCTTCTTTGCTGATCTATTTTGAACTCCTTCAAAATCTTCTCATGGTATGTATTCATTTGAAAGTACTATTAAGCGTTTTTTATCTATCCTTATAGATCTTGATGCTCAATGTTCAAGTAGCTTAATCCTGGTTTTCCATTGAAAAACACTTTTCAAATAACCCTGTATGCTTTCCAGAAATTCTACATCATTTCTGATCAACAATATGTTAACAACATATACTCATCAAAAATTCGATAGTGCTCCCACTCACTTCTTTGGAAATACAAGTTTCTTATAGACTTTCTATAAAACCAAAAGCTTTGATCATCTCATCAAAGCGTACATTCCAACTCCGATATGCTTACTCCAGTCCTTAGAAGGATTGCTGGAGCTTTGCATACTTGTTAGCATATTTCAGGATTGACAAAACCTTCTGGTTGTATCACATACAACCTTTCCACAAGAAAATCGTCGAGGAAACAATGTTTTGACATTCTATCTGCAAGATTTCATAAATAATGCAGTAACTACTAATATAATTCCAACAGACTCTTAGCATCGCTACAAGTGAGATAGTCTCATCGTAGTCAACTCCTTGAACTTGCTGGAAAACATCTTAACGACAAGTCGAGCTTTCTTAATGGTGATACTTACCATCATTGTCCATCTTCCTTTTAAAATCCATTTGTACCCAATAGCCTTACGACCATCAAGTAGTTCTTCCAAAGTCTATACTTTGTTTTCACACATGGATCCTCTCGGATTTTATGGCCTCGAGCCATTTGTCGGAATCCGGGTCCACCATCACTTCTCCATAGCTCGTAGGTGCATTGTTGTCTAGCAACATGACCTCCAAGACAGGATTACGTATCACTCTGAAATAGTACACATCCTTGTCGACCTACGAGGTTTGGTAGTGACTTGATCCGAAGTTTCATGATCACTATCATCAGCTTCGACTTCAATTCGTGTAGGCGCTACAGGAACAACTTCCTGTGCCCTGCTACACACTGGTTGAAGTGATGGTTCAATAACCTCATCAAGTCCCCCATCCTCCCACCCAATTCTTTCGAGAGAAACTTTTCCTCGAAAAAGGACCCGTTTTAAGAAACAATCAATTTTTCTTCCAGATCCGAAATAGGAGGTATACCCAACTATTTTGGGTGTCCTATGAAGATGCATTTATCCGCTTTGGGTTCGAGCTTATCAGGCTAAACCTTTTTCACACAAGCGTCACAGCCCCAAACTTTTAAGAAATGACAGCTTAGGTTTCTCTAAACCATAGTTCATACTGTGTCATCTCAACGTAATTACGTGGTGCCCTATTTAAAGTGAATGTGGTTGTCTCTAATGCCTACCCCATAAACAATAGTGGTAATTCGATAAGATACATCATGGTATGCACCACATCCAATAGGGTGCAGTTATGATGTTCGGACACCCCATCACACTATGGTGTTCCAGGCAGTATTAGTTGTGAAACAATTTCCACAATGTCTTAATTGTGTGCCAAACTCGTAACTCAGATATCCATCTCTATGATCATATCATAGACATTTTATCTTCTTGTCACGACGATCTTCAACTTCACTCTGAAATTACTTGAACCTTTCAATAATTTAGACTTGTGTTTCATCAAGTAAATATACTTACAATCTACTCAAATCATCTGTGAAGTAAGAGCATAATGATATTCATCAAGCGTGCCTCAGCACTCATTGGATTGCACACATCAAATGTATTACTTCCGACAAGTTGCTCTCTTGTTTCATCTCACTGAAAACGAGGCCTTTCAGCCATCTTGCCCATGTGGTATGATTTGCATGTCTCAAGTGATTCAAAATCAAGTGAGTCCAAATGATCCATCTGCCTGGAGTTTCTTCATGCGTATAAACCAATAGACATGGTTTGCATGTCTCAAACTTTTCAAAAAACGAGTGAGTCCAAAGATCCATCAACATGGAGCTTCTTCATGCGTTTTATACCAATATGACTCAATTGGCAATGCCACAAGTATGTGGTACTATCATTAATATCTTATATCTTTTGTCATGAACATGTGTATCACTACGATCGAGATTAAATAAACCATTCATTTTAGGTGCAAGACCATTGAAGGTATTATTCCAATAAACAGAGTAACCATTATTCTCCTTAAATGAATAACCAGACATGTATAAACATAATCCAATCATGTCTATGCTCAACGCAAACACCAAATAACAATTATTTAGGTTTAACACCAATCTCGATGGTAGAGGGAGCGTGCGATGTTTGATCACATAAACTTGGAAACACTTCCAACATATCGTCATCTCACCTTTAGCTAGTCTCCGTAGCATTTTATTTCGAGTTACTAACACTTAGCAACCGAACCGATATTTATTACCCTAGCGCTACTAGGAGTACTAGTAAAGTACACATTAATATAACGTATATCCAAAATACTTCTGTCGACCTTGCCAGCCTTCTCATCTACCAAGTATCTAGGGTAGTTCTGCTTCTGTGACCGTTCCCCTCATTACAGAATCACTTAGTCTTGGGTTCGGGTTCAACCTTGGGTTTCTTCACTAGAGCAGCAACTAATTTGCCGTTTCATGAAGTATCCCTTCTTGAAACTAGTGGTTTTAATAACCATCAACAATTGATGCTCCTACTTGATTTCTACTTTCGCGGTGTCAAACATCGCGAATTGCTCAAGGATCATCATGTCTATCCCTGATATGTTATAGTTCATCAAGAAGCTCTAATAGCTTGGTGGCGTGACTATGGAGAACCATCACTATCTCATCCGGAAGATTAACTCCCACTCGATTCAAGCGATTGTAGTACTCAGACAATCTGAGCACATGCTCAACGATTGAGCTTTTCTCCCTTAGTTTGCAGGCTTAAGAAACTTGTCAGAGGTCTCATACCTCTTGACGTGGGCACTAGTTTGAAATCCCAATTTCAGTCTTTGGAACATCTCATATGTTCTGTGACGTTTCAAAAACGTCTTTGGCGCCTCAGTTCTAAACCGTTAGCATTACGCACTGAACTATCGAGTAGTCATCAAAAACGTGTATGTCAGATGTTCGCAACATCCACAGACGATGCTTGAGGTTCAGCACACCGAGCGGTGCAATAAGGACATAAGCCTTCTACGCAGCAACGAGGATAATCCTCAGTTTACGAACCCAGCTCGCATAATTTCTACTATCAACTTTCAACTAAATTTTCTCTAGGAACATATCTTAAACAGTAGAACCAAAGCGTAAGCTACGACATAATTTGTAAAGACCTTTTGACTATGTTCATGATAATTAAGTTCATCTGATTATTTAATAAACTCCCACTCAGATAGACATCCCTCTAGTCATCTAAGTGATACATGATCCAAGTCAACTAGGCCGTGTCTGATCATCACGTGAGACGGACTAGTCATCATCGGTGAACATCTTCATGTTGATCATATCCACTATACGACTCATGTTCGACCTTTCGGTCTCTTGTGTTCTGAGGCCATGTCTGTACATGCTAGGCTCGTCAAGTCAACCTAAGTGTTTTGCATGTCTAAATCTGGCTTACACCCGTTGTATGCGAACGTTAGAATCTATCACACCTGATCATCACGTGGTGCTTCGAAACAACGAACTTTCGCAACGGTGCACGGTTAGGGGGAACACTTTCTTGAAATTTTTATGAGGGATCATCTTATTTATGCTACCGTCGTTCTAAGAAAATAAGATGTAAACATTTTTTTGACTATAAACAGTAGGGTAAAACCCCACTGCAATTTTTATATTATAGAGCAAAGAAACAAGTAGTCTTACAGGCTTGAGGTAAGCCTACAGAAAAGAAGAATAAAAGCAAAGAAAAAGAAAAGAAAAAAGAAAGTAAAATAAAAGCAAAGAAAAAATAAGATTACAGCAGGGTCTGGAGCCAGAGATTGAAATGATTCTCATGCTTCTTCTTCATTCTAAATCTTAAAAGTTTTAGCTCCTCCAGGAAAATGAACTTCCATCCTTGAAAAGATGGAGCAATGTTTTCAAAAAATTTATTGTTTCTGGTTATCCAGATGGCCCATGCACCAAGAATGATGATCTCCATGTAGAAGGGGTACTTTAGTTTGTCCTTTAGATCTTGAAATGCTTCCAGCACTGACAGATTTGGAGTTCTTGTTGGACAAATAAAGTCCCAGCACTGTTGTACAAATGGGCATCCCCAAAAAAGATGATGAAGTGTTTCTTCCTGTTGACATTCATTAACAGCACAGTTGTATGCTTCCAGAACAAAATTCTTTCTTCTAAGCAGGTTCCTTGTGTTAACTCTGTCATGAAGTAGTTGCCAGAAAAAGACTTTGTGTTTTGGCTGACATGTGCTTTGCCATATCCAGCTGAAATGAGGAGGTGTTTGCTTGTGACCTATTAGCACTTTATATGCCTTGATGGATGAATATATTTCATTTCCCCAGATATAACTCCATGTGTCTAAAGATCCCAGAAATTCAGATTGCCTCAGAGTGATGCAAATGTCTTCCATTTCTAAGAATTCCTCATATGCCTCTGTTGTCAATGGTAGGAAAAAAAAGGTCTTGAAGGTACTCTGTCTGCAATACCTGTTGGATATTCGACTGGGGATTTCTCACAAAGGAGTACAGGTGCTGAAATTTGTGTTTGAGAACAGCATGTTGCCATAGATCATCCCAGAAAGAAGCAGTGACCCCATCTCCCACATTACATCGAGCAATAGCCTTGTAATGATCCAGAAGTGCCAGGTTTGATTTCCACCAAAAAGAACCCACCATGTTGTCACCGGGCAATTTCCCATCACTATAGTGTGTTTCCCAAATCAAGTTAACCCACGGTATGTCATGTCTGTTGAAAAATTTATGCAAATTTTTCATTAGCAGGGTTTTGTTATGGGTATATATATCCAATACACCTAGGCCTCCCTGATCTTTGGGTCTGCACACAGTGGTCCAAGCTACTAAAGCAGGTCTGCGGTCTTCCATATCTGGCCCTCTCCAAAGTCAGTGTCTCAGGTATTTTACTATATGTTTCTTTATTGTGATTGGAATATCCAGACATGCCATGAAGAAGACTGCTAGAGAGGTTAGCACTGATTTCACCAGCAGTAGTTTCCTAGCCTGTGTCATGAAGATAGATATGCCTACTAACCTTTTAGCAATCCTGTTGACTAGAGGTAAGCATTGTTCCACAGTGGGCTTGTAAATTCCCAATGGAAGTCCAAGGTAATTGAAAGAGAAGTGTCCTCTAGCACATTGTAGAGTGTTTGTGAAAAGTTCAACCCTGTCTTCATTAATGTTTAGAGGAACCAGAAATGACTTCCCATAATTCACTTTGAGTCCAGTAGCAGAAGCAGAAGTGTTGAGTAAAGCTTTCAGACAGAAGAGCTGCCTAGTATCTGCTTGCATAATCACAAGATTGTCATCTGCATACTGCACAATTGGGAAATGTGGACAAGAGTTTATTTGCAGTGGTGCAGAGAGTAAGTTCATCCGCATTGCTCTGTTAAGAATAGATTGCAACAGGTCAGCTGCCAGCACAAAGATTAATGGAGAGTAAGGGTCTCCCTGTCTTACTCCTCGTTTGATGTAGAATTTTTTTCCTGGGACTCCATTCAATAATACAGAAGATGTTGCTATTGAGAATAAACTTTTCATCCAAAGGATCCATCTGTCCCCAAAACCCTTGGCCTTAAAAAAGTCAAAAATTGCTGCATGCTCAATTGTATCATATGCTTTTTCAAAATACAGTTTAAGAACTAAAATTTCCTCCCTGGACTTGTGGCACTTGTGAATATATTCATAAGCCCATCCTAAGCAGTCTTGTATCACCCTGTCTTTGAGGAAGCCATACTGGTTGATATGCACCATTTGCAGAATTACCCTTTGCAATCTATTTGCCAGAAGTTTTGTAATGATCTTGAGCACCCCATTAAGCAGAGAAATGGTTCTAAAGTCATTTGGAGTGAGTGGCACTTCTTTTTTAGGAATTAGGGTGATGAAAGAAGAGTTAATGCTCTCAAAGTTGACATTTCCAGCATGAAAAGCCATTATAAGATCAATGGCATCTAGTTTTATTATATCCCAGCAAGCCTTGAGAAACTCATTATTGAAACCATCAGGACTAGGTGATTTATCATTAGGCAAATTCTTGACCACATCCTCAATTTCCTCCATAGTGAAAGGTTTTTCCAAATCAGTGAATATGAGAGGATCCACTATATTTTCATACAAGTCCTCTAGATTAAAGTGCATATAATGCCCAGTGGTCTGCCCCAATCTATTCTTGAAAGCCTCCCATAGAATTGCTGCCTTTCCTTCATGGTCAGTGACTTCGACTTGGTCCTTGTTTACCAGCAATTTGTAAACATGATAAACATCACATGCAAATCATAAAGTGACATGATATGGCCAATATCATCTTGCGCCTTTGATCTCCATCTTCGAGGCGCGGCATGATCACCTTCGTCACCGGCATGACACCATGATCTCCATCATCATGATCTCCATCATCGTGTCTTCATGAAGTTGTCTCGCCAACTATTACTTATACTACTATGGCTAACGGTTAGCAATAAAGTAAAGTAATTACATGGCATTTTTCATTGACACGCGGGTCATACAATAAGTTAAGACAACTCCTATGGCTCCTGCCGGTTGTCATAGTCATCGACATGCAAGTCGTGATTCCTATTACAAGAACATGATCAATCTCATACATCACACACACACACACACACACATATATATATATATATATATAAAATTCATCACATCCTTTTGGCCATATCACATCACATAGCATACCCTACAAAAACAAGTTAGACGTCCTCTAATTGTTGTTGCATGTTTTACGTGGCTGCTATGGGTTTCTAGAAAGAACGTTTCTTACCTACGCAAAAGCCACAACAGTGATACGCCAATCGCTATTTACCCTTCATAAGGACCCTCTTCATCCAATCCGATCCGACTAAAGTGGGAGAGAATGACACCCGCTAGCCACCTTATGCAACTAGTGCATGTCAGTTAGTGGAATCTGTCTCACGTAAGCGTACGTGTAAGGTCGGTCCAGGCCGCTTCATCCCACGATGCCGCCGAATCAAGATTAAACTAGTAACGGCAAGTAAATTGACAAAATCGACACCCACAACAACTTGTGTTCTACTCGCTCTGGTGGCAAAATGGGTTAAATCCATCTGAAGCTAAGCCAAGTCTAATGTTTCTCGGGTCAGCAGCAAACTCTTTGTGTTTATCGTTGAAGCTTTTCCACTCACTACCATGAGATGGATGGCTCATTACATTCTGATCTCTGCATTCTGGTTCCTAGAATGCCACAAGACATCCTCTCTTGTTTCAAAGCATCATGAAACAACCTCTTGCAATCTTGGTGTAATTGGAAAATGTCTCGAACATTATGAGGAATCCTCTTCACAGATCGCAATCTTTCCATCTTGATGATTTGCATTTCAGGCTTTCGCTTAAGTTGGCATAATCATTCCGGAACAGAACACAATTATTCTTACAAACATGGATCATATCATATCCAATTCCAACTGCACAAAGGAAATTCTTCATTTTACTGTAGGTGTGTGGCAGCTCAGACGCATCTGGTAAAGATTTGCGGAAAGCAGCCAACATCGCATCGAATGATTTGTTGGTCATCCGCTCAGATGTCTTCACCTGAAGAAAGGTGACCATAGCTGAGAATACTGACAGCTTATTTCCTGGGGTGACAGCAACGTTGCATTGTTCCAACATGCGGGCCCACCTTTTTTCTTCGGCAGGTGAAAGTTCACGGAATGCACGAGCATTTCATAGCATTGTTTCAATGTTGGTCAAACTCACTGGCTCCACCACCACCACCTCCTCCTCCTCTTCCACCTGAGCATCAGGCAGATCAAGATGGTGATCTGCTGCTTCCACGTAGTCAATAACATTGACGTTCACAGCTTCACCATGATGAACCCACCTAGTATATGTGACCGACATCCCATACAAGTGTAGATGATTTTGCACAGTTGACTGGGGTCTTGTAACTGAATTCATACAACTACTACACGGGCAGAGCACATCTAATTTCGGACCACCGTACTCAGCTCTGATAAAGTTCATGAAGTTTTCAACCCCCTCGACATATGCAGCGGAGAATCTTCGAGCAGAAGTAATCCAAGTCATGTCCATCTGTTAGACATATAAATTAGTTCTTCTACTAGATATTACAGGAAAAACATATATGCTTTTTATGAAGTCCAGAAAAAAATACCTAGGTCGATGTCTAAAGCTATGGCAAGATATTTGGACGAGCAGATCTAAGTAACGAAATATATGTAAAGCTAATTCAGCAAACAGATTTGAGTGCCAAATTATGGAAGGCTGTTTTAGCAGTCAATGAGGCCGAGCACACAGTCGTGCGCCTCCACAAGAATGTAGCCAGAGGTGGCGGCGCGGCTAGAGGACGACAGTCTACGAGAGCGTACCGTGGGAGCGAGAGGATCGCCGAACATGGCGCGCCGACGTATCGGCCTTGGCGGGGAGGCGGCTTTGGCGGAGCGAATGGAGTGGAGGGGGACGGGAGAGGGGTTTGGGTAATATTATTGGCTAGTTGGCCGAAGGGCGGTTGAATCGGATTTGGAGGGAATTTTTGGGTGTGGGGGGGGGGGGAGGATTTTCGCGCGGTGGGCGGGGGGAGTCCCACGTGTCAGTGAAGAGGCAAGCCGAAGAGCGTTCTGTTTGCGTGAGCCGTGTGCAGGACCGAACGTGTGTGGGGTGCAATGCGACCGCGACAGGAGTGATGTGAGTGTACCGCCTTTTTTCCTTTTAAACTAGGTGCTTCGCCCCCTCAAAAAAATTTGTTGCTTCGCGCGATCCATCGATACTACTACTAGTAATCCGGTAATCCCGACTAAAACGGCGCGGCCGGGTCTTTTCCCGCGTGATATGCTGGGAGGTTGGCTTAGTTGGGTTCTTTAGGACGAGTAATGCTACACCTACGTAATCCCAGTTACGTAATTAACATAATGTGAAACGTGTGAGCTGTTGATTGTAGAATGGGGGGGAGGGAGGGGCCCACCACCATTGAAATCAGGGGGAGAGAGAGAGGCAATTTACGTTAACCCTTTCGTAGGTTCCCGTAGATGTAGAAAGATGTGAAATGCGTGAATGTGTAGTGGACGTACTATTGGAGTGCCTAAGATAATTTGTGTATGTATAGACCCTATGTGTTTATTTTACTTCGCATGTTAGATTTGTCTCGGTTCAATAAAAAGAAGAGTTGGTGATGATGGTGTGCCTGTCATCCTGCAATATAGGTCGTCCGATCTATATCTAACGGATAGGAAGGAAACTATGACAATTTACCCGCACTCCTCTCCACATTTGCAGATAAGGCTTTCCCTCATTCATCCTTTTCTCCCACAAGATCTTGATCTTCCGTGCAACGCACGGGCATCTTGCTAGTACTCCGACAATATGTATATTATTGTGAAAGTTCATATACACCGGCCGAGATTAATGCAAACACAGCAGATTTTCATTACATTTCGAACTTTTATAGGACAGAAAAATAAAAGAAACCCGACCCTAAACCTATTCTACGGCAGCGACCAACGTCCTCCATCTGCGATCTCTATGTACGGGGGCGGGGTTCAAGACCCGTGAAGTGAAGGTGCGGTCTCCGGCGAGGAAGAGTAGAACACGGGATACGAACCGGCCAGTTGGCACACCATGCCCAGCCGCCTCCCATGCCCTACTCATCCTCGGAGGAGTCCCCGACCTCGGCTGTGCCAGACGTTAGACGGCGGCAAGTAGGATGCGTGGCTGACGGTGCTCCCGTCGTCGGCCGCCTGCGTGGCCACCGCTTGTGCGGTCGTGTCCGCGTCCGGCTTGCTATTGCATCGCGAGAGGCGACTTGAGCGAGGGCGGCGACCTCGAGCTTCATCCCTGAAGACAAGCTCTCCCGCAGAGCGTTCGCACTTGCGGTCATGGTGGATGTGGTGCCAGGTAGGAGAAGGATGCGCTATGGTGTGGAGGTTAGCTGGGCGTTGCCGAGCACAGCCTAAATATCCTAAAAGGATTCAAGCCAGTCAAACAGGCTCTTCGGCGCTTTTCCGAACCCAAGAGACATGCCATGGGAGAGGAGCTAGCCAAACTTTTGGAAGCCGGATTCATCAGAGATAACAAACATCCGGACTGGCTAGCAAACCTGGTGATGGTACCAAAGAAGGATAAATCCTGGCGCCTATGTGTTGATTTTAAGGACCTTAATAAGGCTTGCCCAAAGGATCCCTTCCCCCTCCCTCGAATTGATCAAATTATTGACGCTACGGCAGGACACGACTCATTGTGCTTCCTCGACGCGTACTCCGGCTACCACCAAATCAAGATGGCGGAGCAAGACCAAGCTGCAACAGCATTCATCACTCCATATGGCCCGTTCTGCTTCAACACAATGCCCTTTGGGCTCAAAAACGCCCGGCGCAACATATCGGCGCGCATGATTCGTATATGTCCGCGAACCAGATCGGCAAAACGGTGGAAGCATATGTAGATGACGTGGTCGTCAAAACCAAGCACGTCGAAACTCTAGTAGACGACTTGAGGCTCACATTGGACAATCTTCGAAAATATGACATCAAGCTCAATCCGGAAAAATGTGTCTTCGGCGTTCCAGCCGGAAAGCTCCAGGGCTTCATTGTGTCCGGTAGAGGAATTGAAGCAAACCCAGCCAAGATCCGAGCTCTGTCACAATTGGATATTCCAAAAGACCTCAAGCAAATACAAAAATTGACGGGGTGCGTAGTGGCTCTAAGCCGCTTTATCTCCCGTTTGGGAGAAAAGGCGTTACCCCTTTACCGCCTCTTCCGGCACACCGAACACTTCGAGTGGACGGAGGCCGCCACAGCCGAACTCGAAGAAATAAAGGCCATTTTGGCAACAAATCCGGTCCTAGCCGCACCCAACGTGGGCGAACCAATGCTATTATATATCGCCGCAACACATCAAGTTGTTAGCGCGGTGCTCATCGTCGAACGAGAAACGGACGGACACCGGTTCCCTCTTCAAAACCGTATACTATGTGTCCACTGTCCTAACTCCATGCAAGTCCCGGTACCCACACTATCAAAAGATAGCATACGCGGTGTTCATGGCATCCCGGAAGCTGCGACACTACTTTCAAGAGTGTTCGATAACGATAGCCTCCGAAGTACCTCTTAATGACATTATAAACAACCGCGACGCGACGGGCCGGATTGCTAAATGGGCCATAGAGCTCCTTCCATTCGACATAACCTACAAGCCACGACGAGCTATCATGTCGCAGGTTTTGGCCGACTTCGTGGCCGATGGACCGAAGACAAACTCCCTAAAGAGTACGGCGCATTCTCCAATTGGATCATGCACTTTGACGACTCCAAAATGTTGGCCGGCCTGGGGGCTGGCGTCATCCTGACGTCCCCAACCGGGGACACAGTCCAATACATCCTTCAGATAATGTATACGGACTCCAACAACGCAGCCGAATATGAGGCCCTTCTGCACGGCCTCCGGATGGCAGTCTCCATGGGCATTCAACGCCTAGAGGTGCGCGGGGATTCGAACCTTGCAATATCTCAAATAAACGGAGACTTTGATGCCAAAGATCCGAAAATGGCAGCATACCGCAATGCGGTCCTAAAAATGTCAGCACGGTTCGAAGGGCTCGAATTTCATCATATAGCCCGGGATAACAACCAGGGGCGGATATATTGGCACGCATCGGCGCAAAACGCGATGCCGTCCCACCCAATATCTTTCTGGAACGGCTGTTTAAGCCATCCGTAGTATGGGAAGGGGAGTCCGGCAATAACAATCCGGACCCAACCGCACTGCCTGACGCAGAACACCCTGACACAAACGGAGGCTCTGCCCCCGAGATAACACCCTCCGCTCACGAAATAATGGCAGTTATCGCCCCGTGGACGGAACCATTCCTAGCCTACCTAACTAGGCAGGAACTCCCCGAAGACCAAAATGAGGCTCGCTGCATAGTATGGCGATCCAAAGCCTATAAAGTCCATGAGGGAGAGCTTTATAAGAAAAGCACTACCGGAGTCCTTCAAAGGTGTATCTCCGAAGAGGAAGGGCGAAACCTCCTGGCTGAAATTCATGCCGGACTGGGTGGGCACCACGCTGCAGCCCGGACCCTTGTAGGCAAGGCCTTCCGTACAGGATTTTATTGGCCGACGGCCCGGGCAGATGCGCAGGATTTAGTCCAACGATGCGTCGGTTGCCAGCTTTTTGCTAACCAAAGCCACATGCCACCCACCGCCCTCAAAACTATACCCATCACCTGGCCGTTCACGGTCTGGGGGCTTGACATGGTTGGACCCCTTAAGGGAGGAACCCACAAGCAAGAATACCTATTGGTCAATGTGGATAAATTCACCAAATGGATAGAGGCGAAGCCTGTTAAAACGGCCGAATCCGGACCAGTGATAGACTTCATATCAGGGGTAGTGCACCGTTACGGTGTCCCCCATAGTATCATCACTGATAACGGCACCAACTTCACGGCCGATGAGGTCAAATTATGGTGCAAAAACATGGGCATCAAGCTCGATTACGCCTCAGTCTATCACCCTCAAACCAACGGCCAAGTCGAACGAGCAAATGGTCTAATCATGCGCGACATTAAACCCGCACTAGTGCGGTCCCTCAAGGAATCTAACACGCCTTTGGGTTGAGGAGCTCGACTCCGTACTCTGGGGGCTGCGGACCACGCCGAATCGTACTACCGGTTCACACCATTCTTTATGGTGTACGGCGTAGAGGTAGTCTTGCCCTGCGACATAATACATGACTCACCTCGCGTGCGCTTGTATGAAGAAAGAGAAGCCGAGCTCGATCGGCAGGACAGTTTGGACGCATTGGAGGAGGAGCGCGACGTGGCAAAAGCTCGTTCCGCATTCTATCAACAGCAGGTTCGAAGATATCAAAGCAGGGAAGTACGGGCTAAAGCTTATAACGTTGGTGAACTAGTTCTACGCCTGCCGGACAAGAAAAAGGACAAACCCAAGCCCAAATGGGAAGGTCTCTTCATCATCGACCAGGTCCTGACCGGCGGAGCATACCGTCTACGAAATGCATCGGATAACCGACTCGAGCCGAACCCATGGAACGCAGCCTGTCTACGAAGATTCTACGCCTAAGCGCCGGACTCCAAGTTCGTCTCCTTCCTCAGTCCACATTTTCCATTTTTTGCTGTCTTTTATTTCTCTCCTTCTCCCTCCTTCTTCCTGAAGCCTTTTAGAGGCTCGTTTTGCTCTTTGTTCGCACATATTTGACGCGCTGTACGCGCTCATTATACCTGGGGGCTTCTTTAACAGAAGCTTATTTATAAGGGCTTCATGCCCAACACATGCGTTAAACTTCCGCATGTACCTTTTATTCACCATTATATGCATCGATATGACTTAAGTTTTGGCCATGCTGGGTTTCCTGGCTCCTGTGCTTGCCCCTACATTCCCGATTGTTTGGCTAGGTGGTAAACGGAGCACCTCTGCGATTGTTACTGCCGGGTCAGCCGGATGTGTACCTCAGACTGGGTGAAGCCGAAAGCTAGCATTCTTAAGGGAATATTCGTTCGGTGAACTGAAAGATGATTTTTAATTATTTACCCATCTGCCCCCAGATGATTTTCTGCTTTCATAGCAGCTTTGACATGCATTTTAGGGCATGCATCCTAGCGAAAGGAACCCTTAACGGAACTATTCTCCCTGGAAGATGTTTCTTACTACCCATGTAATATAACATAACTAGTTGGGCACTTGTCTGATACAGCAACAATGACCCCTACGCCTTGTCTCCATGCATACCCTGGTTTTTATATAACCACGAAGGTATTCGGACAAACTCCGGACTATTGGGTCCGGAGGTCGAAGCGAAAAGGTCCGCTATAACAAACGATCTACAATCCGGCTAGAAGACATTTTTTCATGTCATATTTTTTACATAGTCAACTCGACTCATTGTATTCCTCCTCAATGCCATCTAATAGGCTATCTAATTTACAATCTTGCTGGGAATACTTGGCGGCCAATTTTACTTGGCCGTACACTAAGCTTACAAGACTCAAGACCTGCGGCCTGCGGCGGGGCTCAAGTGGTGGCCTGGTACGGCCCATCTTCATCAGCACAAGACTCAAGACCTTCGCGAGGGGCCAAGCCTCGCGGGGCAGACGATGCAAGGCTTCCTCAAGGACGGCCTCGCCAGGCAGGCTCGCGAGGAGGCGGAGAGATCAAGGCAGGGTACCTCGCGAGGTGCTCGTGACGCAAGCCAAGCCGATCGTGGCCAGGCGGGCGCCGGGCTATGCAGTGTCCTTGTTTCCTCTTTGGTGCAAAGGGGGCAAGCACAGACGCAGAGTACCGAGGCATCATGCAAAGGTTGCCATTTCGGTGCAACGAGACCAACACCAGCGGAGCGGCAGGATGGAGGTCACCGTGGAGCCCAAGACGGCGTCATCGCTAGTGCTTTTGGCAGCCGAAGACCAACTTTAGTCAGGATAACTTGTACTAGATGTTCCCCTTCGAAATGGTCGTTGCTGGCGCCCTTCCCGCTCAATATTTGGGGAGAGGCCCAGGGCCTCTATAAATAGTGCTAGCCATCACAGAGTAGAGGCATCTGGAAGGGACGTGCATCTGATAGAACCCTAGCCAGAGAGAGAAAGAGAGGCGATCGAACTCACCCAAGCAGTTCATCGCACCAGCCCAAGAACACCTCTCGCGAGGCTGTTCTTCCCTTGTACTGTTCATCATCAGCCCTTGAGGCAATCCACCACACCACACACTGGAGTAGGGTATTACACCACAACGGTGGCCCGAACGAGTATAAATCTCGTGTCCCTTGTGTTGTTCATCGTTTCCATCTTAGATCTCACGAGGCGATCGGATGTAGATCGGTAGGGGAGAGATCTTCATGCGCACCCCAGTGTTCGAACCTTAAGGGTCTGCCGGAACCCAACATCCGACACCTAAGGCGGATTCAAAATTTTGAACCGGTGATCATAGCATCCGCAAATCATATATAAAGGGTATTCAATGTTCGTTTCTTTTTGAACGTACAATATACTCCCCCCTATCCTTTCTAGTTTACATATAAGTTTTATGTGTAGTCAAAGTATCTCTACTTTGATCAAAAAGGTATCAACATTCAACAACGCCCAATCAATATTGTTAGATTCCTACGTACTCCTAGATTTGTACTTGAGATGGTTTCCAATTTGACTATTGAAAAGATTAATAGTACATGAGATGTATAATGTGAAAATTATATCATTAGAAACTCCTTTCACATACGAATTTGACAGTATGCTTTGTGTAAGTTGCATGTCATATATTATTACTCTAACATTTGGTCAAAGTTAACCTCGAAAAACGCATTAGACCCTGTATGCTTTGTGTAAGTTGCATGTCATATATTATTACTCTAACATTTGTGTAAGTTGCATGTCATATATTATTCTCTAACATTTGGTCAAAGTAGTATAGTGGAAGTGGATCCTCTGACGTAGGTATCCCTGCCTTACCCTCCCTTTCGATCACTTACTGGTGGACCCCATGCTTGCTAGGCCCCGCATGTCAGTTACTCAATTGGTTCGGCCACGTCAGGGGATCCTCATCCATAGTATACTCCCTTTGTTTTTATTTACTCCGCAAAAAACGGAGGGAGTGGTGGTATAATAAATGACGCTGGCGGGGGAGGGGGAGGGACGCCGGTTTGCTCTCAACGGCGGTCCCACAAGCGAGCGAAAATGCAAGACGAAGCGTGTTCCATTCGGTGAGCGACGTGGAGGGTCCAGCGTGCTGGGCTGCAACGCAAACGCGACAAGATCGATGTACAGTCAAAACCGATTGACCGGTCGTCACCGGAACCACTAGTCACACCAGAACTTCGTTGCTCGGCCTACGCCAGCCACTGCCCTAAAACCACACCAAATCTCCAGCCCATTCCCCCACCTTTTGATCCCCTAGCCCGCATCAAGCGTCCCCTAGTTCACCGGAAAGCCATGGTGCGCCGCAAGATCACTTACTACAAGATGTTGACGTCGGAGCACCGCGCAGAAATCGCGGCGGCGGTCGGCGCCACAGACCTCTGTTCCCAAGCTCGCTTTGCGGCGGGCCAATCCCCGAGTTCTCTGCAGCCAAGCTACGAGGAGGAGGAAGCCGATCCAATGTTCATGGCGGAGGTCGCGGCGCAAAAGGCCCCCAATCGGTATGAGACGATGGACGTCGACTTCGTGCCGGCGTCCGAGTCCCCCATGGTGCGGGCGGACCAGCGGTTCAACATGGCGATACTTAAGGAGCACCGGGAGGCAGAGGCTCAACTCGACGCGGAGCGTGCGCATGCCGCTGCAATCGAGGCTCTCCTGCAGGCGGAACCGGATTTCGTGGATGTGAACCGGGTGGCGAAGGCTCAACTTCAGGCGGAGCGCGCGGATGCCGCTACCATCGAGGCCCTCCTGCAGGCGGAACCGGACGTCCTGGACTTGAACCGGACGGCAGAGGCTGGACTCGACGCAGAGCGCACGGATGCCGCTCTCATCGACGCCCTCCTGCAGGAGGAACCGGATGTCCTGGACTTGAACCGGGCGGCGGAGGCTCGACTCAACGCGGAGCGCGCGGATGCCGCTGCCATCGAGGCCCTCCTTCAGGCGGAACCGGACGTCCTCGACTTGAACCGGGCAGTGCTGTCGTCCGTGCAGAGCACCCGCACGCTCCGCTTGAACGAGTAGCTGGAGGTCGAGGACAACCACGGTGCGGAGACACAGGTCGGCAGCGATGGCTGGTTCGCGCCGGCAGCCAAAGATGACGAGGCCGTCTCTTTCCGCGAGCAGTGATAGTTTTTCTTTATGTTGTTGTTTTTATGGATCTTTTGCTGTGTAACATATATTTGTTATGCAAGTCGCCTGACTTGGGTCAGTCTACCATTTCAGGCGGGTGGATGAATATCCTACGTCTCCTAACCCTTCTTTCCTTCTTCCTCACCTCTTCTTCTTCCCCAACGGACCACCGCACGGGCCGTACGGATACTTCCCAACATGCGGTTGGATAAACATACTCTATGAACGAAAATTATGTGTCAGCGATAGGATGGCTGAGTTTGGTTTGTTCACATGCGACATCACGTGTCAGTGAGGGTGCGTTCCCTTGGTTGTGTTTGCGGCGTGCAGGGAAGCGATCGTGAGGGTGCGGTGCGACGCGACGTGAGGAGCGGCTGTGAGGGTGCGTGCGGTGCGACCGCTGACAGCCCGTCATGTGTACCTCCTTCTCATTTTGAAAACTTTAGGCAAGGTTGGCAAAAATGTGTGGCGAAGTTTGGCAATGCAAGGCCTAGAACCAAACAGGATAATTACATACGTACTAGGAGTACTAGTGTTAAAAAAGAAAGGCAGGGTTTTCCTTCGCGGGATTTAATTGATACAAATCATTGTTTCACGTGTCAATTAATGCGTAATTTTTTCTCCAAAGACCAAAGAGCCAACCATCTCACTCCTCATCGCTTGATTAATGCAGCGCCATGCAAACCAACCTTCTCACTTCCGCATGCATGCAGGGGATATTAATGTCCTTGGTTGCTAACCCCATCAATTTTGCCTCGATTAGTGTTTGTGGCCCTTTGCAAATTGTAATTTTGATATACTGGCTTTGTGTACAAAAAATGGAGGTAGTAACTATATTTGACTTCCTTCCCCATTGCGGTGACGTCGACGATATCTTTTTTTGGTGGTTTGGCGAAGTGCGTTCGACGGAGGACACCATTGAGGGAGACCACGGTAAGTCGTTTGCAAGTGCCGCCTGCAAGCTGAGACAACCGCCTTATTTGCATCCAGGAAGTCCTTTACTAGTACTACTAGGAGTACTAGTGCGGTGAGATGGTTTCTCGAAGAAGACGATGGAGAAGCGAAGTCAGCGAAGAGTGAAATGATGGTTGCTTCGTCCGTGCTTTTGTGATTTGACGCCTCACTGCTTTGTGATTTGTGATAGAAGGGACATGGGAGTAGACTCTATGCTCTATACTGTACTACATGCATCCAAGCATGAGAGAAAGAGGAGAGACGTTGCATTTTTCTATTCCTTCAATCAATCAATCAGGGAGCTTCGGTTCCATCTTTTTGGCTTTGGCAACACCGTCCACAATGGTTTCCATTATGCCAAAAGCTATTTTCACATTTGGCTACACATTGTGGATGCCTTAACCGTACCACTTGGTTTTGCTCTTGTGTGCTATCTATACAAATCTCAATTATATTGATCTAAACAATTATAGAATCAAGATTAGTAAAAAGGAGGTGATTTTGCCGCGTGGATGGCGGGGGAGGTTTCTTATTTGAGCAATGCTACGTCCACATAATGGTTTACATAAAGTTACGAACTGATGTGATGTGGGACTATTTGATTGGATTAAAGGAGAGGATTAGGCCCACCCCATCTGAAAATCAGGATGGCATATATAGATTAGATGGAAAGTATACGTAGCAGCTACGTAGCCCTTTGTAAGTCTAGGATTAGGCTTCTTATCTTCGGAGGATGTTGTCCTGGCGGTTTGCTAACATGCGGTCCCACGTGTCAGTGCTTTACCAAGCCGATTCGCGTCCCACATGAGGCAGAACAACGGCAGAAGCAACATGTGGTTAAGTTGAAGAAGATGAGGGAGAGGCGGATTCAGCAACGAGTGAAATGATGGTTGCTTCGTCCCTCCAACTTAATCAAGGGAAAGGTGCAGCTTTGTGATTTGACGCCTCATTGCTCATTACTACACCGGCGCCATGGTAGGGTGCTTCACCCGACTGCTCTGCATCATATTCGGTATGGCACGTGGACCCGGTAGCTTGATGTCCCACATGTCGGCGAAAGGGACTAGAAGATTTATGAAAGCGAGCGCTCCACTCTTACGACGGAGGAGTAGACGACACGACGGCCCAGCGAATTATCACTTGTACTGTATAGTACTATAGTTTTGCTGTTTCGCATGATCCATCGATACAAACCCGATTAAATAGGAAAGGGCGGGATTTTTCCTGCGCGGTAGATGATACTGGCCATACATTTCAAAGGCAATTTTAATGTATGAAAACTCAATAATTATAAGTAACAATATGATATCTATTAAAACTAAAAACACATATGATTTATTGTGTTAGAGTGTAGTAGTAGTGTTGTATTGCATAGTTGTTAGATGTAACATGCGAGAACGTGTAGAGATGTAGTTTTGGAGGGCCTATAGAGAGAAAAGCGTAATATGGTCACCGAACTTCAGAATAAGCTGATTACGGTCACTATATACGTTTTACGGTGATTATACGGTCACTTGCTCATAGTTCAGCATCGGATTGCACTCTGTTGACCGGCCAAATAGTCCGCGTGGGGCCATGTTGACTAGTTAAATTGACCATGTTCCTTGTGGGTCCCACCTGTCAGTTCGCATAGGCAAAAGGCCAGATAAACACAAATTTATGCAGGCACGACAAGGCTCCAACCTGTGCGCGGGAATCACCTGGTTGTGTATGTGTCTATCGGGGCCTGATGTGTGCGCATGCACGTGTAGGTTGAGCACTTGATCGTGAGAGTGTGTGTTGGTTGTGTGGTGTACTGGTGTGTGCATGCATGCATGCGTGTGTGCGTGTGAGTGTTGCGTGCATGCGTGTGAGTGTTGCGTGCGTGCGTGGCTGCGTGTGTACATGTGAGTGTTGCGTGCGTGCGTGGGTGCATGTGTTTGTGTGAGTGTTGCGTGGATGCAGTTCGTGTGCATGCGTGCGTGTGTGTATAAGCACCACACCAGCTCATGTGTGTTAAAACAGACGGCTCAGCATACCAATACAAGGCCACCTTGTCCGATGTGCCCGCGGTCATGACTTCGAACCACCGTCCAAATATTTTTTTGTCGTTTGTTTTCATTCTTACTAGCAAGATGCCCGTGCGTTGCACGTAACATCAAGATGCATTTGTATGACTTGTTTATCTTGTGAGAGAAAAGGATGAACGAGGGAAAGCCTTATTTGCAAATGTGGAGAGGTGTGTGGTTACCTTTTTGCAAAATTGCCATAGTTTCTTTCCTATCCGTCAGATATAAATCGGACAGCCTATATTGCAGGATGGCAGGCACACCATCATCACCAACTTTGTTTTTTATAAGAGTGTATTTTATGTATTTTATAAGAGTGTAGATGTAAAGTAGATACAAGTCGACAGGTGGGCACGATGGTAGTGAGATAATGTGATGCAACACTAGAGGTGCCACGTGGAGCGTTTAACTGGTCAACTAGTCATGTCATGAGCAAATACAGAGTTGTACGGTGAGCCCGTGACTGTATAATAACCACTAAATGTAAATGGTGACAGTAATGAGTGGATTCTGAAGTCCAATGTAGGTATCGTGCTTTCGCTTCAAATACAATGATCGTCATTGCATAAATCACGAGAGAAAGATGAAACATGCGTGAATTTTCTGGGGGCTTACTTTTAGAGGACCTGGAGATAGTTTTGTGTGCATACGGGAAAGGGGCGTACATGAGGGTATGCGATGGAGAGAGAGATGCTCTTCGTTTCTCTTTATTATGACTAACTTTGTATATAGTATAAAAATATACAAATTCACAATGCGGAATAAATATCATTGTGGGCACCATGCAATGCAAATTGCTGTTAAATTCTCCATATAACTTTGTAATGTTGTATATATGTAGAATCTCTAAAATAATATTTTGGCCACACTTATTCAAAAGGAATGTTGTATGCGAAATAAACGTGAAGAGAGGGCTTTCGTGATGTCACATGTGTGAATGTGTAGTTGATGCATTTGGCGGGGCCTAGAGAGGTATGTGTGTGTATTACGTATTCGAGAGAGGCATGGATAGAGGGGCCGGCGGGGGGAGGGGGCGTGGGAGAGATAGCACGAGAAATGAGAGTGGTCTAGAGAGAGAGAGAGAGAGAGAGAGAGAGAGAGAGAGAGAGAGAGAGAGAGAGAGACGAATATGACGTCACGACAAGAGATTCCATTCCCTTGAGTGTGTATATGCAAGGGGGAGGGAATAGAGGAACCAGGAGAAATTTTCTGTGTGTGTGGTGTTTGTGTTGGTATGTGTGGGTGTGAGAAGAAAATGAGACGTGGGGGCAGAGGGTGTGTCACCGAGTGAGGTCTGGTGGGTCGAGGTGAGACCCTTCGTTCGGTTCCGTCCTACGCCACATTGGTCGGCCCGTGACGCATTTAGGAAGACCCATGGATGACTAGTCGTATGTCACATCCCTAGTTCTGGTAATGCCTAGCGCTTGCATTAGAGTGCTGCATCATGTTTAAATTCTTTTGATTTTGAAATGGGGATTGATCAAACCCTAGCACCAGATCAAATCAAATAGGTTCAACATAAAAACATTTTCAATGAACCTGAAATGCCCTTCTAAAATGTTCATCACCTCTGCCTTGGTCTTAAACCACTGTCAAAAGTGATGCACAAATTTCTAGGTCACTCTAAGGTCACTGGATTAAATCTTTAATTATTTGAGTTTGGGCATTTAAATTATATAAAATATTTCAAATGCTCAAATAACCCCAAACTAAAATGTTCCATGCTAGATATATTCCAAGTAGTGGCCATGTGCAGTTTGGTGATTTTTGGAGTTGCCTAGGTATTTTTAGAAATGCAACAAACGTCTGAAATAAAAAATAAACAGAAACAAATGAAAATCCTTTACCTGGCCTCACCTGCCGGACCACACTGGCCGGCCCAGCCGGGCAGCCCAGCCAACTGGCCCAGCCCACCACCGCAAACCCTCTGTCGCCTTCCTCCTCGCGCCAGTAGGCAAGGGCGCGTGCCCGACGCGCGAAGCCACGCGCCGCGCCACCTCCTGCTTCCCGCCGCTTCTCCGACACGGCTGTGAATGCCACGACACCCCCCGGACCCTCTGCACCTCTCCCCTCTCTCGCTGGACCTCCTCCCCTCCTCTGGCTCTCTCCCTCGCACCACCTGAACGCGCCCGCCATCGCGATGTGCACCACCGCGGCCACCGCCTCACACTCGCCTCTCCGACATGCCTAGGAGCTCTGCCACCGTCGCCTACGCCTCCCTGTTGAATCACGCGACTCCAAACACCGCCAAACATCGTCACCGCGGTCGTCTTCTACCTCGGGCAAATGAGATCGCCGGCACCCATCCGTCGTCCACGGTGCCTCCCCGAGCCTGCTGATCCCTCCATTGGAATCCATGTGAGCTTCGCCGCCTTTTCCCCTTCTCCCCGTGCTCTATTTCCCTCTCTAACTGCCGTTCCCATCGAGCCCAAGAGCTCGGCTCCGCCGGCCATGTCGCCGCCGTGGCCCCTGTCACATAGAGCTGCAACCGAGCACATGGCCGTGCTCAGCGCAACGCCAGAAGCCCAAAAATCCCTCCAGCTGCTCCTGCCGTGCTTCGCAACACCGAAACCTCCCAGACCCGAACTCCGGCCACCGCATTCGTGCTCTCCGCCGTCGACTCAGACCACCCCAGCTCCTCCCGCTTGGCCTACTAGATGCGCGCGAGCCCCAGCCTACGCCAGTGGGACCAAACCATGATCGATTTGATCGACCGTGGGCAAATTCCGACCCCCTCCGCCGTCTCGGGTTTCACCGGCGACGAGCCGTGGACCAAGTCCGCGAGTTTGACCCGTTGACCTTGACTGGGTGGGCCCAGGTTGACTTCCCCCCTGAGTCAATGACAAGTGGGGCCCGCTCTGCTAATTAACTTAGGTGAACACTAACTGAATTTAGTTAGTTTAAATAACTACTGACATGCGGGACCCACTGGTCAGTTTGACCCGGTCCGTGCCCCGTTGACATGCTGACATCATGATGATGTCGGTCGACGCATAATGCCCTTTTCTGGATTTATTCTTATACAGGAAATTCCAGAAATTAGCCAAAACTTCTATAAATCATAGAAAATCAACCGTAACTCCAAATCAAATAATTTATAAATTAAAAAAGATCAGAAAAATCCAATCTATCCATCTGTACTAGTTTCATGCATGTTTAAACAAGTTAGCTTGCTGTTTAGTGCAAATCATGATAAAGCACTATTTAAGATCACAAATGTGTTTGAACTTTGAATTTTTGGTTCAAAATATCTCAAACCCATCTGGTTGTAGTTGCAATAGCCCAACACACTCATTTTACCATGTCATGATCATGCATCATATTGTGCATTGCATTGATTGTGTTTCTTCTCTATTGCCGGTATTTGTCCCCTCTCGATAGACGTGGTTTCGACGATGAGATCGATGACACTGATGAAGAGCAATATTATCTTCAGAAGTGCCAGGCAAGAAAAACCCCATTGTTCATTCCGATACAATCCCACTCTTTCGCTCCTGCTCTCTTTTACTGCATTAGGACAACAACGATTCATCTGTTACTTGCTGCGGTAGCTGAACCCCTTTATCCTCTGCATGACCTGTCATTGCCACAGTAAATAGATGAAACCCACTAGAATGAGTAGGAGTTGTTTGAGCGATGATGTGCCTACTCATTCAAGCTTGTTTGTCATGCCTGCTATTGCTTAGAGTTGTGTTAGGTCTGATTCAGCCGGGATGAATCGGAGGTGTGTGAACATGTCCAACTGTTGAGAGCTAAGTGTGTCAACACGATTTGGTAAAGGTAGCGGTGAGAGGCCATGTAGGAGTACATGGTGGGTTGTCTCATTGCAACCGTCCTCAGGAATGGAGTTCTATGTTTGTGATCCATGAACAGTTACTACCACGCATTGGAATGCTTAAGTGCCCTTCTCGACTTATTAATCAACCTGATCTCTGTCCAGGAGTTGCAACTAGATTCTGGTGTTTGTAGGATATGTGTTGGGGGCCGTGCGTAGCGCTGACCCTAGGGGTGGGCTATGTTGCAGTAGAGACACGAGGCACGGTGTACCGCACGCCCTGCTTGGTGCCTCGGGAACCTGCTCTCATCGTTTGGGGCCGTGGCGACACCCGGCGGATCTCCTTGTGGATGGAACCCGAATAGGCGATAAACCTGACCGGAGACTTGTGTGGTTAGTCGGTTGTGGCCGACTCCTCGCCAAAGCTTCCGCTTGAAGGTTGCCGAGATACACGACGTGTACATGGTGGGAAGTGGCGAGAGCGTGTGTGAAGAAGTACATCCCTGCAGGGGTAACTTCATCTATTCGAATAGCCGTGGCCATGGCTAAGGACGTCTGGGTTGCCTGGATCGGTCATAGACAAGGGAAAGTGGATACTCTAAACGCTGCAAGATAAGTGTGAGTGCTTTGGATGGCACTCTCGCGGGGGAGACGAGCGGATCCATAGTGGTGTATTGAAATGGTGAATATGTGGACTCGTGTGCGCCACCTCAAAAGAGTTACTTGCGATGTAGTTCAGGATAGCCACCGAGTCAAAGCTGGCTTGCTGCAGTTAAACCCCACCACCCCTTTGTTGATAATGATGCATATGTAGTTAGCTCTGATGTAAGTCTTGCTGAGTACATTTGTACTCACGTTTGCTTATTTTATGTTTTGCAGAGAGACTTCAGTCTCACTAGTAGTTCCGCGTGGACTTCAACGTTTAGCTTGTTACCTCAGCTACGATCTTGTGCCCTCGGCAGGATCTGGTGGATAGTCAGGCTTCTCAGCCTTTTTCCTTGTAGATGTCTGTACTCAGACATGTTAAGCTTTCGCTTGTGCTTTGACTTGTATGCTCTGAATGTTGGGTCATGAGACCCATGTTTGTAATATCTCATTCCTCGGAGCCTAATGAATAAATACTTGAGTCGTAGAGTTATGTTGTGATGCCATGTTGTATTTACACATATCGAGCATATTGTGTGTATGTTTGAAATGCTTGGTATGTGTGGGATCCGACAATCTGGTTGTTTATCCTTGGCAGCATCTCTTATGGGGAAATGTAGTCTAGTGCTTCCTTGAGCCATAGTAGTCCGCTACAGCCGGTTCACCGAGTCACGCTAGCCCAGCACTACCGCTCAGACGCTTGACTGGCCGGCATGTGTTTCACCGTCTCCCTTATGTCAGTCCCTTCGGGGAAATGTCACGCGGTGACATCCGGAGTCCTGCCTAGCCTGCTACAGCCCGGGTTCCCGTAGTCCTGTTAGCCCAGTGCTACAGCTCGGATTCACACGCTGCTGACTGACATGCTCGAAGTTGATTCATGTATGCCTGTCCCCATGGGTTAGTGCTGCTTCGGGTTCACGACTAGCCATGTCGGCCCGGGTTCTCTGTCATATGGATGCTAGCGACACTATCATATACGTGAGCCAAAAGGCATAAGCGGTCCGGGCCATGGTAAGGCGACACCCGTGGGAATACCGTCGTGGGGCCGCAAAGTGATATGAGGTGTTACCAGCTAGATCGATGTGACTTGGAATCGGGGTCCTGACAGCTTTGGTATCAGAGCCTGACTGCCTGTAGGATTACCAAGCCAAACTGGTCGAAGTCGAGTCTAAAAATGCTTTAGTTATATAAGGGAATTGATTGTGGAAGGGAACGTAAGGCTCTTTTTACTCCTTATACCTCATGGCCTTCTGATCTGAGTCATCCTCTTCTCTTCTACGGGGTATAAGAACTAGGCTTCTCATCTATCTATTAGGATGAAGTGTTACTAATCCATAGACTTATAGAATCTATAGTTTCAAATCTCAGTTCAGTTCTTACTACTTCCGTATGTTCATAGCTGGTCTCAGAACCTTGATATTGTGATGTTGAGTGGTCATGCCACTATTTTGCAGGATGTCTCAAATCATTTTGAGCATTTACAGCCGTTATGATGTCCGAGTCATCCCAGGTTTCTAAAACAATCTGAAGCATTTGCAAAATCCCTTCCTCTCATTTTCATGTCCCTTTGGGCCAGATTAACCACACTAATCGGTGAGTTGAGGTACTTGTTGCCTCGGCATATATGTTGCAGCTATTATTATGAACCTAGGTGTTTTAGGGAGTCACCTAGTAATCTAGCCATGTTTGTGTTCCGGTGTGATGATTCTGGCCATTATTCTCGAAAGCATCCTGTGATGCCATTTAATAGTAGGTATTCTATTCCTGGGTTATTGAAACCGAGATTCACCCTACTTACCTCCTGTTGATAGTGTTTGCTAGTTCCGTTAGGATATTAGTAATTTTGTGATAGTCCTTGAGGTCCGTGGTATTTCCTTCTTCCAAATACTATGAATCGCTTATGGCAAAAGTTCCTCGCTGAACCAAAGGATCACAATCAGAGTACTCTTGAGGAGTTCTCCATTCATAATTGTGAATCTGCCAGTTCTACCCTTTCCGCATGGGTTATCCGGAAGAAATGTTGAGCGTCGCTCGACATACTAGTCTATGCATCCACAACTCAGAAAAACATATGTTCCTTTGAGTTGTCCCTCTTTAGTTGTATTCTGACCCCCGTCTGTCAATTGATAGTCAGGAGTAGTCGTGCATTCGTCATCGATGCCTATTATTCTTGTGGTATGTAAAGCCATTCTATTCTGGAATGACTGGGAGAAACAAACTCCAGTACCTCATCCATATCTAGGATTGGGTCAAAGCAGTTGTAATCCGCAGATCAAATGCAATCAAGCTTTTGATTCTGTTCTATCCTGCAGTATTACCCACTTTATGTCAGGAACGTCATAAGAATTGCACCTTCTCTTATGAATTCTTGATGCAGTGATACTCTCGCCATCATCGTTCATTCCTCGGTCCCGTGTTGTTGCAACCAGAATGCCGACAAGTGAACCATGATGTGTGAAATTTATACTCCTAGCAACCGTGTTGCTTGGTAGTTCATGGACAATATTCTGATTCTTAGCGTGTTGATTATTGAATCATCACCCTAAGGTTCATCGTGCCACCTAGTCCACTTTCCTGGTGCACACTTCGATTGATGAGTTAGGATCTTGTCAAGTCCTCGCTCATTTGATCATATCATCTTGCCCTCAAAAGAAAGATTGTTCTCGAGCTTAGTAACATACCGGTGGTTCGTGATTTCTGAATATCATCTTGGAAGTATTACCAGGTTGTCCCCTGACTGTTATGTTGAGCTTGTGATCAAGTTGGTATTCCTCTAAACCAGCCATTCTCCAAGAATCTATGTTGGATACCCCTGAGCTAGTTGGTTAAGCTAAACAACAACTTGGAGAGTTGGAAGATGAAAGCTTGCCCGACTTAGCTCATCACTAAGGCATATACTTGTGTGTGTGTGTGTGTGTGTGTGTGTGTGTTGAAGAAAGATGATATCTCCATCATTTGGTCCTCGTGACCAGTTGTTGGATCTATTGCCTTGTCAAAACTTTGACTTGAGTATGGGCTATCGTCAAGTCAAATCAGAACCAATGATGTTCATAATGTTGACTTACTCGTGGTTGATCCCTCGAGCATACACCATTACATATTTTGGTCTGACCAATGCTATCACCGTGTTCACATGATGGTGGAAGTCCAGTGATATGGAAATTCCGATGAGTTTCTGTTGAGCCCATCAGCAACATCTTGTCTCCCCCATGATCCATGTGGAACATTAAAGCTAGCATTGGAAACTTTTGTAAGCATTATCTTCGTGCATGTTCATGAAGAATATGTTGGATGAAAGAGGTGAATTACTCTGGTTCATGTGCATTTGAAGCAAGTTGCCGCCGTGAATTCGAGAAAGTTTGTTTTTGCTTCCTCTGGTACCATCCCAAGTCAGTCATGCATGTGAGAAGTATGCTATGGTTTGACAGGCTCGCAACCTTCATTCCATATGTATCCCTAGCACACCAAGCCACTGATTGATTTGTTCAAGGAGAAGGAGTTCCTTCATAACAACTAGTCATGACTTATGTTAGGACTTCATTATCTTCGATGATGGTTCCCAACCTGAACTTGGTAGTGTTTTATTATAAGACTACTAGGTGGTCATGCTTGTCTAGGACAGCATGTTCACATGTGTGTAGCAGAACCAGCTCATGTTTTGGAGCTTGCTATCGTAGTTCATTTCCCCGAGAATCTGGCAACGTCATCTCGTCGATCTGTGTTGCAAACTTTCTTTCCAGACATGCTGAGTCTGAAGTATCCTATCACCAACCGGATCTGAATCTCAGGCAGATATGATGGTTGGAACATTTCAACAGTTGCATTTCGTTCCCAGCTTGCATCGCCATTGTGCCAATTTCCATGGGCTGCCCCTCTCAGTAATTGATGTCTAGGATCATCCTCAAAAGTGGACTTACCATGGGTCCCATCCATTTCCGATGATAAGCAAAATCATCCATTGCGCTGTCTTCAACAAGGTAGTCCACATCATCCATCCTAGTCCGAGTATGCCATTTCTTCGAGCTCTTTCAAATGATCAATTGTAAATTGCCTCTGGCTGGTGAGAAGAGTTTCAATGATCTCTGGATCAAAAGTAATTCTTTTTACCACTTAAGGTAACAAATCTACGAGTCACCTTCCCTAAGGTGCCCCGTTATGGAGTCATGACATTTTCCCTCGCTACTTTGAAACCCTCGTAAAATTGTTTCTTCTATCCCTCCTGATGCATGTTTTGCCTCTCCGCTCCAGAGATGTTTTTATGTATCATTCCATGAGTTGATCTTGTGATCAATAAGATGATCCTAAGTTGCTCAAACCTCAGGAAGATCGATTCCTCTAAAATTCTTCCTGTTTACTCGTGGTCATGTTGGATATAGTTATCAAAGCAAGATGTCAAGATCAATTTGAAGCAATGAATCAACATCTTCGAGAAATGCAATGGATCATGAAGACTGTGTCAGTTCTGTGTCCCCTCTGTCTTCTTACCTCACGTCTTGAATCTCGGGGCGAGATTCTTGTTTAGTGGGGGTGAGTTGTCACATCCCTAGTTCTGGTAATGCTTAGCGCTTGCATTAGAGTGCCGCATCATGTTTAAATTCTTTTGATTTTGAAATGGGGATTGATAAAACTCTAGCACCAGATCAAATTAAATAGGTTCAACATAAAAACATTTTCAATGAACTTGAAATCCCCTTCTAAAATGTTCATCACCTTTGCCTTGGTCTTAAACCACTGTCAAAAGTGATGCACAAATTTCTAGGTCACTCTAAGGTCACTGGATTAAATCTTTAGTTATTTGAGTTTGGGCATTTAAATTATATAAAATATTTCAAATGCTCAAATAACCCCAAATTAAATTGTTCCATGCTGGATATATTCCAAGTAGTGGCCACGTGCAGTTTGGTGATTTTTTGGAGTTGCCTAGGTATTTTTAGAAATGCAACAAACCTACAGAAATAAAAATGAAACAGAAACAAATGAAAATCCTTTTACCTGGCCTCACCAGCGCGGACCACCTGGCCGGCCCAGCTGGCAGCCCAGCCAACTGGCCCATCCCACCACCTCAAACCCTCTATCGCCTTCCTCCTCGCGCCAGTAGGCAGGGGCGCGTGCCCGGCGCGCGAAGCCACGCGCCGCTCCACCTCCTGCTTCCCGCCGCTTCTCCGACGCGGTTGTGAACGCCACGACAGCCCCCGGACCCTCTGCACCTCTCCCCTCTCTTGCTGGACCTCCTCCCCTCCTCTGGCTCTCTCCCTCGCACCACCCGAACGCGCCCGCCGTCGCCGACGTGCACCACCACGGCCACCGCCTCCCCCTCGCCTCTCCGACATGCCTAGGAGCTCTGCCACCGTCGCCTACGCCTCCCTGTTGACTCACGGGACTCCAAATGCTGCCGAACATCGTCACCGCGGTCGTCTTCTACCTCGGGCAACCGAGATCGCCGGCGCCCATCCGTCGTCCACGGTGCCTCCCCGAGCCTGCTGATCCCTCCATTGGAATCCATGTGAGCTTCGCCGCATTTTCCCCTTCTCCTCGTGCTCTATTTCCCTCTCTCACCGCCGTTCCCATCAAGCCCGAGAGCTCGGCTCCGCCGGCCATGTCGCCGTCGTGGCCACTGTCAAATAGAGCTGCAACCGAGCACATGGCCGTGCTCAGCGCAACGCCAGAAGCCCAAAACCCCCTCCAGCTGCTCCTGCAGTGCTTCTCAACACCAAAACCGCCGAGACCTGAACTCCGACCGCCGCATTCGTGCTCGCCGCCGTCGACTCAGACCACCCCAGCTCCTCCCGCTTGGCCTACTAGATGCGCGCGAGTCCCAGCTACGCGTAGGACCAAACCGCGGTCGATTTGGTCGACCATGGGCAAATTCCGACCCCCTCCGCCGTCTCGGTTTTCACCGGCGATGAGCCGTGGACCAAGTCCGCGAGTTTGACCCGTTGACCTTGACTGGGTGGGCCCAGGTTGACTTCCCCCTGAGTCTATGACAAGTGGGGCCCGCTCTGCTAATTAACTTAGGTTAACACTAACTAAATTTAGTTAGTTTAAATAACTACTGACATGCGGGACCCACTGGTCAGTTTGACCCGGTCCGTGCCCCGTTGACCTGCTGACATCATGATGATGTCAGGCTGACGCAGTAATGCCCTTTTCTGGATTTATTCTTATACAGGAAATTCCAGAAATTAGCCAAAACTTCTAAAAATCATAGAAAATCAACCGTAACTCCAAATCAAATAATTTATAAATGAAAAATGATCAGAAAAATCCATCTATCCATCTGTACTAGTTTCATGCATGTTTAAACAAGTTAACTCCCCGTGCAAAACATGATAAAGCACTATTTAAGATCACAAATGTGTTTGAACTTTGAATCTTTGGTTCAAAATAGCACAAACCCATCTGGTTATAGTTGCATTAGCCCAACACACTCATTTTACCATGTCATGATCATGCATCATATTGTGCATTGCATTGATTGTGTTTCTTCTCTGTTGCCGGTATTTGTCCCCTCTCGATAGACGTGGTTTCGATGATGAGATCGATGACACTGATGAAGCGCTATTTTATCTTCGGAAGTGCCACACAAGCAAAACCCCCTTGTTCATTCTGATACAATCCCACTCTCTCGCTCCTGCTCTCTTTTACTGCATTAGGACAACAACGATTCATCCGTTACTTGCTGCGGTAGCTGAACCCCTTTATCCTCTGCATGACCTGTCATTGCCACAGTAAATAGATGAAACCCACTAGCATGAGAAGAGTTGTTTGAGCCCTGATGTGCCTACTCATTCATGCTTGTTTGTCATGTCTGCTATTGCTTAGAGTTGTGTCAGGTCTGATTCAGCCGGGATGAATCGGAGGTGTGTGAACATGTCCTACTGTTGAGAGCTAAGTGTGTGAACACGACTTGGTAAAGGTAGCGGTGAGAGGCCATGTAGGAGTACATGGTGGGTTCTCTCATTGCAGCCGTCCTCAGGAACTGAGTTCTGTGTTTGTGATCCATGAATAGTTACTACCACGCATTGGAATGCTTAAGTGCCCCTCTCGACTTATTAATCAACCTGATCTCTGTCGAGGAGTTGCAACTAGTTTCTGGTGTTTGTAGGATATGTGTTAGGGGCCGTGCGTAGTGCTGACCCTAGGGGTGGGCTATGTTGCGGTAGAGACACGAGGCACAGTGTACCGGGACACCCATTTGGTGCCTCGAGAACCCTGCTCTCATCATTTGGGGCCGTGAGCGACACCCCGGCCGGATCTCCTCGCGGATGGAACCCGAATAGGAGATAAACCTGGACTAGAGACTTGTGTGGTTAGTCAGGTCGTGGCCAACTCCCTCTCCAGGCTTCCTTTTGAAGGTTGCCGAGGTGCACGACGTGTACATGGTGGTAAGTGACGAGAGCGTGTGTGAAGAAGTACACCCCTGCAGGGTTAACATCATCTTTTCGAATAGCCGTGTCCGCGGTAAAGGACTTCTGGGTTGCCTGTACAGTTCATAGACAAGTGAAAGTGGATACTCTAAAACGCGCAAGATAAGTGTGAGTGCTATGGATGGTGCTCTCTTAGAGAGAAGGAAGCAGATCTGTAGTAGTGTATTGAAATGGTGAATATGTGGACTCGTGTGCGCCACCTCAAAAGAGTTACTTGCAGTCGTAGTTCAGGATAGCCACCGAGTCAAAGCTGGCTTGCTGCAGTTAAACCCCACCACCCCTTTGTTGATAATGATGCATATGTAGTTAGCTCTGATGTAAGTCTTGCTGAGTAGATTTGTACTCACGTTTGCCTATTTTATCTTTTGCAGAAAGACTTCAGTCTCACTAGTAGTTCCGCGTGGACTTTGATGTTTATCTTGTTACCTCAGCTACAATCTTGTGCCCTCGGCAGGATCTGGTGGATAGTCAGGCTTCTCAGCCTTTTTCGTTTGTAGATGTCTGTACTCAGACATGTTAAGCTTTCGCTTGTGCTTTGACTTGTATGCTCTGAATGTTGGGTCATGAGACCCATGTTTGTAATATCTCGCTCCTTGGAGCCTAATGAATAAATACTTGAGTCGTAGAGTTATGTTGTGATGCCATGTTGTATTTACACATATCGAGCATATTGTGTGTATGTTTGAAATGCTTGGTATGTGTGGGATCCGACAATCTAGTTGTTTATCCTTGGCAGCCTCTCTTATGTTGAAATGTAGTCTAGTGCTTCCTTGAGCCATAGTAGTCCGCTACAGCCCGGTTCACCGGAGTCCTGCTAGCCCAGCACTACTGCTCAGGATGCTTGACTGGCCGGCATGTGTTTCACTTCGTTCCTGTGTCTGTCCCTTCGGGGAAATGTCACGCGGTGACATCCGGAGTCCTGCCTAGCCTGCTACAGCCCGGGTTCCCGGAGTCCTGTTAGCCCAGTGCTACAGTCCGGATTCACACGTTGCTGATCGACATGCTCGAAGTTGATTCATGTATGCATGTCCCCATGGGTTAGTGCCGCTTTGGGTTCACGACTAGCCATGTCGGCCCGGGTTCTCTGTCATATGGATGCTAGCGACACTATCATATACGTGAGCCACAAGGCGCAAACGGTCCCGGGCCATGGTAAGACGACACCCGTGAGAATACCGTGCGCGAGGCCGCAAAGTGATATGAGGTGTTACCAGCTAGATCGATGTGACTTGGAATCGGGGTCCTGACATCGTACTAGACAAAGATAGCAGAATTGTGAAGGACTATGTGTCCACTGACAAAGCCGGCTAGGATTTGTAACCCTAGGTTCTCGGACTAAGGTAACCCCTTTATCTCTAATATTACTATTCATCCAACCTAACTTTAAGGGGCATCCTACAGTATGCTATACTAGAATCATACTCGTCGATTAGGAAGAGAGGTGTGAGACAATGCGTGAGAGACATGCGTAAAGATAATGTGCGTACATGAGACACGTAGGCAGGTCCATGTATATAGAAAGGGTCGATGAGGATTGTGCGTGTGTATGTTTGCGAGAGGAAGAGTGCTTGTGATAAAGGTTAGTGAAAACAGTTGTAAATGGTTACGAGCGGGAGGGAGGTTATATCTAGAGCATGTGTGCGAGAAATACACCTCGGGAGAGAGTGTGTGTGCATGTGTGAGAGACCACCGATGGAGGGTGAAACTACACGTAAAAGACTGCTCTACACATTGATTAAAGATATAAATTGTATCCAAATATTAGGATGGGATCATGATATTTGCAATTCGCGTAAGGAGCGGTCATTGATCCATCCGACATCTAGATTCTATCGAATTTGAGCATGTCTATGTTATTATTCGACACAATTGATCCACATAGTTAGTATTTTGAACTCCGGACAATGCATCGCTTTAGCAATCGAATATAAACGTGAGTATAGTTCATGTTGTGTGTGTAAAGCACATTATACATCTGAAAGTTACACAATGGACATTATAAATAGCTACCTATGAACTAGCATACATTTGAATTCAACTTAAGGTGGTTTAAAAATCGAATTCAACATGAAGTCCATTCAATTATTTGAATTTGATATCATGGCATTTGTAAACCATACCTAAATTATGGGGGCACCAATCTTTGCTCTGATTTTGTACATAATAGCATATGTAGTCGTGTACAGAATAGATTCAAATTTAGCTCCTCCATTCCAAAATAATCATAGTTATAGGATTTTCAAGTGTCAAAATATCAAAAAGAAGTAGATAATTTAATGAGGTTTTCAAACATACAAGGTCAAATATAACGTTGTCTATTTTGGTCGATCCTCATAGTTCAAGAGTACTCTAAACGTGAATGCTTGTGTTTCAAAATTTCGAACGAAGCGCCAAAGAGCCTCTACTACTTGAAACCGCGTGAGACCAATGTTTGGTAGTACAAGGAAATTACTTTTCTAATACTTCGACCCGTGAAACCTACTGGCCCGACGTCCAAAGGTCTAAACCGGGGTAGGTTTATAGCTTCATGTAGACACCACGCAACCGCATCCGAAAAACATTCATACACAATGGCCGCCTAAGCACACATGCGCGTCGAAATCGCTCCGCCCACTATTTGGGACACACAGGATTACCATCCTACCCTCGACCCATGATGAGTCCGATATTTCAGTGGAGGGCAAAGTTTCTACTTTCCCCAAATTTCAAACAAGCCCGTCCAATCTTCTGTTAAAAAACCCAAAAACAAGCGCGTCCCAGACCGAAGCATGGTTCCCCCCCCCCCCCGACCCGTCCGATTCCCCATTCGTACTCCATGGGCGCCAAAACTAGCACTCCACTAGCTGCGAAACCCCGGCGTCCTCCGTCCGCCACCCCATCCTACCCATCAACCGCCGCCCTCCTCCATCATGCCGGAGCCGATACCCCGACGTCGTCATCCACCGCCACCTCAACCGCAACGCCCTCCAGGGCTAGTCATTGAAGCCGAGGCCGAGCCGTCCGTACACGAGCCAGTTCAACCACACCGTCCTGCGCCTCACCGCAGCCACTCCAACTTCGCCACCCTCCACTGCACCGGAGCTAGATGTTCCTAGTAACTCGCGATGCACAAGGTATCTCCTCATATACTATTTCACCTTAGCTAGAGGTCCGTCGCCCCCCCTGAATTTCAATTTCTAGCCAGTTGATTCCCAATTAACGGAAGCATTCCCCATCGTAACAGGCACTAGGATGCCTATTATGCCGGGGAAGCAGCGCCTTGGTGTTTATCTTAGGGGCGTGTGCGGCCTAGAGCTACTGGCGCCCGATCTGGAGGTCGGCCGGGATTAAAGGGACAGCCTGGGGCACTGCCAAGCACAGCGGTGGTGTGAGGTCGATGGGAGGGCGGGGCAGTGGAGGCAGGGGTCTGGGCCGGTGGTCGCTGGCGGTTCGAGAAAGATCGTCAACAGTGACTGGCGGGAGGTAGACGAATGTCATCTGCCCGTTCCTTATAGGTCGGATGGTTCATTAAAAAATCGACTGACCTATTTATTTTCAGTCGACTGTTATCTTAGATATGACCACATGTGGTGGTGTGCTGGAGGAGTACCTGCATTACCCGTGCTCATATATTACAAAATCATACGGAGTAGAATCTAATTTTGTTTGTCATGCAATGTTGTAGAGCTATCATATGTCTCCTGTCATTTATTTTTCAGCCACCTGCTATCTGCTACTTTTACAGTGCACTAGTTCTGCACACTCTTCACCCTTACTCTCACTATTGTGTTTTATGCAAGGGTATTTCAGACTCTGCTGCCATGAGAGAAGCCAAAAATAAAAGAGAGAAGTCGATCCAGCTTCGTATGCGGGTAGGCAAGACACGTTACAGCGCTATAAAGGGTGCAGTGTCAGCAGATGGAGACGGTAAACGTAGCTCTGTAGTTGATGACCTCGCTCGCAATGAACCACCATCCCAGGTGCTTGCTTTAACTTCGAGGTGTCATATGTGGTTGCATGTTCCATATGGTGTCTAGCTTGTATTCGAAAGGCGAAGTTGGTAAGATAAGGAAAGATATTTTTTACATGAACCACCATCCCGTGAGCACCGGAAGACAAATAGCTAGTCGTAGGCCGGCCGAGCCAGTGACAAGCCCAAAGAATATAGGCATCACCGGAAGCCAACTAAAAAGCCGCGATGGTGGCGAAGCAGCCCGCCTCCCACCAGGCTCTCAGGTCCTAGATGATCATGCTCACCACTCCAGCCGGATGTCTAGCTTGTATTCCTTCCAATTTGGTTAAATTGCATCTGCTTAGCTTACACATTATACCTTTGAATATGACATGCCTTTCTGTTTTTGGTGCATACTAGTACATATGTGTATTAACCATGTTCTTACATCAAACTAATGTTCTTGTGTATCCCTCATCAGTCACTTATGACGAGGCAGGCAGATAAGGGGACTACTCCTCATTTAAAGAATGCAGCGTCAGCCTCCCAACATGATTCTTAAGAAACAAAAATGCTAGATGAAGATAGTGAACGTAGCTCTGTAGTCTATTACAGCATTTCCCCTACACTAGCATCGCAGGTGCTTGCTCTAACTTGGCAGCGTGATATGTGGTTGCATGTTGCATATGGTGTCTAGATTGTAATTCTTCCAATCTGGTTAAACTGCATGTGCTAGTCTGCTTAGCTTATACATTATACCTGTTAATGTGACATGCCTTCCTATATTTAGTACATAGTACATCTGTCTATTAAGCATGTCCTTACATAAACTATTGTTTTTTTGTATCCCGCATCAATCAACATGATGAGACACCTTTAGTATATGCAGTGTGATATTAGTTGCATCTTTCATATGATTTATAGCATGCGCTGCTTCTAATTTGTTGAAATTCCATTTATGATGGGACGCTTTTAACTTGGCAGAGTCATATTGGTTGCATCTTTCATGTGGTGTCTAGCTTGCATTGCTTCTTATTTGCTGGAATGGTTTCTGCTTAGTTTACACAAACAGTTGTGAACATGCCATGCCGTCCTGTTTTTCGTACATATTCCATCCTGGTATCATGGGATTGCCTTACATCAAAGTAGTGATTGTCAGTATCATGCATGAATGAGTTCTAAAGAGAGAATTTTATTGCTTTTTCTTGTCGGTCTTACTTGACAATTCAAAATCAATAAAGCGGAAGGAAGTTAGCAAGGCAGCGGATAAAGGTGCTCCTTCCGAAGGGAGGGCCTCTAGAGTTTCTACTCCTCCACACCCCCAAGATGATTTCCAAGACAACATATGCATAGACACTCAACAAAGCTGTGTTTATGATGAGCACGTCTCCCCTAGTGCAGCATCACCAGTGCTCCCTCTAACTTGGCACTGTTATATGTAGTTGCATGTTATGTGTGATGTCTAGCTTGTATTGCTTCTAATTTTGTTGAATTCCATCTGCTTACTTTATACATTATAATTGAATAAGACACATGTTACTGTTTCTAGAACATACAATATCTGTCTATCACACCATGTTCTTACATCAAATTACTATTGTTGTGTAACCTGCAACAATCACTTATCATAAGACACGTTTGACTTCGGAGTGTGATATAGGTTACATCTCACATTCTTTTCTAGCTTGTACTACTAATTTGTTGAAATGACACTTATGACGAGACAATTTTAACTTGGTAGAGTGATATTCGCTGCATCTTTCATATGGTGTCTAGCTTTCATTGCTTCTAATTTGTTGAAATGCCTTCTCCTTAGTTTACACATCATAAGCTGTGAATATGCAATGCTGTGAATATGCAATGGCACTAATGACGAGAGACCTCTAACATGGTAGTGTGATGTTGTTTGCATCTTGCATATGATTTATTTCTTGTACTGCTTCACATTTGTTTAAACTCCATTTATGATGAGACACTGTTAACTTGGCAGAGCAATATTTGTAGCATCTTTCATATGGTGTCTACCTTCCATTGCATTGCTTCTAATTTGGTGAAATGTCTTCTTCTTAGTTTACACATCATAGTTCTGGTTATCTCTTCCGTCCTATTTTTCATACATATTACATCCTCCTATCATGTGGATGTCTAACATCAAAGTTCAGTTTGTCTGCATCACGCATCAATATGTTCTGAAGAACTAAATTGTTATTCGTTTTTCTTGTTGTCTTGACTTAACATGGCGTAGAGAAAGAGGAAGAAACACAGAATGGCAGGGAATGAGAAGCGAATGAATCCTGCAGATTCTTCTGGTACTGATGGTGCAATAGAAGGTCAAAGTCCAGCGGAAAATTATACAAACACGACATCCCATGCTAAAAGAGTTGCAAAAAAAGCCAAACAGAAACAAATAGCTGCCACCAAACAAGCAGACACAGCCCTAGTTCTTGCAACACCTACCACAAGATTACTACCGGCACGACTTACTCGTGCGTCAACTGAGCTAGCAACACGTTCCCAGGATCCCTTGCCACCTGACACTACTTCCCAAGCACTCTTGACACAAGACAAGTTGGCAATATCAGATGAACCTTGTGAGCTTCAACAGCAAGAAGGTAGTTGCTGGAGTCAAGTTACAGTTGCATGCTTCTTTATATGTAGTCTCACAGTTTGATGTACACTAACACTTCCTATGTTCGTTGTTGGACTAGCACCTAGGCGCAAGAGGAAACAAACATCGTGGATAATGCTCGATAGGTTAACTAAATCTAGAGGAGGAAGAATGGAGATCCGTCTTGAGGCAGGTTTAAAAAGGCCACGTGATGCTACAGAGTCAGCCAAGTTAGTATCAGAGGCAGCGGTTGCCGTTAGGTGTCATGTACGTATCCTCCCAACATGGATTCCGTACAGGAATGACAAATACGAAACCCAGTTCAACACCTTCCTCGACCATTTATCTGTAAGTATGGTTATGTATGGAAACTAGTAATATCGTCTTGCTTTGTCCCATACTTTCTAGGTTGCTGATAATGAGACTCCCATAACTTTCAACAAATGAGGTTCAAGTTGGATAGCCAAGATGATGCAACCAGACAAGCTTGCACCCATGTTTTCAAGTCTGCTCTGCGACAATATCGGTATAACTTGAGGAAAACTCACTTTGAAGGCAAGGCTAACAGTGAACTTTCCCAAACATCTCTAGTGGAAAATATATCAGATGAAGACTGGAGGGGCCTTGTTAAACACTGGTCTGATCCGAAGTATAAGGTACATTATATATATATGTGATCAGATCACATGTTGAACTCCTATTTACGCATGTGCCACACAAATCTATCTTCTTGTAGGTGAACTGTTCAAAGAACAAGGCCAACCGTACGAAAGTGAAATTCCAACAGATGACAGAATCTCGTAGCTATATTGCACACTGCGAGGCTCTTGTAATTAGCTGATATTTCACTCTTTCATTGTACCATATTATCAGATCTATATTGACTTGTTCGAAATGCAGAGGAAAGCCCGCAAGGACCAAAAAGTACCTGAACCAAATGTTGTGGAAATCTTCAATGACTGTCACACCAGCAAGAAGAAGGGCATGACTACACCAGTCAAAGCCGCTGTTGTAAGTCCTTAATCCTCATGCCTTTTAACTACTACTTACTCTGACTTGTGCCTTAATCTATTACTCTTTTCAATTTTATACACAATTGTCTTAGCGTATCATTGCACCTTACAAGGTTTAAAAGAGAGGAGTGATGTTCCTTTGATCTTGACCCGTAATCTAGTTCCGTCTTTGGACTTGCCCACACAATGTTACAATTGCATGTTTGTCTGTTCTCAGTTGTTTTGTGATATGAATGATGTCATACTATGCTTACCGTATTATAAACTTCGTCTCTTTATCCTTAGCCCTCAATAAAATGTGAAGAAATAGATGATACGTTAGCGATGGTACATGGTCATATGTTTGGAACCTGGTTTTATTATGTACTTTGCAATAAAATACAACTAATATTTTACATGGGTTCACCAGAATAAGTTCTGTATATAGACCAAAGTTATTTTGTTTGGTTTTGCTGCCTCCTTAATATCTTCTCGCTCGTACTACTAATGTAAAACCTCAACTTTTCAGCGAGCTATGGAAAAAATGGTGGAACCGCCACCTTCCGAAGGTGGCAAGGCAACTATAACCGCAATGTCGCCTCTTGCAGTTGGGTCAAGATCTGTCCACCTAACGATTGCCAAAAGCACGTTCCTGCGTAATACTAGGTTGGTTGTTAAGGCAATATCGTCCAAACTGCCTCATGATCAAGATATGCAAGCTCAAAGCAATGTTCTATCTGCGCTCCAGACACAAGTCCATTCCCTAACAGAGACCCTTTGTGAAACAAGGAAAAACATTGCTCAATGTCGTCAAAATATGCATGGTTTTGAAACCAGACTATCAGACATTTGCTATGTTGTTCAGGAGCCTAGGGGAAATGAAGGCGAGTGAGGGAGTCCTGGATTAGGGGGTGTCCGGATAGCCGAACTATCACCGTTGGCCGGACTCCTGGACTATGAAGATACAAGATTGAAGACTTCGTCCCGTGTCCGGATGGGACTTTCCTTGGCGTGGAAGGCAAGCTTGGCTATACGGATATGTAGATCTCCTACCATTGTAATTGACTCTGTGTAACCCTAACCCTATCCGGTGTCTATATAAACCGGAGGGTTTTAGTCCGTAGGACGAACAACAATCATACCATAGGCTAGCTTCTAGGGTTTAGCCTCTCTGATCTCGTGGTAGATCCACTCTTGTACTACCCATATCATCAATATTAATCATGCAGGAGTAGGGTTTTACCTCCATCGAGAGGGCCCGAACCTGGGTAAAAACATCGTGTCCCTTGTCTCCTGTTACCATCCGCCTAGACGCACGCTCGGGACCCCCTACCCGAGATCCGCCGGTTTTGACAATCGACATTAGTGCTTTCATTGAGAGTTCCTCTGCGTCGCCGCTTATCAGAAGGATGCCTCATCCCGTCTTTAAAGACGACACTGTTGCTAAAGGAGCTTTGGCCATCGGCCAAACTCTCCGGCTAGGCGGTTTTCTTATGACCGCATGTGCGGCCGCCGTGCCGACGATGACTTCTCGGGTCATCGAAAGCAATCTTCACGTTAACTTGGAACTCGCCGAGCAGTTAGATCCGATGGAGCTCTCTTCCTTGAACGAGCTCTTGGATCGCATCGCCGCCTCGGGAGTCGCTTCTGCATCTACGATCGATTGGGCATAAAACCGATCAGAGAGAGACCAACTCTCCCTAGGCTACCCACCACGTTGCTGTGGTAGAGGAACAATACAGCGACTCTTCTCCTACCTTAAGGACTAGTTATGTCCGGATTCCTGACCCCTCCATGCCGGATTCCCGCGGAGGGGAGGACACCACTCAAGCCCTTAACTTAAAGTCAGGCAGCGGGCTAGATTCATTGGGCAACCTCCAAGAACCCAAGCTTCCAAGTTTGGAAACTTCTTGGCCCCTGAATCTTAGATCAGATGGGGTTCGGAATTTAATTCCACCCGCCCACCCAAACATAAGCGATCTATCCCAAATCCGGCAAGAGCCCGGCGAAACAGTACATCATTACTGGGCCAGATTCCTCCTGGTTATGGACAGGATAAAGGACTGCCGCAAGGAGGACGCAATCTCATTCTTCTGCAATAATTGCACGGACAAGGGAATCCTAAACGCCATAAGCCATCGTGAAATTACACGCTTCGCTGACTTGGCATCCATAGTACGAAAGTACTGCGTGATGGAGATCGCCTGGAAAACCGAAATCAAATTTTGGGATAATCCGGCCCCGAATACGACCCTTGTCTGAAATAAAAGGGTGCATCATCACCAGGCACCTGTGTTACATACCAAAAAGCAAAAACCCCCCAAAGGGCATGGAACCGTACTGGAGGGATGGCTCAATGGACCCTGCAAAATTCAAAGCACAGAGGGCGCCACTCCAACTCATAGCCTTAGAGCATGTTGGATACTACGGCAGGTGGCCAGAAGTGGCGAAGAGCTCTTAGCTCCAGAGCACCAGCCCAAAAATACCAGTACGGTATTAACAGTCTTTGAGACTTTCGCATCAAATAATATGCGGAAGCGAACACTCCGCAGCCTTGCCTAAGTCTACCAGATAGCAACAATAAATCCATGGAGTGACACGGCTATTACCTTCAACGCCAGTGACGAACCTAAGTTCCGAATAGCTCGAGCACCAGCCGCATTGGTCCGCAGTCCAATAGTGGACGACTTTCGCCTTACCAAGGTACTCATGGACGGCGGCAACGGATTAAACCTCATCTATGAGGAAACCCTTCGAAAAATGGAAATAGACTGGAGCCGCATTGAGCGAACCAGCACAACCTTTAGAGGAATAATCCCCAGTCGGGAAGCATGCTGTACAGGAAAGATCACACTAGATGCGGTGTTGACGCACGCCCGGACAATTATAGGTCCGAGGAGGTCACATTCCAAGTGGCCCTGCTCAGCAGCAGATACCACGCTCTATTAGGGCGAGAGGCATTCACAATTTTTCAAGCTATACCCCATTACGGGTACATGAAGCTCAAAATGCCCGGACCTAACGGAATTATCACTCTCGCTAGTGACCCGGACATAGCGCTCCGCGCCAAAAATAAAACAGCCGCACTTGCCCTTGAGGCACTATCCGGAGCCCTAGCGGCAGAGGAACTCACTGCGCTACGCTCCACGGTGGACAGGGACGATGTGATACTCGATAAGAGATCCAAGTCCACCTCTTTTAAACCGCGCATTTAAATAGTCAAATTCCAAGTCCATCCAACGGACCCTACAAAAACGGCCTCCATCGGGCACAATTAAACCCTGATGTGGACGCCAGACACGAGAATTCCCTACGCGAAAATTGGGACATTTTTGCCCGGCACCCTTCAGACATGCCAGAATCCCACGCCGGTGGCAGAAAGCACAGCCTAAATATCCTAAAAGGATTCAAGCCACCAAACAAGCTCTTCGGCGTTTCTCCGAACCCAAGAGACAGGCCATGGGAGAGGAGCTAGCCAAACTACTGGAGGCCGGATTCATCATAGATATTAAACATCCGGACTGGCTAGCAAACCTGGTAATGGTACCAAAGAAGGACAAATCCTGGCGCCTATGTGTCGATTTTAAGGACCTTAACAAGGCTTTCCCAAAGGATCCCTTCCCCCTCCCCCGCATCGATCAAATTATCGGCGCTACCGCAGGACATGATTCATTGTGTTTCCTCGACGCATACTCCGGCTACCACCAAATTAAGATGGCAGAGCCAGACCAAGCCGCAACAGCATTCATCACTCCATACGGCCCATTCTGCTTCAACACAATGCCCTTTGGGCTCAAAAACGCCGGCGCAACATATCAGTGCATGATTCAGACATGTCTGGCAAACCAGGTCGGCAAAAAAGTGGAGGCATACGTAGACGATGTGATCGTAAAATCCCAGCATGTCCAAACCCTAGTCGACGACTTGAGGCTCACATTCGATAATCTCCGAACATATGACATCAAGCTCAACCCGGAAAAATGTGTTTTCGGTGTACCACCCGGAAAGCTCTTGGGCTTCATTGTATCCGGTAGAGGAATTGAAGCAAACCCAGCCAAGATCCGAGCTCTGTCACAATTGGATATCCCCAAAGACCTCAAACAAATACAAAAATTGACTGGATGCGTGGCGGCTCTAAGACGCTTTATCTCCCGCTTAGGAGAAAAAGCATTACTCCTTTATCACCTCCTCCGACGCACCGAACACTTCGAGTGGACGGATGCTGCCACGGCCGGACTCGAAGAAATCAAAGCCATATTGGCAACAAATCCGGTCCTGGCCACGCCCAACATGGGCGAACCAATGCTATTATACATCGCAGCAACCCATCAAGTTGTAAGCGCGGTGCTCGTTGTCGAACGAGAAACGGACAGACACAAGTTCCCTCTCCAAAAACCAGTTTACTACGGGTCCACTGTCCTAACTCCATGCAAGTCACGGTACCCACATTATCAAAAGATAGCATACGCGGTGTTCATGGCATCCCGAAAGTTGCGACACTACTTTCAAGAGTGTTCGATAACAGTAGCCTCCGAAGTACCTCTCAATGACATTATCAACAACCGCGACGCAACAGGCCGGGTTGCTAAATGGACCCTTGAGCTCCTCCCATTCGACATAACCTACAAGCCACGACGAGCTATTAAATCGCAAGTTTTGGCTGACTTCATCGCCGAATGGACTGAAGCCGAACTCCCTAAAGAGTACGGCGCATATTCCACCTGGATCATGCACTTCGACGGCTCCAAAATGTTGACCGGCCTGGGGGCTGGCGTCGTTCTGACGTCCCCAACCGGAGATACAGTCCAATACGTACTTCAAATAATGTACACGGACTCCAACAACGCAGCTGAGGGAGTCCTGGACTAGGGGGTGTCCGGATAGCCGTACTATCGTCACGGCCGGACTCCAAGACTATGAAGATACAAGATTGAAGACTTCGTCCCGTGTCCGGATGGGACTTTCCTTGGCGTGGAAGGCAAGCTTGGTGATACGGATATGTAGATCTCCTACCATTGTAACCGACTGTGTAACCCTAACCTATCCAAAGGTCTATATAAATCGGAGGGTTTTAGTCCGTGAGGATCTAACAACAATCATACCATAGGCTAGCTTCTAGGGTTTAGCCTCCTTGATCTCGTGGTAGATATACTCTTGTACTACCCATATCATCAATATTAATCAAGCAGGAGCAGGGTATTACCTCCATCGAGAGGGCCCAAACCTGGGTAAAAACATCGTGCCCCTTGTCTCATGTTACCATCCGCCTAGACGCACAGTTCGGGACCCCCTACCCGAGATCCGCCGGTTTTGACACCGACATTGGTGCTTTCATTGAGAGTTCCTCTGTGTCGTCACCAATAGGCCCGATGGCTCCTTCGATCATCAACAACGACGCGGTCCAGGGCGAGACTTTTCTCCCCGGACAGATCTTCGTGTTCGGCGGCTTTGCACTGCGGGCCAATTCGCTTGGCTATCTGGAGCAGATCGAAAGCTACGCCCCTGGCCATCAGGTCAGATTTGGAAGTTTAAACTATACGGCCGATATCCGCGGAGACTTGACCTTCGACGGATTCGAGCCGCAGCTGCCGCCAAGACCTTGTCTCGATGGGCATGATCTAGTGCCCTGGAGGCCGCACCAGTATCCGCTCCGACCCTTAATCCGGAGTCGGATTCCCCGATCGAGGATGAGTGGTTGGACACCGCCTCAGGGGCTACAATCTCTACGGCGATTGAGCCGAACTCCTTCTCTGTCCTTTGCGAAGACCTCGACTCCAGGGTGCCGGACTCCTCTCGGACTCCGAACCCTCCAGCGCCTGCCAATCGAATCCGATTGGGCGCCGGTCATGGAGTTCACTGCCGCGGACATTTTTCAGCACTCGCCCTTCGGCGACATCCTGAATTCACTAAAGTCTCTCTCTTTATCCGGAGAGCCCTGGCCGGACTACGGACAGGAAGGTTGGGATGCGGACGACGAAGAAATTTAACACCCACCCACCACCCACTTTGTAGCCACTGTCGATGATTTAACCGACATGCTAGACTACGACTCCGAAGACATCGACGGTATGGACGATGATGCCGGAGACGATCAAGACCCAGCGCCATGTGGCACCGGAAGGCCACCTCGTCATATGACATATATATGGTGGACATCCCAAAAGATGGGAACGGCGATGGAACAACGGAGTATGACCCTCCAAGAAACAAATTAGCGCCGACGCGTGGCCAAGCGCTGCTCTAAATCCCGCCACAATAAAACGGTGATTCCGCACGGAGATAATAACACCCGGACAAGGTGCGAAGAGAACCCCTCCAAAGCAGGACTCAGCGCAGAGGAGGGAGAAGCAAGTCCGCACGACGGTCTGCGTAAAGAGAGGTTGAGGACGATAATTATGCGCCCCTCCTCAAGATGAGGCAAGCCTCGACGATGACGAGTTTGTCGTGCCTGAGGATCCCGCCGAACAGGAGCGTTTCAAATGCAGACTTATAGCCACGGCAAGCAGCCTCAAGAAAAAGCAGGAACGGCTTAGAGCTGACCAAGACCTTCTAGCTGACAGGTGGACTGAAGTCCTTGCGGCCGAAGAGTGTGAACTCGAACGCCCCTCCAAAAGCTACCCCAAACGCAGGTTGTTGCCTCGACTAGAGGAAGAAGCACCCAAGTCACCAGCGCATGACATGGCATACCGGCCACCCCGTGGCCGCGATTGAGAGGCCTCTAGACCCTTTCGCTCAAGCCACACCCCGACGCGGCTCAAAAAGTACCAAGGCACGGAAAAACGCGCCAGACTTGCGAGATATATTGGAGGATAAAGCGAAACATACAAGATCGATCTACGGATCGCGTAGGCGCCCAGCAATGCGGGATGATTACCGTCGCGCCGGATATAGCAAAACCGGCCGGACCGAACACAGTAGACAAAGCCCATATGAGCTACGTCGTGATATAGCCCAATACAGAGGCGCCGCACACCCACTATGCTTCACAGATGAAGTAATGGATCATCAAATCCCCGAGGGCTTCAAGCCCGTAAACATTGAATCATACGATGGTACCACAGATCCCGCGGTCTGGATCGAGGATTATCTCCTCCATATCCACATGGCCCGCGGTGATGATCTACATGCCATCAAATACCTCCCACTCAAGCTCAAAGGACCAGCTCGACACTGGCTCAATAGCTTGCCAGCAGAATCAATTGGTTGATGGGAGGACCGAAGCCGCATTCCTTGATAACTTCCGTGGCACATATGTGCGACCACCAGACGCCGATGACCTTAGCCACATAATTCAGCAGCCGGAAGAATCGGCCGCACAATTACGGACTCGGTTCCTAACAAAGAAAAATCAAATCGTCGACCGTCCGGGATGCGTAGGCTCTTGCAGCCTTCAAACATAACATCCGCGACGAGTGGCTTGCCCGGCACCTAGGACAGGAAAAGTCGAAATCTATGGCAGCCCTCACAACCCTCATGACTCGCTTTTGTGCGGGAGAGTACAGCTATTTAGCTCGAAGCAACAACTTGTCCAAACATCCGGATAGTCCGGATACCAAGGACAGCAATGGCAGGTCGTGTCGCAACAAGAATAAGCGCCGCATTAACGGTGATAATACTGAAGATACGGCCGTCAATGCCGGATTCAGAGGCTCTAAACCCAGTCAGCGGAAGAAGCCATTCAAAAGAAATACCCAGGGCCCAACCAACTTGGATCGCATACTCGATCGCTTGTGCCAAATACATGGCACCCCTGAAAAACCAGCCAATCACACCAACAGGGATTGTTGGGTGTTTAAGCAAGCAGGCAAGTTAAGTATCGAACTCAATGACAAGGGGCTGCATAGCGATGACGAGGAAGAGCCCCGGCCGCCGAACAATAGAGGACAGAAAGGTTTTCCCACACAAGTGCGGATGGTGAACATGATATACGCAACCCACATACCCAAAAGGGAGCGTGCTGCAATCGCGACGATATGCGATGGAGCCAGTCGCCCCGAAGTTCAACCCATGGTCCTCCTGCCCGATCACCTTCGATCGAAGGGACCACCCTACTAGCATCCGTCACGGCGGCTTCACCGCATTGGTTCTTGACCCAATTATTGACGGGTTTCACCTCACCGTAGTCCCGATGGACGGCGGTAGCAGCCTGAACCTGCTTTATCAGGATACAGTGCGCAAAGTGGGCATATACCCCTCAAGGATTAAACCTACAAAGACGACCTTTAAAGGCGTCATACCGGGTGTAGAGGCCAATTGCACAGGCTCAGTCACACTAGAAGTGGTCTTCGGATCTCCGGACAACTTCCGAAGCGAAGAGTTAATCTTCGACATCGTCCCATTCCGCAGCGGCTATCATGCACTGCTCGGACGAACCGCATTTGCAAAGTTCAATGCGGTGCCGCACTATGCATACCTCAAGCTCAAGATGCCAGGCCCTCGAGGAGTAATCACGGTCAATGGAAACACCGAACGCTCTCTAACGGAGGAGCACACGGCGTTCTCGCGGCGGAGGTGCAAAGCAGCCTCTCACGGCAATTCTCGAGTCCAGCCACTAAGCGTCCGGACACCGCCAAGCGCGCCCGGAGTAACCTGCAACAAGACCACCTGGCACGATCCAAGCACGAGTAGCAATCCGGCCCCAACCCTAGCCCTCGCGAAATTGCGATGCTAGTATTACGCGTACATAACTACGCTCTGGAGATACCATGGGCACATGGGGAGGGGCAAGACAACGACATGCCAAGAATCCGGCTCGACCGCACCAGGGGCTCACGTTTGTGTCACTTCCTTTTTCTTTTTTTTTCTTTTTCTTCCTTTTTTTTACTTCCAGGACTCCGTCTTTGAGAAGTCTTGTCCGGCACTCGAACCGCCGAACTCCCGATGCAACAGCCAGGGAAGCAGAAAGCCACGTCAAGTGTTCAGGTGGTCTCTATTACGAGCATTATACATGTTTAATATCATCCCTTGCTTACCCCCTGGAGGGGGACATGTTAGATAGTCCCATCCCTTGCTTACCGCACTATTTGTATCGTTCTGCTTCCATTGCAGTATCTTTTTGAATAAACAATACACAGCTTTTGCTTATTATTGCTCTATTTCCTTTATATATACATGTGTTCATTTCATGACATGTTGCAACCGTACACTTTGGTACGGCCAATACACCAGGGGCTTAAGTATCCCAAAATTATGGTGTGATAAGTCCGAACACTTTCACAAGTGCGGCACCGAACTTATAGCATTATATGAATTGGCTCGAATCATGTCTTGGGTCAATAGTTGGGTTTGCCCGGCTCCCGTGTTTTGGTACCTTACGTTCCTCTATATCGGCTAAGGTAGCACCGGGAGAACCACTGCGATTGTGCCCCAGTTATGCTGGGTCGAGCACCTCAGTGGAGAAAGCTAAAACTGACCGTCATGAGAGGGCGAGAGCTGGTCGCTGTTCGAGAGGTTTTTTCGGGTCCCTCAAGACTTATGCCGCTTAGAGCGAGGAACCGGAATTGTCCGGCCAAGGCGTGGATAGCGCCCCGAACTCGGTCTTCCGAATACTAGGGGCTTCACCGAAATTTAAAATTATAGAATTCTATGGCTAAGTGGGAGTGTTCAAGCATTATAAGTCCGGTTGCCTTGTTCGTTGTGTTGAGCGCCTCCCTAGATGGACACAAGAATGGGAACAAGAGTGCTCAAGTTTATCCCGAACACCCCAAAGACTTCGTGGCATGGGGCTGAAGCCAACGACTTGCCATCTCTCAAATTCGATAAACGGCCACACAGAAGGTAATATTTTAAATTAATAAGCGTTGATTAGCGCATATGAACAAGTTTTCAGCGTACAGGATAACAAATGCGAGTTTATTCAAAAATTACATCTCTGGAGCACTCATCCGCTATTCGGCGGGCACCCTTCAGGAGGCCCTCATAGTACATTTCGGGTGTGCGATGCTCATGGCCCTTCGGTGGCCCGTCCGTCACAAGCCTCTCCGCATCCAGCTTGCCCCAGTGCACTTTAGCACGGGCAAGGGCCCGACGGACACCTTCAATGCAGACGGAGCGCTTGATGACTTCAAGCCGCAGACAAAGGCCCACCAGCCATCGCACCAAGCCGAAGTAGCTCCCGGGCATGGCCTCCAATGGCCACAGCCGCGCTATAAGGCCCTTCATGGCCTGTTCGGCGACCTTATGGAGCTCGACCAGCTGCTTCAGCTGATCGCTAAGGGGCACTGGATGGTCGGCCTCAGCATACTGAGACCAGAACACCTTCTCCGTGGAGCTCCCCTCCGGGCGCGGTAGAATGCGGCGACATCGACGCACCACGGGCAAATCTGCGAATGCTCCTGGAGAGCTCGAATCTGGGTAAGTAATAGATAATTCACTCTCACATGCTTGCTTTGCATAAAGAATGCCTTACCCGCTGCTATCTTCTTTAAAGACTCAATTTCTTGGAGGGTTTTGGGCCTCGGCCTTAGCAGCTTTGGCACTCTCAAGAGCCGAGGCGAGCCTGCACTCTTGAGTCTTCGAGTCACGCTCCAAACTCTCGTGTTTTTCCACGAGAGCTTGGAGCTCTTGCTGTACCTTGGCCAGCTGCGCCTCCCCCTTCTCTCTCTCGGTGCGTTCCGCAGCCGCTTTGTTTTCGTCCACGGACACCACTTCCTTAAAGACCGCCACCTCGTGCGTGGCCCTACTTGATACTCCATGTTATTCCTGTTATTTTTCGCAACCAAAACCTTTTCTATAAGGTATTTCTTTAATAAGGTCTTACTTACCTTCCTTGTCCTTGAGCTCCTTCTTGGCTTGTCCGAGCTCGTTCTCAGACCGCTCGAGGTACTGCTTCACTACATTGACCTCCATGATCGGTCTTGGCAGAGGTCAGCGGCGCAGCCTGCATTCCCATATTGACATACTTATGTTAGACTCATGTGTATATCTTTTTAGATCCTTAGTCCGGCTTTTCTTTCCGAACACCGAACTAAGCATCAGGGGCTACTGTCTATGCGGTTATATTTTTTACATATTCTAAAACTTACCTCAAAGCCTGTTAGAAGGCTGGTACAGGTTTTGGTCAGTTCGCTCTTGGCGGATCGAACTCGTCGGATCACCGCACTCATGACAAGGCGGTGTTCCTCCTCGATGGAAGCGCCTGTTAAGCGCCTCACAGAAGCTATCCGGTGCCTCCGGTTGGCCGGAGGACACCGGCGTCTTACCCTTCTTGCGAAGGATCCGCTGTCCGGACTTCGGAACCACTGATGGTTCCGGCATGGAGTCCGGACGAGGGTCGGGCTTAGAGCCCCTGGGGATCTTGCCCCCCGCGCGCCTGGAGTCCGGGAGGTCGCCTTGTGGCACCTCCTGCGCTACCTCCTCTTGACCAAGCCCCTCTTGGGGCCCCGCCGCGGCGTCGCCCGCAGCATGAGGCGAGGAGGCTGTCAGAAGCGAAGTACTCTCCATTTCTGACGAGCCCAGGGACCCGCTCGATGAATCGGAGAACTCACCCTTGGGCGGGCTGCACGGTCGTTCAACATTAGAGAACACTCTGCAATAAAAAAACCATGGGTATTCGGACACTTACGATCTCGCCAAGGGCTTGGCCCTTGTAGGCCAGTCCTCCTCGTCGTCGTCGACGTTGGTGGAGAAGTCCGGAGGAAGGGTTCTTCCCTTCTTGGACCCTCCGGCCTCCCACCGGGCGGCCTTCCTTTTCTTCTCCTCCTCACTGGGAGGAGCTTCTTCTTCTTCCTCCTCATCTTCAGGAGAAGATTCCGCTTCGGAATCTGACAGCACCTGGCGTCGGGAACTCCTTCGAGTTCCCGTGATCTCCTTCTTGGCCTTCTTCTCCGGCACCACGTACGGCACCGCAGCCAGCAGCCCCGTCAATCGGGCGTCCGCTGGGTCTTCTGGCAAAGTGGCCGGACAGTTAATCTGTCCGGACGTCTTCATCCAGTCCTATCAAAGATTAGGGAGTTTTAGATCCCACGTAGAGTCAATCTATGAAAAAAGAGTCCCGTAAAGGGTAAAATAACTTACCTCGCCGGCTGGACGCTGCGAGCTGTATCCGCGATCTTTGGTAGCGGACGCTGGGGCTTTGGCGCCCTTGAACATCACCTTCCAGGCATCTTCGTGCGTAGTGTCGTAGAGCCGGTTCAAGGTTTGGTGCTGTGCCGGATCGAACTCCCACAAGTTAAAGGCCCTTTGTTGGCATGGGAGAATCCAGCGGATGAGCATCACCTGGATTAGGTTGACGAGCCTAAGATTCTTGGCCACCAGGTTTCGGACGCATGTTTGAAGTCCGGATGTCTCGTCCGAATTCCCCCACGTCAGGACCGTCTCTTTCCATGACGAGAGCCGTGTGGGGAAGCCAGATCTGAATTCGGGGGCCGCCGCCCATTTGGTGTTGCGGGGCTCGGCGATGTAGAACCACCCTGATTGCCACCCCTTTATTGTCTCCACGAAGGCGCCTTCGAGCCTTGGGACTTTGGCCATCTTGCCAACCATGGCGCCTCCGCACTCCGCTTGACGTCCGCCCACTATCTTCGGCCGGACGTTGAAGATCTTCAGCCATAAGCCGAAGTGGGGCTGGATGCAGAGGAAAGCCTCGCACATGACGATAAACGCCGAGATGTTGAGGATGAAATTCGGGGCCAGGTCGTGGAAGTCCAGGCCATAGTAGAACATGAGCCCCCGGACAAATGGGTGAAGTGGAAACCCTAGTCCGCGGAGGAAGTGGGGAGAAACACCACCCTCTCCACGGGGCCTGTGGGTCGGAATGAGCTGCCCCTCGCCGGGAAGCTCAGGCGCGATGTTGCCGGACAAGTATCCGGCCTCCCGCATCTGGCGATGTGCCCCTCCGTGACGGAGGAAGCCATCCACCTGCCTCCCGCCTCGACATGATTGGAGAAAGGTTGAGGTGGGATGTGCGGACTTGGGCGCCTGGAGCTCGAGTCTTGTGAAATGGATAAGCAAAGGAGGAAGAAGGCGAGGTGAAAAGGTGGATCCTTATCCCTTATATAGGCGGACGGCTATCGCCCCCACCACCCTGGTAAAACTCGCTTATTTCCCAAGCGCCGTAATCAATGGCGCGGATGGGTTACCCACGTCCGTATTGATGAGAATCCCGGAATAAGGGTGCACGATCTATGCTTTGATAAGACGTGCCAAGGCAACCGCCTCGCTAAACACGCTGAGGTGGGAATAGTAAAAAACGATTCATATAAAGGCCTTGCCATGGTGTGATGTCACGCCGCGGAATACGTCAGCAGATCTATGCAGAAATTATTCTCTCTACGGTGTTATGTGGAACTTGTTTTGCAGAGTCGGACACTATCCTTGTGTTCGAAACCTTCCATGAAGTATTCCGAGGAGGAACCCGCCTCGCAATGCCGAAGACAATCAACGCGCCGGACTCATCGTCATTGAAGCCTGGTTCAGGGGCTACTGAGGGAGTCCTGGATTAGGGGGTGTCCGGATAGCTGAACTATCACCATTGGTCGGACTCCTGGACTATGAAGATACAAGATTGAAGACTTCGTCCCGTGTCCGGATGGGACTTTCCTTGGCGTGGAAGGCAAGCTTGGCGATACGGATATGTAGATCTCCTACCATTGTAACCGACTCTGTGTAACCCTAACCCTATCCGGTGTCTATATAAACCGGAGGGTTTTAGTCCGTAGGACGAACAACAATCATACCATAGGCTAGCTTCTAGGGTTTAGCCTCTCAAATCTCGTGGTAGATCCACTCTTGTACTACCCATATCATCAATATTAATCAAGCAGGAGTAGGGTTTTACCTCCATCGAGAGGGCCCGAATCTGGGTAAAAACATCGTGTCCCTTGTCTCTTGTTACCATCCGCCTAGACGCACAGTTCGGGACCCCCTACCCGAGATCCGCCGGTTTTGACACCGACAGCAGTCGAATACGAGGCCCTTCTACATGGTCTCCGGATAGCAGTCTCCATGGGCATTCAATGCCTAGAGGTGCGTGGGGATTCGAACCTCGTGATATCCCAAATAAATGGGAACTTTGATGCCAAGGATCCGAAAATGGCAGCTTATCACAATGCCGTCCTAAAAATGTCAGGCCGGTTTGAGGGGCTCGAATTTCACCATATAGCCCGGGATAAAAACCAGGCAGCAGACGTGTTGGCACGCATCGGCGCAAAGCGCGATGCCGTCCCCCCAACATCTTCCTAGAGAGGCTTTTCAAGCCATCCATACTATGGGAGGGAGAGTCCGGAAATAACAACACGGACCCAACCACACTGCCCCACACCAAAATTGTGATAGTTGGTGGTCCCGCCAACGAAATAACACCATCAGCCCACGTAATAATGGCAGTAATCGCCCCGTGGACAGAACCATTCCTAGCCTACCTAACCAGGCAGGAACTTCCCGAGGACCAAAACGAGGCCCGCTGCATAGTGCGGCGGTCTAAAGCCTATAAGGTCCATGAGGGAGAGCTTTATAAGAAAAGCACAACCGAGTCCTTCAAAGGTGTATCTCCGAAGAGGAAGGGCGGAATCTCCGCTGAAATTCATGCGGACTTGGTGGGCACCATGCCGCAGCCCGGCCCTTGTAGGCAAGGCCTTCAGACAGGATTTTATTGGCCGACGGCCCGGGCAGATGCTCAGGACTTAGTCCAACGATGCGTCGGTTGCCAGCTCTTTGCTAATCAAAGCCACATGCCACCCACCGCCCTCAAAACTATACCCATCACCTGGCCCTTTGCGGTCTGGGGGACTGACATGGTTGGACCCCTTAAAGGAGGAACCCACAAGCAAAAATACCTATTGGTCATGGTGGATAAATTCACCAAATGGATAGAGGCCAAGCCTGTAAAGACAGCCGAATCCGGACCGGTGATAGACTTCATATCCAGGGTAGTACACCGTTACGGCGTCCCCCATAGCATCATCACTGATAACGGCACGAACTTCACGGCCGGCGAGGTCAAACTCGTGCAAAACATGGGCATCAAGCTCGACTACGCTTCAGTCTATCACCCCCAAACTAACGGTCAAGTCGAGCGAGCAAATGGTCTAATCATGAGCGGCATTAACCCCAGACTAGTGCGGTCCCTCAAGGAATCCAACACGCACTGGGTAGAGGAGCTCGACTCTGTACTCTGGGGCCTGCGGACCACGTCTAATCGCACTACCGGATTCACACCATTTTTTATGGTATACGGCGCAGAGGCAGTTTTGCCCTGCAACATAATTCATGACTCACCTCGCGTGCGCATGTACGAAGAAAGAGAAGCCGAGCTCGATCGGCAGGACAGCTTGGACGCCTTGGAGGAGGAGCGTGACGTGGCAAAAGCTCGTTCCGCATTCTATCAACAGCAGGCTCGAAGATATAAAAGCAGGGAAGTACGGGCCAAAGCTTACAATGTTGGCAAACTAGTTCTATGCCTGCCGGACAAGAAAAAGGACAAACTCAAGCCCAAATGGGAGGGTTGCTTCATCATCGACCAAGTCCTGACCGGCGGAGCATACCGTCTGCCAAACGCATCGGATAACCGACTCGAGCCGAACCCATGGAACGCAGCCCGTCTCCGAAGATTCTACGCCTAGCGCCGGATTCTGAGTTCGTCTCCTTCCTCCATCTATATTTTATACTTTAAGCTGTCTTTTATTTCTATCCTTCTCCCTCTTTTTTTTCGAAGCCGTTAAAGGCTCGTTTGCGCATTGTTCGCACACACTTGACGCGCTATCCGCGCTCATTATACCTGGGGGCTTCTTTAACAGAAGCTTATTTATACGGGCTTTATGCCCAACACATGTGTCACACTTCCGCATGTACCTTTTATTCACCATTATATGCATCCATATGACTTAAGTTTTGGCCAAGCGGGGTTGCCTGGCTCCTGTGCTTACCCCTACGTTCCCGATTGTTCGGCTAGGTGGTAAAGGGAGCACCTCTGCGATTATTACCGCCCGGTCGATCGGACACGCATACCTCAGGTAGGTGAAGCCGAAAGCTAAGCGTTCTTAAGGGAATATTCAGTCGGTGAACTAAAAGACGGTTTTTTTATTTTTCATTTATCTGCCCCAGATGCTTTTACGCTTTTTAGCGGTCCGGACATGCACTTTAGGGCATGCCTCCTGTGGAAAGGAACCCCTAACGGAACTATTCTCCCTGGAAGATGTTTCTTACTAACCATGTAATATAACATAACTAGTTGGGCACTTGTCTGATAAAGCACTCATGACCCCTACGCCTGGTCTCCACGCATGTCCCGGTTTTTACATAACCTCGAGGGTATTCGGACACACTCCGGACTATTGGGTCCCGAGGTTGAAGCGAAAAGGTCCGCTACGACAAACGATCTACAATCCGGCTAGAAGGCATTTTACATGTCATTTTAAATTACATAGTCAAATTGACTGATTGTATTCCTCTTCAATGCCGTCTAATAGGCTGTCTAGTTTGCAGTCCTGCTGGGAATACTTTGCGGCCAACTCTACTTGGCCGTACACTAAGCTCACAGGGATCTCCTTCCCGTCGGGCCACATAGGTCCATCCTCGGCCATGTTGTTTGGGTCCGCCTTCGTGTACCGCGTCTTCACCATGGCCCAGGCCTCCCTGGCGCCTTGACGACAAGCCGATAACTTCCATAGTCGGAAGCGCCGCCGTGCTCCCTGAAGCTTCTCTGCAAGCTCTCCGAGGCCTTCGGGCAGGGAGATAGATGGCCACAAGGCCTGGGCGATGCCTTTCATCTCCTGTCGAACTCGTTCGTGCAGTTGCAATAGCTCGGGAAGAAGGTCACCCGTAGAACCGGGCATTTCCTCTTCAGCACGACCCGTGAGCATACCTACAAACACAACTTTGTTAATTGACTTCCTCGCCAAACTCTTTTTCAAAGTTCGCTCAAGCACTTACTATAAATGCCGCGACGTAATCACCGATTCTCCTTCACGGAGTCAGACAGCTGGGCACAAACATCCTTTAGTTCCTCACCCAGCTGGGCGTTGGCATCTTGGAGATTATTTTTCTCTTGCCTCACCCTTGTAAGCACATTCTCGTCGGCCTTCAACCGGCGCAAGAGCTGTTGCTTGTCCGGATCTAGTCCGGCGCCATCTGCAATATTATTGTCAAATTTGCACACACGCCGCACTTCACAAACTACTTATCTTTTGAAGCATATATTACCAGAGTGGGTCTCTGTGGCTCCCCCTGTAGCGGCTAGTGCGGCCTCAAGTTGGGCCTTGCATTCTTGAAGCTCCTGGGACAGTCGGGTATTCTTTTTTGTAAGATCCTGCATAACAAATGATCCTTAAATCATTTATTCTAAATATTTTAAGTCTCGGGGGCTACTGGCATATATAACTGTCAAATTTCCTCACCATATGTCCTTTACATACTGCTCCGTGGCTCTGGCTAGACCATCTTGAGCAGCACGGAGGTGCGCATCTCGCGAATTGAAGGCATTCAATGCCTCTTGGGAGAAACATGCGTCACGAAGAACTGTCCGGGGGCGCCTGTGATTCATGGCGCTCTCCACCTCGGAGTTGGTGGCGGACAATCTGTCGTCATCCTCTGTCGGGGGAGCATCCGACGCACCCTCGTGCTCGCCTCCGCTTCTGGACCCGGCTTTGGAGCCTGGCTGGCGGAGGCTCGATTGGCAACCTCTCCAGACTCAGTCCAGCGAGCGCTCTTTTTCCTAAAAAGAGCACCAGCGTTAGTACGCCTTCCTGGAATAAATCCTGGGAATATGGTGACGCGCCATACCGTTTTGGCAGTGTTTCGATCCGGACCGCACTTCTTTTTTGCATGAGCCGTCGCCTTGTTGGCTAGCCGCCGTGGGCTCAACCTCCTGCCTCGAAGGCACCCCTCGAAACACCATTGGTATACGGTGATAAAAATAAGCACGGATGGGTCATTATCGAGTATTGGGACCTTGGTCTCGATTACTGTGAGGCTGGAAGTATTCCGGTAATCGGCCGTAATGGTAACCAAGGCATTATCGATGCTCAGTTGGTGATATACCCCATCAATCAGCTCCACCAATATGTCCGGATCCTCTTGGAAGGCCGGATCAAGGAACCTTTCCGGATCCTCGGGTTGTGGAGGCGGGCTATTTATGTCTTTTACGGCCTAGCGCAGTTCCTGCGTCAAAATCACAAAATGAGATACCTAACCATGGGAATACGGATCGGATGTGCAAAAAAAATGTCCGTTTACCCAGCTTCGGGGATTGTTCATAGAAAATCCGTTCAATGGACTGACGCGGAGGAAATCTTCATTTTCTCCCTTGTACAGCGCAGACAAGGTCTTCACCAGATCGGTGACCGATCCCGGCCCCTTACGGCCATGACGGGTGGCATCGTCCTCCCCGTTGAAATACCACATCGGGTGGCCCCTATACTGGAGTGGCTGCACCCCCCGCATGATACATGTGGCCATGACACTGATCATGGTCAGTCCGGAATGAGCTAACAATCTTATTCGGCTCATCAGGTAAAGGACGTCCCTGTTGTCTTCCCTCTTGGAGCTCCGCGGGCGCCAACTCAGGCGTTTCTTCAAAGGAGCATAGCTGAACTCCGGGAGACCGATCCGAACAGTATCCGACAGCGGGACGTGTTCTATATAAAACCATTCCAAAGGCCAGTCTTCGGACGCCTTCTTCGGGGTTCCGGATAGACATCCGGTCCCGGCGATACGCCATAGCTCGGCTCCGCCCACTTGATATATTGACCCCTCATGAGAACGGGGTACAAGGCAGAATAATCTCTTCCACAAATAAGAAATGAGCCTCGACGCCCAAGAACAGTTCGCAAAGGGCCACGAAGTGCGCGATATGCAAAATGGAGGCAGGCGTAAGGTGGTGCAACTGGAGGCCGTAGAACTCCAAGAGCCCCCAGAGAAACGGATGAATTGGAAATCTGAGTCCTCTTACTAGATAAGAGACAAAACATACCCGCTCTCCTTTGGAGGGATTGGGAACACTCTCCGCTTGCTTTCCGCCCTTGTATGTGGCAAGTCCGGCTCGAACCGGAACCATGAAGGCCGGGGGAAGAAATCCCTTGGTTTGGAGTGTCACTAGCTCGCTATGCGGGACTGAGCATCTCTCCCAATTTACAGGCTGAGGGCTGGGAGCGCGAGAGGAGGAGCCGCGTCGACTGTCCATGATGGAATGGATTTTTGTCGAAGGCGCTCCGATGAAAGCTCACGGAGGGGGGTTGGTGTGACTCAGATCTAGATCCTCGTCCCTTTTATAGGCGGCTCATTTGCGCAGCTAGGGGGATAAGTGTAAAAATACCCTGGCTTTTTGCATTCATTCAAACACGTCGAAGATGGCCATTATTGGGCGTGGAAGCCAAGGAGCGTAGCATTTATCAGAAGCTGGACACTATTTTACAAGTATATGGAATTTGGAAAAGAACCCGCCTCGCAATGCCAAATACAATCTACGCGCCGGACTCATCGCCATTGAAGCCTGGTTCGGGGGCTACTGAGGGAGTCCTGGATTAGGGGGTGTCCGGATAGCTGAACTATCACCATTGGTCGGACTCCTGGACTATGAAGATACAAGATTGAAGACTTCGTCCCGTGTCCGGATGGGACTTTCCTTGGCGTGGAAGGCAAGCTTGGCGATCTGGATATGTAGATCTCCTACCATTGTAACCGACTCTGTAACCCTAACCCTATCCGGTGTCTATATAAACCGGAGGGTTTTAGTCCGTAGGACGAACAACAATCATACCATAGGCTAGCTTCTAGGGTTTAGCCTCTCAAATCTCGTGGTAGATCCACTCTTGTACTACCCATATCATCAATATTAATCAAGCAGGAGTAGGGTTTTACCGCCATCGAGAGGGCCCGAACCTGGGTAAAAACATCGTGTCCCTTGTCTCCTGTTACCATCCGCCTAGACGCACAGTTCGGGACCCCCTACCCGAGATCCGCCGGTTTTGACACCGACAGCGAGGGTTATGGTGCTCCATCGAACAATACAGCATGAAAACGTAATAGTCATGTCAAATGAACTGAGCTTCTGAACTTCTGGTGGTGCATTTATCTGCTAGACTGTTAAGTTTTAGGCCAACCTTCCTTTTGTTATATAGTTGTAATTTGTTTTGGTGCGATACAAAATTTATTCTTAACGTGCAGCCACCGGCTGAAGAAAACAGCAAGCCATTTTAGTATAGTGTAGGGTGTTCCCTATATTTGCACTGGTGGCGATCTTTGATGCCGAGTGGATGTAATCTGTGGAATCGCCTTACTAGCCTAGCGTTAGTTTCGGCCTTATTTATTTCCTAGTCTTCTTTTTCCCTGCTTTGCTAGTGGCCGCAACTACCATGGGCCATATACGGGCCGTAGGATCCATGGGTCTCCTACGGGTCATCGATAAATGGGCCTGTAATCGGTGGGCCTCGGGCCGTCGGATAAATGGGTCTACATGGGCCGTAATCGGGCGTAATTTGTATCGGCCCAGCACGGTAACAGGCCGTAGGACAACAAAGGCTTAATTCTGTCACAGGCATAACGGGTCGTTATTGGGCCAGGATATAGGACGGGCTGGGAACGGCGCAACGGGTTAATAGGCCAGAAACGGGCCAACTCTTGCCATGGGCCGAATTTGGCCCATTAGGGTAATAGGCCAGTAATGGGCCGACTCTTGCCATGGGCCGAATTTGGCCCATTAGGGGAACAGGCCAGTAATGGGCCGACTCTTGCCATGGGCCAAATTTGGCCCATTAGGGGAACAGGCCAGTAACGGGCCGGAAGTAATCGAGGGCCGAAAAGGAGCCCAAGAACATATGGGCCGTCAATAGGCCGAAAGCTAACAAGGACTGGAAACGGCCCATGTAAATCACGGGCCGTTAACGGGTATAAAGAATATTACTGTTTGTTATGGGCTAGAGTCACCATGGGCCTGTAAAGGGCCAAAATATACGAAGGCCTCATATGGGCCGAAAGACGTCGTGAGCCATACATGGGCTGAAAGTGAAATGGGCTAGTGTCGGTGTCAAAATCGGCGGATCTCAGGTAGGGGGTCCCGAACTGTGCGTCTAGGCGGATGGCAACAGGAGACAAGGGACACGATGTATTTACCCAGGTTCGGGCCCTCTCGATGGAGGTAATACCCTACTCACCTTGATTAATATTGATGATATGGGTAGTACAAGAGTAGATCTACCACGAGATCAGAGAGGCTAAACCCTAGAAGCTAGCCTATGGTATGATTGTTGTTCGTCCTACGGATTAAAACCCTCTGGTTTATATAGACACTGGATAGGGTTAGGGTTACACAGAGTCGGTTACAATGGTAGGAGATCTACATACCCGTATCGCCAAGCTTGCCTTCCACGCCAAGGAAAGTCCCATCCGGACACGGGACGGAGTCTTCAATCTTGTATCTTCATAGTCCAGAGTCCGCCAACGGTGATAGTTCGCTATCCGGACACCCCTAATCCAGGACTCCTCGAGCTCCCCTGAACCAGGCTTCAATGACGACGAGTCTGGCGCGCATATTGTCTTCGACATTGCAGGGCGGGTTCCTCTTTCGAATACTTCATAGAAGATTTTGAACACAAGGATAGTGTCCGGCTCTGCAAAACAAGTTCCACATACTACCGTAGAGAGAATAACCTTTGCACAGATCTACTGACGTATTCCGCGGCGTGACATCACACCACGGCCAGGCCTTTATATGAATCATTTTTTACTGTTCCACCTTAGCGCGTTTAGCGAGGCGGTTTCCTTGGCACGTCTTATGAAAGCGGAGATCGTGCCCCTTATTCCGGGATTCCCATCAATACGGACGTGGGTAACCCATCCGCGCCATTGATACGGCGCTTGGGAGATAAGCGAGTTTTACCAGGCTGGCGGGGGACGCATAGCTTCGTCCGTCCATATAAGGGGATAAGGATCCACCTTTTCACCTACGCCTTCATCCTACTTTGCCCATCCATTTCCGTGCACTCGAGCTCCAGCGCCCAAGTCCGCACATCCCACCTCAACCTTCTCCAACTATGTCCGGAGCGGGAGGCAAGTGGATGGCCTCCTCTGTCACGGAGGGGCACATCAAAAAGCTGCGGAAGGCCGGATACTTGTCCAAATGACATCGCGCACCGGCTACCCGACGAGGGCCAGCTCATTCCCACCCCCAGGCCCCATGAGAGGGTGGTGTTCCTCACCCACTTCCTCCGCGGACTAGGTTTTCCACTTCACCCATTTGTCCGAGGGCTCATGTTCTACTGCGGCCTGGATTTCCACGATCTGGCCCCGAACTTCATCCTCAACATCTCGGTGTTTATCGTCATGTGCGAGGCCTTCCTCTTCATCCAACCCAACTTCGGCTTATGGCTTAAGATCTTCAATGTCAAGCCGAAGGTAGTGGGCGGCCGCCAAGCGGAGTGCGGAGGCGCCATGATTGGCAAGATGGCCAAAGTCCTATGGCTTGAGGGCTCCTTTGTGGAGACCATAAAGGGGTGTAATCGGGGTGGTTCTACATCACCGAGCATGCCGACTCTCAATGGGCTGCGGCCCCCGAATTCCGATCTGGCTTCCCCACACGGCTCACATCATGGAAAGAGACGGACCTGGCGTGGGGGGATTTGGACGATCTGTCCGGACTCCAAACCTGCATCCGAAACCTGGTGGACAAGAATCTCAGGCTTGTCAACGTAATCCAGGTGATGCTCATCCGCCGGATTCTCCCATGCCAACAACGGGCCTTCAAATTGTGGGAGTTCGATCCGGCACAGCACCCAACTCTAAAAAGGCTCTTCGACACTACGTACGAAGACGCCTGGAAGGTGCTGTTCAAGGGCTCCGAGGCTCCCACATCCGTTACCGAAGATCACGGATTCAGCTCACAGCGTCAAGCCAACGAGGTAAGTTATTTTACCCTTTATGGGACTCTTTTTTCATAGTTTGACTCTATGCGGGATCTAAAACTCCCTAAGCTTTGACAGGACTGGCTGAAGACGTACGGACAGATTAACTGTCCGGCCCCCTTGCCGTAAGACCAAGCGGACGCCGATTGACGGGGCTGCTGGCTCCGGCACCTCACGTGGTGCCGGAGAAGAAGGCCACGGGGACTCGAAGGAGTGCCTGACGCCAGGTGTTGTCGGACTCATCGTCCGACGACTCCGGGGCGGAATCCTCCTCTGAGGACGAGGAGGAGGAGCAAGAAGCCTCTCCCCCAGCAGGGGGAGTGAAGAAAAGGAAGGCCGCCCCGACTAGGGAGGCCGGAGGGTCCAAGAAACGAAGGACCCTTCCTCCGGACTTCTCCACCAATGCCGACAACGATGAGAAGACGTGGCCTCCAAGGGCTAAGCCCCTGGCGAGATCGTAAGTTTCCGGACTCCAAAATAGTTCATGACTTTTTATTTGTCGCATAGTGTCTTCTAACGCCGAATATGACCATGTAGCCCGCCCAAGGACGAGCTTGCCGCTTCGTCGAGCGGCTCCCTGGGATCGTCGGATGTGAATAGTACTTCACTTCCGACCGCCTCCTCTCCTCGTGTCGCCGACGACACCGCGGTGGAGTCCCAAAAGGGGCCCAGCCAGGAGGAGGTGGTCCTGGAGGCGCCGCAAGGCGACCTCCCGGACTCCTGGCGCAAAGGGGGCGAAACCCCAGAGGGCTCTAAGTCCGGCCCTATGCCGGACTCCGTACCGGAACCTTCAAGGTTCCAAGTCCGACAAGCGGCTCCTTTGTAAGAAGGGCAAGATCATGCGACGCCGGTGACCTCCGTCCATCCGGAGGCACCGGATAGCTTGCTGGAGGCGCTTAACGGCGCCTCCATCGACGAGGAGCACCGCACTGTTATGAGTGTGGTGATCCAGAAAGTTCAGTCCGCCAAGAGCGGCCTGACCGATGTCGGTGTTCTGGGAACGGGGGTCCCCAAACTTGCCTGCCTGCGGCCTGCGGCGTGGCTCCAAGGAGGCCCAAGACAGCCCATCTTCATCAACACAAGCTCACGACCCTCGCGAGGGGCCAAGCCTCGCGGGGCGGACGACCAGGAGCTTCTCGAGCACGGCCTCGTCAGCCGGGCTCATGAGGGGGCGGAGAGTTCAAGGCGGGGTACCTCGCGAGGTGCCCATGACGCAAGCCATGACGACCAAGGGCGCCAGTCGGGCGCCAGCCCGCGCAGCGTCCTCCTTTCCTCTTTGGTGCAAAGGGAGCAAGCGCAGGAGAGAGCATCTAGCAAAGGCATCCGTTTTGGTGCAACAAGACCAAGACCAGCCCCAATGGCTGGAAGGGAGTCATCGTGGAGCCCAAGCAGGCGTCATCACCAGAGCCTTTGGCAAGCGAGGACCAACTTTAGTCAGGATAAGTGTACCCGTTGTTCCCCTTCAAAATAGCCAATTGTTGGCGCCCTTCCCGCTCAATATTTGGGAAGAGGCCCAGGGCCTTCGTCTATATAAGTAGAGCTAGCCACCATAGAGAGCGAGGGGTCAAGACGATCATCACCCAAAGAGAGATAGAGCTCAAGCTAGAGCAACGGAACACCACCTAGCAGTTCATCGCACCCACCAAGAACAGACCCTCGCGAGGTTGTTCTTCCCTGTACTGTTCCTCATCAGCCCAAGAGGCAATCCACCACACCACAAACTAGAGTTGGGTATTACACCACAACGGTGGCCCGAACTAGTATAAATCTCGTGTCTCTTGTGCTGTTCTTATTAGTAGTTTAGGTCCTTGCGATTCGGCGAGGTATGAGATGGTGGGGGGTTGGATCTCCGCGCGCACCCCAGAGTTTGAACCTTAAGGGTCTGCCAGAACCCGAAATCCGACATTTGGCGTGCCAGGTTGGGGTGCGCCGGAATCTGCCTTTCGTCGCATCGTTCTTCCCCGACCACCGCAACCATGTCTGACGCTCGTCAGGCCCGCGCCGAGCGCCGAGCCGCCCTCGCCTCCCATGTCGCCCAGACGGCTCCCGTCGGCGGGTGTCCTCGTCGTTCCCCGTCACCTGACGTCAACGCCGCCACCGGCCCGGCGGGGAACGAGCAGCAAGAATCGTCCTTGCGCTCCTCGGCGACCTTATGGGTGGGGCCGCGCGGCTCCCTAGTCACCCGCCCCCTCGCGCCGGCTCCCCCACTCGTCGCGGCCCTCCTCGGCGGCTCGCAGGCGCCGCCTTCCAGCCGCCATGTCAAGACATTTGTCCGCCGGGTCGGCGCCGCCTCCACGCGGCAGGGGGCTCCCTCAGGCCGGACAGAGTCGTCGGCCGGGCTGACCTTCGACTCTCAAGACCACCCCACCAACTCGGCCGGCTCGGGTGCGCTCCTCCTGCTCTGCACACCCACCATCTGCCAGATCGCCGTCACCAGGACCCTCATCAACGGCGGCGCCGGCCTCAACGTGCTTTCAGTCGAGGCCTTCAACCTCCTCTCTGATACCTGTGGAGCGGCTATCGCCCAGCCGGCCTTTTTTCGGGCGAGGAGGAGGGTCATCCAGCTCCTTGGGGCAAATCCGGCTTCCGGTGACCTTCGGCACCTACGACAACTTCCGCGCGGAACTGGTCGACTTCGACATCGCCCCCGTCGGCCTCCCATACAATGCCATCCTTGGCTATCCAGCATTGGCCAAATTCATGGCCGCAACCCACCCGGGTACAACCTCATCAAGATGCTCGGGAGCAGCGGGCGTCCTCACCGTGCCCGGGATATCAAGGTGCGCTATGCAGTGCTCAGCTCACCCTCAAGACGGGCGGCGCGAAGACAGCCCGCCGATGCGGAAGCCCCCAAGCCCAAGGGGGCTGCACCGACCAAGAAGAAGCATTTGTTCACTCAAGACAAGGCGGAGACCAAGCAGATACCTGTCGATCAGGACGGGTCCTCAAACGCCACCTTCACCATAGGCGCCAACCTCGAGCCCAAACAGGAGGAAGCCCTTGTCAAGTTCCTGCGTGCGAACAAGAAGGTGTTCGCCTGGGAGCCCGATCAGCTGGCGGGGATTCCACGGGGCGTGATCGAGCACCACCTCAACGTGTGCCCTAACGCAAGGCCCAAAGTGAAGCGAAAGCAAGGAGGCAGTCCATCAAAAGCAGGCCTTCATCGCTCCAAGAGACCCGCAAGCTAGAAGCCGCGGGGTTATTCGCGAGGTCCGATACCCAGATTGGCTGGCCAACCCCGTGGTGGTGCCAAAGAAGGGAGGAAAGGAGCGCATGTGTGTCGACTTCACCAACCTCAACAAAGCATGCCCGCAGGATCCGCTTTCCGCTCCCTCGATCGACCAGATCGTCGATTCCACCGCCGAGTGTGACCTGTTTTGCTTCTTGGACGCCTTTTCCGTATCACCAAATCAAGATGGCGGTGGAAGACGTGGAGAAGACGGCCTTCCTAACCCCGTGTGGGGTGTACTGCTATACATGCATGCCATTCGGGTTGCGCAACGCGGGGGCAACCTTCCAGCGGCTCATGCACATCACCTTGGGTCCACAGCTCGGGAAGAATTGGAGGCATACGTCGACGACATCGTGGTGAAGTCTCGCGTAGCCAAGACCTTGATACAAGTCCTGGAAGAAACCTTCGCGAGCCTCAATGCAGTGAGCCTGCGACTCAACCCGAAGATGTGTGTGTTTGGAGTTCCCTCAGGCAAGCTCCTGGGTTTCCTCGTGTCCCACCGGCATTGAGGCTAACCTGCAAAAAGGTCAAGGCAATGGAAGACATGAGCCCACCAAAGACCCTCGTGGAAATGCAGAAGCTCACGGACGCCAGAATAGCCGGGCCGTTTCATCTCCCGATTGGGGAGCGGGCGATGCCTTTCTTCCACCGATGAAGAAAAAGGGGCCCTTCGAGTGGATCAAGAGGCCGACAAAGCGTTCAAGACCTCAAGAGGTACCGACCAGCCCTCCGGTGATTGTGGCCCCAGCCTCGGGGAGCCCTTGGTACTCTACCTCGCCGCCACTCCCTACTCTGCTAAGCGCTGCTCGTAGCAGTTAGGGAGGAGCGTCGTGCCAAGACCACGGCGGCCACCCGAGCTAAGGCAAGACCGAATCAAGGAACTAGCGTAAGCTAGCACCGCAGGAAGAAGATCACCGTCACAGCAGAAGCGCACCAAGGGCGGGAGGCCTCCCATCCAAGCACCCAGCTTCCGGAGGCGCCGTTGCCTCAGGAGGCACCACAGCTTCCGAAGGACGCCACCAGCACCGACGCCACTAACCTCGTCGAGCACCCGGTGTACTTTCACAAGATCGCACACGGGATGCGAGGGCACGGTAGCCCATGCCGCAGAAGCTCCTCCTAGCACTGCTGGTGGCTTCACAAGAAGCTGCAAAGACTACTTCCGTGGTCATCCAATCAAGGTTGTCTCGGCATACCCCTGGAGAGGGTGCTCAGGAGCCCCAACTCGGCAGGAAGGGTCGCCGAGTGGAACATTGAGGTGCAAGCATTCCAGCTCGAGTTCATTACGACCAGAGTCATCAAGGGGGCTGCTCTGGCAGATTTCGTGGCGAATGGACAAAAGCACCGGGCCTCGTGGCCGGGCGAGGATCGGTCCCTCTCCCTGTGGAGCGAAGCGCCGTAAGGTTAGGTCATGTACTTGATGGAGCGTTCTCCGCATAAGGCGCTGGGCTGGGGCAAGGCTCATATCTCCCGCCAGACGAGCTCTACTATGCCGCAGCTCTGCTTTCCAAAGATGGCGAGAAGGTCTCCAACAATATAGCAGAATCACGAGGGGCTGATAAGCGGGTCCAAGGCTGTCGCTGCCCTGGGGGTTAAGCGCCTTACCATCAAGCGCGATTCGCAGCTCCTCGACAATTTCTCCAACAAGGTGTACGAGCCAAGGGATGAACACGTGGAGGCCTACCTTGCGGAGGTCCGCAGGATGGAGAAATAGTTACGGGGTTGGAGCTGCAAGACGTGCCCAAGGCACCAATCAAGAGGCAGACGACATCGCCAAACGAGCCTCCAGGAGGTTACCCTAGGAGCCGGGTGTCTTTTAGGAACGGCACTTCAAGCCCTCAGCCATGCCTCCGTTATCAAGCACAGCACAGCCTCGGGAGGAGCTCCCTCAGCCGCCTGCCTCGGGAGCCCCCCACTGCGGGTCTGCCTCAGGAGCACGCCTGCTTCTAACGATGGAACCTCAAGAGGAGTGCTGGATCACGGAACTCAAGAGTTACTTAACGCGTGGGACTTTGCCGGAGGAGCAGGAGGCAGAGCGTGTGGCGCGGCAAGCCACGGCATACAACATCATGGATGGAGAACTCTACGGAAACGACCGAACGACGTATCCCTGCGCTGCATCACCAGGGAACAGGGGAAGGAATTGCTGGCAGATATACATGGCGGAGATTGTGGGCACCATTCATCGTCCACGGACCCTTGTCGGCAAGGCATGCCCGCAGCGGTTTCTATTGGCTCACCGCTCAATGACGCCATCGAACTCGTGAAGGCTTGCGAGGCTTGCCAATTCCATGCCAAGCAGATCCACCACCAGCCAGGAGGTGCAGAACCATCCCCCTCACTTGGTCGCTCGCGGTCCGGGGCTGGACATTCTGGCCCTTTTCCTCGGTGCCGGGGCTATCGCTACCTCTACGTCGCCGTGGACAAATTCACCAAGTGGGCCGAAGTCGAGGCCGTCCGTGCCATCCCCGCTGGTTCTGCAGTCAAGTTCATCAAGGGCATCGTTAGCCGGTTCGGAGTGCCAAACCGCATCATCACCGACAACGGTTTGCAGTTCACCAGTAACCTTTTTAAAAGGTACTGCGCTAACCTTGGAACGCAGATATGCTACGCTTCGGTGGCGCACCCCGCAGCAATGGGCAGGCCGAGCGGGCCAATGCAGAGGTCCTGAGAGGCCTCAAGACCAGGACGTTCAAGAAGAAACTGGAAGCCTGCGGCAGAGGCTGGCACGACGAGCTTCCATCCGTGTTGTGGTCCATCCGCACAACCGCGACCAAGCCAATTGGAGAGACACCCTTCTTCCTGGTCTACGGAGCCGAAGCGGTCCTCCCTCATGAGGTCAGGCGTCGATCCGCGCGGGTCCTGGCGTTCGATGAAACGCTGCAGGACGCCATGCGGGGGACGGCTCTTGTGCTGGGGAAGGAGCGCCGTCGAGAACCTACACTGCGAGCGGCAAGGTACCAGCAGGCGCTCCGGCGATACCACTGCCGCAACATCCGCCCCAGAACTCTCGAGGTAGGAGACCTCGTGCTCGTGAGTCCTCTGTGGAGGGACTGCATAAGCTCTCTCCCATGTGGGAGGGCCCATTCAAGGTTGTTCATGTTTCCGTGCCTGGCTCGTGCGCTTGGAGACTCAAGAGGGGGTACCTATACGTAACGCGTGGAACATCCAAAGACCTCCGGAGGTTTTACCCCTAAAAGGCCCCGAGCTCGTGAAGAAGGCGAATGCCTGTGAAGTTCATCTTTTGGAAAACGCCTCGAGCTCGTGAAGAAGGCGAATGCCTGTGAAGTTCATCTTTTTGGAAAAGGCCCTGAGCCTGTGAAGAAGGCGGATGCCTGTGAAGTTCATCTTTTTGGAAAAGGCCTAGAGCCTATGAAGAAGGCAAATGCCTGTGGAGCTCACCTCCTGGGAAAAGGCCCAGAGCCTATGAAGAAGGCGAACGCCTGTGAAGCTGTCGCGTTCTGGAAAGGCCTGGAGCCTGTGAAGAGGGCGAACGCCCGTGAAGCTTGCTTCCCAGAAGAAAGGCCCGAGCTCGTGAAGAAGGCGAATGCCCGTGAAGCTCGCCGCCCGTGACACTCTCACGTAATAATGAGTTGGGGCTGTACACGCCTGAGTCTCAGGAGTGCCGGCCTCGTGCCCTAGGGCTCCCTCCCACGCCCAAAGTGGCAGCACTTAGCTCCATTGGTGAGAAGACGTCGAAGACTAGACTAGACTAGGTGCCGGACGCGGCTTTTCCATTTGCTTTCTGCAGTTGACCAGTTATTCCCATTTGGAGTTTTTACCGAAACTATTGCCTCTTTTTGATCTGTGGTTCTTCGATCTTTCTCACTCTCCTACCTCGATTTCTCTTGCGCGGGGACTCGTGAGGCGGGAGCCTCGGGAGCCCCCGCGAGCGTTTCTGCCCCTATCGCTCAAGTTTTCGCGGGCCTGGCCCACAGCTGGAGCACCCTCCCGACCATGCCTCACGGGCAGAACGCCTTGAACACGGGGCTGGATCGGTCGCCTCAGCCACGGCTGGGATTCGCCATTTAATGGGCGACAGCAGAAGAGAACAAGATCGTGGATAACAAAAGCAAGACAAGAATTAACGACGTTGATCTAAACGCGTTTCACGGGCCACACATTGTTCACTTTTTATGCAGGAGAAAAGAAAGGAAAAGGATGAAGCAGGTGAAGCACGCCTGCGTGCGGCTCTCTCGGAAGGCCCGAGCCGCCTCGAGCTCGGGCCGACTCCATCTCGCTTCACCGGGCGTGGCGGCGAAGCGGACCCGCTGCCACCCCCCAAGCAGCGCGGCAGCGTGCTGGCCGCTGCTGGAAGAATCGCCACCCGAAGAGGAGCTGGTGAAGTGTGAGGAGTCGCGGGCATCGCCAGCCGCCCGCGCGCTTCCCTCTCCGCCCGCGCCGGGGCTGAGTCCTCGGCCGCGGTCGTCGTCCTCAGGGCAGCACCCCATGCGGCGGCTGTCTTCCCTGATCACCCTCACATAGAGGGTGGCGTCGCCATCATACTTGAAGTGCAGGGAGCACCGGCGGCGGAGACCACGCGCGCGAGCGAACGTCTGCCAGCCGCAGGCTAGGAACAGGTTCCCTGCAACAGAGACCTCCAGAGAAGCCCACGAAGCCCGGCCGCAGCAGCCATCTGCCTGGAGCCAAAGGCCACTTAGGGCGCCATCTGGGAGCTCACCCAGGAGGAAGCACGGGAGCTGAAGCCGGACGCCGGACGGCTCCTCCGCTCTCACCATGAACTCCGGCATCGCTTCAGCAGCATGAAGGCGCGGCCTCGGGGGACGCGCGGCCGGGGCACGCCCTCCGACCATGGCCAGCCGCTCGTCACCACGCTGAGAGCCTCCCCCACGACCGCGGGGGACCGCCGTGGAGGCCAGATGGTGCTTACGAGGGCGACCTCGACCACGCTTAGGCGGAGGAGAAGAAGATTCGACCTGGCGGCCCTTCCCCTTCTCTGCGGCCGAGAACTTCCTTGGTGGAGCCATGGAGAAGAAGGAGACAAGAAAGGATAGACCGGAAGGGCGCGCGCCGTTCGCAGTACTTATTGTCGGGCGAAGGCCAACCGTCGCCCCCACGATCACCGGTAATCATGACCAACCCCGCATGCGTGGACTTGTCAAATCCGGAGGTTACCGAGGCATCATGGGGAGCAGTGCGACATCGCCCAATCAACCGCCACGCTGCCGCCCAAGGTCAAGAGGCTGTTAGGGGTTCGCGACGCCGCTTGCCCTTTCGCCTCTCTGCTCGGCCAAGTTCGGCGCGCGCCATGGGCCCGGGGCTACTGTCGGTGTTCGGGGAACGGGGTCCCTGCACTTGCTCGCTCATGCCCTGCGGCGTGGCTCCAAGGAGGCCCAAGACAGCCCATCTTCATCAACACAAGCTCACGAGCCTCGCGAGGGGCCAAGCCTCGCGGGGCGGACGACCAGGAGCTTCCTCAGGCACGGCCTCGTTAGGCTGGCTCATGAGGAGGCGGAGAGTTCAAGGCGGGGTACCTCGCGAGGTGCCCATGACGCAAGCCATGACGCACCAAGGGCGCCAACAAGGCCAGCCAGCAGTAGCCGTCCTCCTTTCCTCTTTGGTGCAAAGGGAGCAAACGCAGCGAGCATCAAGCAAAGGCATCCGCTTCGTGCAACAAGACCAAGACCAGCCCCAACGGCTGGAAGGGAGTCATAGTGGAGCCCAAGCAAAGGCCATCACCAGAGCCTTTGGCAAAGCGAGGACCAACTTTAGTCGTGATAAGTGTACCCGCTGTTCCCCTTCAAAATGGCCAATTGTTGGCGCCCTTCCCGCTCAATATTTGGGAAGAGGCCCAGGGCCTTCGTCTATATAAGTAGAGCTAGCCACCATAGAGAGCGAGGGGTCAAGACGATCAGCACCCAGAGAGAGATAGAGACCCGATCCTCAAGCTAGAGCAACGGAACACCACTTAGCAGTTCATCGCACCCACCAAGAACAGACCCTCGCGAGGCTGTTTGTCACACCCAATATGTGACCCTATCCAAAAGGAACTCGACGGTCCCACCAAGGATAGACCCGCATATTGAAACACTTTTGCAAGGTGGATATCATTACATCAACATTACATAATAGATGGGGATACATACATAAGGCATACAATGCCACACCTAATACAACATCACATCATATACAAGATCAACATCCGACTACGGATGAAACATAACCAGAAACTCAAACAATATCCACCTGCTAGCCCAGTCTGCCGACCGAACCTATCCCCGATCGAAGAAGAAGCAGAAGAAGAACTCCAAAACAAGTAAACATCGCTCTCGCGTCATGATCATCGCTAAACCTGTACCTGCAATCGGTGGTGTAGTAATCAGGAGCCACGAGGACTCAGCAATCCCATTACCATGGGTATCAAGACTAGCAAAGCTTAATGGGAAAGGAAGGGGTAAAGTGGTGAGGTTGCAGCAGCGACTAAGCATATATGATGGCTAACATACGCAAATGAGAGCGAGAAGAGAAACAAAGGAACGGTCGTCAACTAGTAATGATCAAGAAGTGATCCCTGAACTCCTACTTACGCCAAACATAACCCGTAAACCGTGTTCTCCTCTCGATCAACCCCGAAAAGAGACACTCACGGTTACGCACACGGTTGGTGTATTTTAGAACAGTTTACTTCAAGTTTACTACAACCGGATATTAACAAATTCTCATCTGCCACATAACCGCGGGCACGGCTCTCGAAAGTTTATACTCTGCAGGGGTGTCCCAACTTAGCCCATGATAAGCTCTCGCGATCAACGAAGCGATATTCCTTCTCCCGGAAGACCCGATCAGTCTCGTAATCCCGGCTACAAGACATTTCGACAAAGAATAAAACAAGACCAAGAAAGCCACCCGATGCGCCGACAATCCCGATAGGAGCTGCACATATCTCGCTCTCGTGGCAACACCGGATAAGCGAAGCGTCTGGTACCGACGTAACCCAAGTTGCTAAGGGATGGTCCCAAGACGGTGCTCTAGTTTGGACCAACACTTAGACAAGCATTGGCCCGGGGGGCTGAATAAAGATGACCCTTGGGTTAATTACTCCCAAGGGAAAATAGGTGGTGGTGAGGCAAATGGTAAAACCAATGTTGGGCCTTGCTGGAGGAGTCTTATTCAAAGCGAACTGTCAAGGGGGTCCCATAAATCACCCAACCGCGTTAGGGATGCAAAATCCGGGAACATAATACCGATATGAAGGAAACTAGGGCGGCAAGTGTGGAACAAAACACTAGGCATAAGGCCGAGCCTTCCACCCTTTACCAAGTATATAGATGCATTAATTAAATAAGAGATATTGTGATATCCCAACAAAATCCTGTCCACCATGGAGCAATCTTCATCTTCACCTGCAACTAGCAATGCTATAAGAGGGGCTGAGCAAAAGCGGTAACATAGCCAAACAACGGTTTGCTAGGAAGGGTGACAAAGGTTAGAGGCTGACATGGCAAATTGGGAGGCTTGAGCAGCAAGTGATAGGTAACGCAGCATAGCGATAGAACGAAGCAACTAGCATAGAAATGATAGTAATGAGCTCCAAGGTGACGGTCATCTTTCCTGAAATCCCGCAAGGAAGAAGAACGAGTCCATGAAGAAGACGAACGGATGAAGCCGAACCAAGCGTAGACGAACGAATCCTCACGATCGCAACGAAACAGGAACTAACAAGAAGAAACACACAACATATAAACACACCACACATGAACAAGGAATGATGCACAAACAAGCATGATGCATGACAAATCTAGATGAGGCTACTCATGGCAAGAGATGATGCAAACAAGAGCAACACATCAAGGCAAGTTTAAATGAGGTCGGGAACAACATAGAACAATTCCGGTAAGTCCTCATATGCAAATTTCGAAATTGGCCCAGATCTGAATAAACATTATGTTCAAGTTGTTAAACAGCAAGTTAAGATGCACCAAGACGATCTACACGAAATTCTAGTCAAGTTACATATAAAGTTCATTAGATTCGGAGCTACGGCCTAGAAGATATGAGCAAAACAAGTTAAACATGGCATTGATACAAAATGCATACAAACATCAAGCAAACACCTCAAAACAAGGATGCAACATGATAATATGAAACTACATGCAAAATCAAGCAAGTTTCATATAGAGCACACTCAAAACGGAGCAACGGTTCAACACATACACCATATACAAGTCATAACAACAATCTGTCCAAAACAGCAACTAGGCATATTGCAAGCATCAAAACACTATGCTACAGCATCTGAACGTGAAAACAAAAGGCATGGACATGAATTACAGGTAAAGCATGACAAAACATGAACACTGAGCCATCTCCATAAATCACTAGAACATGAGCAAAATGACATGGCAAGATTGCAAATACTAACAGTTTACAGGCTTAGCAGAAATAACATCAGGTTGCAATGTTTAGAGCTATCAAACAACATGCTACAGGAACTTATCATGGCAAACAAAGGCATGGCATGATACTACTAAATGCATAGAACAAGTGTCACTTACTGACCATGAGCCAAAAGGGCACAAAAAATATGATGGCACCCATGTAAACATGGCAAGTTATATGACAGATTCATACATGGCAGGAACAACAATAAGTAGGCATGTTGGTGAGCTTGCACCACCCACCACAGGGCAATACATGGCATGGCAAGGCAACCAACAGTAATAAGACATGTTTATGAAGCAAAGCATGGCAAGAGCAAGTTCATAGAGTGCATGGATCACTAAAAACAATCATGGCAACATTGAACTTAAAGTTAACAGGCTGACATCAACATTATTTAGCAATTTGAGAACAAGATTACAACAAGTTACAGCAGGCTATAATTGCAAAAAAGGGCATTGATGGATATAGCAAGACATGTTTAACAAAACATCCTTAGTGAACATCTCCAGATTATGCATAGAATGACTTGTAGAAGCAGGTTAATATAGCATCATAATATAACAGAATCAGCCTAGCAAAACAGCAACAGCAGTACCCTACTTAACAAGCTCGATGCACTCACTAAAAGACACACAAAAATCCATGGATGGCACCATTTTAAATATGGCATGATGTAGATCAACACATATGTAGAGCTCATGCTCATAAGATGCACACATCAAATGCAACAAAAATGACAAATCAGCAAGTTATAACAGTTTCAGTAGGTTAACATCATATAGCACTTGCAACGAAGATTCAGGCATCAAGATAGACTCAAATGGACATGATGCAATGGAATGAAATGTAGAGCGTCTCATGATGAACATTTTGACATATCATATGCATGAATCGGAGCTGCGGGCAGAAAGTCACAAGCCACACAAGGATGCAACATGCTGACAAAATCTCAGGACTTAGACGAATTTGCTGGGATGAAAACTGAGCGTCGGATAACTACACAGCGCACATGGCGGCAGATAGAGCAGCGGGACTGGGCTCGGTTCTCACCAGAGGGGCCTCGCCCAGAGACGGCAAGCAGGCCGGGCGGACCGGCGGGGAGCTCGAATGGGCCGGCGAGGCCGAAAGCTGCGGGCTCACGAAGCGGGCGCTGCCCCCGTGCTCGAGCGGACGGTTATGGCGTGGCTGTGGCGTGCTGTGGCGAGGTCCGGCGACGGAAGGCCAGGAGGGGCCGGGTAGCGGAACGGGCGGATCCGGCCTGGGGACCCCGGATCTGGCGCCGAGGTGGTCGGCGGCGACCGAGGGCTGCCCGGGCGAGGAGAACTCGGCGGCAAGGCGAAGCCTCGCGGCGAGTTAGGCGAGAGGTGAGGGGCGCGAGGAGGAGAGGTAGGAGGCGGCAGGCAGCGGATTCGGCCAGAGGCGGGATCCGGTGGCGCGCGAGGCGCGTGGGCGGCGCTGCAAGCAGCTCCGGCGGCGGGGTTTGCAACGTAGGCGGCGGGCGGCGGGAGCTCCAACGGAGGCGGGCGCCGCGAAGCTCAGCCGGGAGGAGCGGAGCGGGCGGCGCCGGGCGGCGCGGACGGCGGAGGGCGCCTGGCCCCGGGCAAAGCTGGAGCAAGGCGCGCTGGGAAGTGGGCGCGGGCTTGGCGAATCCGGCGCGACACGTGGCGCTGGCGAGGGCGGCGGACATGTCCGCCAGCTGGGGAGAAAACGTCCGGCGGCGCGAGGAGAGGAAGCTAGGGTTTGGACTGCGCGAAATTTCGGGGGGACAGGCATATTTATAGATAGAGGGAGCTAGGAGAGTCCAAATGAGGTGCGGTTTTCGGCCACGCGATCGTGATCGAACGGCGGAGAGCATGGAGGGGGGTTTGCTGGGCTTTGGGCCACTTTGGAAGGGGTGTTGGGCTGCACACAAAAGAGGCTTTAACGGTTACCCGGTTAACCGTTGGAGTATCAAACGGACTCCAAATGGCACAAAACTTGACAGGCGGTCTACTGGTGCTGTAGCAAGGCCGCTTGGCAAACCTCAGACCATTCTGAGAAAGTTTAACACCCGCACATCAAAAGAGGTAAAAGGGAGCGCCGGGGGACATAGGAGTGCCGGATTGCAAAACGGACAACGGGGAAAATGCTCGGATGCATGAAACGAACACGAATGCGAAATGAGATGCACATGATGACATGATATGAAATGCATATGATGACATGGCAAAGTGCAACACGCAAGCAAATGGCATGCCAACGCTGACGAATAACTGGCGGACACCTGGCACATCGAATCCGGGGCGTTACAACACTCCTCCATTAACAAGAGATCTCGTCCCGAGATCTTAGGACCGAGACGGAAGGGAAAAAAGGATGAGGTGAAACAAGAACTCAAGAGAAGAAGCAAAGAATTAGTAGCGCTCGAGAAGAAGAGAGGAACGACGAGAATGACGAGAATCAAATGCTCACGGAAACAGATAGATTATGAAACAACTCCGGTTAGACGAGATAAGAAACGAATAAGACTGAAAGGATTTATGCAGCACTCCGGTTGAACATGGAAAGAGTAGAACACGAGCTACGCAAGATGGGATGATAGTTGACGAGATGAACAACACAATGCCTCCGGAAGAATTGGAAGAGTTGAATGAAAAGAATTTAGAAGGATTGAATGGAGTTGTTGAGAAAATCAACAACGAAAGAATAAACTTGTTGTGGACTTACGGAAAACATCTCAAAATAATGAGGTGATAACCGACCACGAGCGGAAAAGATTAAATAACTGGGAAGAAAGAAGAAATGCAAAATTCCACTTCAAACGAATACGGAGAATTAATTGCACTTCGAGATGAGAAGAAAAGATACTTGAACTCCACCAACAAAATCTTGATGAACTCTTGAGGAATGAATGAAATCATGAAGAATCACCATGAAGAACTCCGGTAACAAGAAGATGATGAGATAAAATGAAGGAAGAAAGAATAAGATGAGCGTTGCGATGATTTAGATGGATGTTCCGACGAAATGGCCGAGGAAATTGAACTGCAGAAAAGAATAGATGAAAACACTTGGAACTAGAATTTATTCATCAAGAACAAGCTCCGAAGGAAGGGATTAATCACTTGGATGAAATAAGAATAAGATTTATTGTATGCTTATCCTTCATCAAATTAAATTGATGACAAGCAATGGATTTTTGAATATTACTTATTCTTGATGAAAAGGATTGAGAAGTGACATATCGCAAACTTGAGCAGGTCTTCATGAACCACCGGTAGGATTGAAAAGAACGAATGAATTAATATGATAAACAAGGAAAATAATCTTAAACGAACCACCGTAAAAATTTGGAAATAACTGATGAAAGAGAATGAATCACCGGGAAGAATTAGAAGAACCAATAAGCTAGAGGGGATTTAGATGCAAAAGAACAAAGAGATCATGAGCTGATTAAAGAAGACTTGAACGAGGCACCGGGATAATATTGAGGCGAACGAAAGGGCATGGATATAGAATAATTGAGAGAACGAAGCTGAAAACTTGGGACGAGGAAATCTTCTGAAATGGAGGCCTCCGGATAATCGGAACAGAAAAGCAACTCCTGAAATACTCCGGATGGATGAAAAGAATTGCACGACTGGAAACAATTAGATAGGATAACATCGAGTTATCACCATGAATCTCCGGGAGAATGGACAAGATTTAGAAGGAACTCTTCTTCTGTCTTCAAATGATGACGAGAAACACCGCCAAAATTTGTTGAGGCACTCTGGTAGAATGAAAAGCAAAGAGGTTGAGCCAACAATGAAATGATTTGAAATCGATCTTGGAAAAGGCATGTGACTGATGAAATTCATTCTTACGTCAAACTTGAAAAAAAATTAGGAATGGCTCCGGAATAATTAGAAGAGTCAGGTAAGATCCTGGGAAAAGACCTGTGGGTTAGGGCCCACTGAAGAGAAAAACACCGTTGAAAGGGATGATAAACAGATAGATGATGCATCTGAACAATTGAAATATTTGAATGAGGTGACAACCTCGAATTAATTGGAACACAGCATTTAATCTCCGAGATGTCTTCATCACTCCTAAGGATAAACAAAGTAGAGGCGAACGAGCAAAGTGAAATATTTGAGCTGAGGGAAAGAATACGATCGACAACGAAAAAACTTGAATTGAATCCACCGGGGAAGAAAGGGATGAAGAATGACGAACGAGACGAGAATTCACCGGTTAAAATAATTGAGGGAAGACCAAGAGGCTCCACACGAATGAAATTGATGGTCGAAAAAGACTCAGTTCTGGAATAAGAGGGTGGAGGGCGGAAAACAAAGGCAACTTGGAAGGGGAAATCACGAATGAGTTCAAGAGGAAACACCGATTGAAATCATTGAGGAAAGAAAGCAAAGACTTCGCATTTGTAGGATGGATACTCGACACGGACTCCGGTCCCAAGGAGAAAAAGGGTGGGCGGGTGGGAAAAGAAAACAACTGAGGATTGAACTTAATGATGAAGAGGCTCGAGTCGACTTGACAAGAAATGCACCGGATGAAAAGAGATGAGAACCAACGACCGGAAAACCAACTGCGTGATCCTAAAGAAAAATTTGAAGGGGAAGAGGAATAATTCAAAACACCTACGTCAAGGTTCCTTACTAGAGCGACGAAGGGGTTGAGGAGTAAAAAGAGTTCCTACTCTCCGATATAACTAGACTCCGAAAACAGTTTTTTTTTCTATACTCAACAACGGCCAAACTACACGATCAATCAAGGGGGCTCCTAAGGTTGGTCGAGGCTCTGATACCAACTTGTCACGCCCAATATGCGACCCTATCCAAAAGGAACTCGATGGTCCCACCAAGGATAGACCCGCATATTGAAACGCTTTTGCAAGGTGGATATCATTACATCAACATTACATAATAGATGGGGATACATACATAAGGCATACAATGCCACACCTAATACAACATCACATCATATACAAGATCAACATCCGACTACGGATGAAACATAACCAGTAAACTCAAACAATATCCACCTCGCTAGCCCAGTCTGCCGACCGAACCTATCCCCGATCAAGAAGAAGCGTAAGAAGAACTCCAAAACAAGTAAACATCTCTCTCAAGGCCATGATCATCGCGAAACCTGTACCTGCAACTGGTGGTGTAGTAATCATGAGCCACGAGGACTCAAAGAATCCCATTACCATGGGTATCAAGACTAGCAAAGCTTAATGGGAAAGGAAGGGGTAAAGTGGTGAGGTTGCAGCAATGACTAAGCATATATGGTGGCTAACATACGCAAATGAGAGCGGGAAGAGAAACAACGGAACGGTCGTCAACTAGTAATGATCAAGAAGTGATCCTGAACTCCTACTTACGCCAGTCATAACCCAGAAACCGTGTTCTCCTCTCGATCAACCCCGAAAAGAGACACTCACGGTTACGCACACGGTTGGTGTATTTTAGAACAGTTTACTTCAAGTTTACTACAACCGGATATTAACAAATTCCCATCTGCCACATAACCGCTGGCACGGCTCTCGAAAGTTTATACTCTGCAGGGTGTCCCAACTTAGCCCATGATAAGCTCTCGCGATCAACGAAGGATATTCCTTCTCCCGGAAGACCCGATCAGTCTCGAATCCGGCTACAAGACATTTCGGCAAAGAATAAAACAAGACCAAAGAAGCCGCCGATGCGCCGACAATCCCGATAGGAGCTGCACATATCTCGTTCTCGTGGCAACACCGGATAAGCGAAGCGTCTGGTACCAACGTAACCCAAGTTGCCAAGGGATGGTCCCAAGACGGTGCTCTAGTTTGGACCAACACTTAGACAAGCATTGGCCCGGGGCTGAATAAAGATGACCCTTGGGTTAATTACTCCCAAGGGAAAATAGGTGGTGGTGAGGCAAATGGTAAAACCAATGTTGGGCCTTCTTTGGAGGAGTCTTATTCAAAGCGAACTGTCAAGGGGGTCCCATAAATCACCCAACCGCGTTAGGGACGCAAAATCCGGGAACATAATACCGACATGACGAAAACTAGGGCGGCAAGAGTGGAACAAAACACCAGTCATAAGGCCGAGCCTTCCACCCTTTACCAAGTATATAGATGCATTAATTAAATAAGAGATATTGTGATATCCCAACAAAATCCTGTCCACCATGGAGCAATCTTCATCTTCACCTGCAACTAGCAACGCTATAAGAGGGGCTGACCAAAAGCGGTAACATAGCTAAACAACGGTTTGCTAGGAAGGGTGACAAAGGTTAGAGGCTGACATGGCAAATTGGGAGGCTTGAGCAGCAAGTGATAGGTAACGCAGCATAGCGATAGAACGAAGCAACTAGCATAGCAATGATAGTAATAAGATCCAAGGTGACGGTCATCTTGCTGAAATCCCGCAAGGAAGAAGAACGAGTCCATGAAGAAGACGGACGGTTGAAGCCGAACCAAGCGTAGACGAACGAATCCTCACGATCGCAACGAAACAGGAACTAACAAGAAGAAACACACAACATAGTAAACACACCACACATGAACAAGGCATGATGCACAAACAAGCATGATGCATGACAAATCTAGATGAGGCTACTCATGGCAAGAGATGATGCAAACAAGAGCAACACATCAAGGCAAGTTTAAATGAGGCCAGGAACAACATAGAACAATTCCGGTAAGTCCTCATATGGAAATTTCGAAATTGGCCCAGATCTGAATAAACCTTATGTTCAAGTTGTTAAACAGCAAGTTAATATGCACCAAGACGATCTACACAAAATTCTAGTCAAGTTACATATAAAGTTCATTAGATTCGGAGCTACGGCCTAGAAGATATGAGCAAAACAAGTTAAACATGGCATTGATACAGAATGCATACAAACATCAAGCAAACACCTCAAAACAATGATGCAACATGATAATATGAAACTACATGCAAAATCAAGCAAGTTCCATATAGAGCACACTCAAAACGGAGCAGCAGTTCAACACATACACCCTATACAAGTCATAACAACAATCTGTCCAAAACAGCAACTAGGCATATTGCAAGCATCAAAACACTATGCTAAAGCATTTAAAATTGAAAAAAAAGGCATGGACATGAATTAAAGGTAAAGAATGACAAAACATGAACACTGAGCTATCTCCATAAATCACTAGAACATGCTCAAAATGACATGGCAAGATTGCAAATACTAACAGTTTACAGGCTTAGCAGAAATAACATCAGGTTGCAATGTTTAGAGCTATCAAACAACATGCTACAGGAACTTATCATGGCAAACAAAGGCATGGCATGATACTACTAAATGCATAGAACAAGAGTCCCTTAATGACCATGAGCCAAAAGGGCACAGAAAATATGATGGCACCCATGTAAACATGGCAAGTTATATGACAGATTCATACATGCCAGGAACAACAATAAGTAGGCATGTTGGTGTGCTTGAACCACTCACCACAGAGAAATACATGGCATGGCAAGCCAACCAACAGTAAGAAGACATGTTTAGGAAGCTAAGCCTGGCAAGAGAAAGTTCATAGAGTGCATTGATCACTAACAACAATCATGGCAACATTGAACTTAAAGTTAACAGGCTGACAGCAACATTATTTAGAAATTTGAGAACAAGATTACAACAAGTTACAACAGGCTATAATTGCAACAAAGGGCATAGATGGATACAGAAAGACACGTTTAATCAAAACTTCCTTAGTGAACATCTCCAGATTATGCATGGAATGACTTGTAGAAGCAGGTTAACATAGCATCATAATATAACAGAATCAGCCTAGCAAAACAGCAACAGCAAGTACCCTATTTAACAAGATCGCTGCACTCACTACAAGACACAAACAAATACATAGATGGAACCACTGTAAAGATGGCATGATGTATATCAACACACATGTAGATCTCATGCTCATAAGATGCACACATCAAACGTAACAAAAATGACAAATCATCAAGTTATAACAATTTCAGCAGGTTAACATCATATAGCACTCTTGCAACGAAGATTCAGGCATCAAGATGGACTCAAATGTACATGATGCAATGGAATGAAATGTATAGCGTCTCATGATGAACATTTTGACATATCATATGCATGCATTGGAGCTGCGGGCAGAAAGTCACAAGCCACACAAGGATGCAACATGCTGACAAAATCTCAGGACTTGACGAATTTGCTGGGATGAAAACTGAGCGTCGGATAACTACACAACGCACATGGCGTCAGATAGAGCAGCGGGACTGGGCTCGGTTCTCACCAGAGGGGCCTCGCCCAGAGACGGCAGCCGGGCGGACCGGCGGGGAGCTGGGCTGGGCCGGCCAGCGAAGCCGTGGCCCACGAAAGCAAACGCCGCCCTCGTGCTCGAGCGGACGGGTTATGGCGTGCAGCCGGGCGGCTGTGGCAAGGTCCGGCGACGGGAAGGCCAGGAGGGGGGCGGGGTAGCGGGAACGGGCGGATCCGGGCCTGGGGACCCCGGATCTGGCGTCGGAGGTGGTCGGCGGCGACCGGAGTGGCCGCTCCGGCGAGGAGAACCCGGCGGCAGCGGCGAGCTCCTGCGAAGGAGTTAGGCAGAGAGGTGAGGGGCGCGAGGGAGGAGAGGTAGGAGGCGGGCAGGGGCAGCGGATCTGACCAGGAGGCGGGATCCGGTGGCGCGCTGGCGCGCTGCGGGCGCGCCAGCAGCAGCTCCGGCGGGCGGGTTGCGCGACGAGGCGGCGGCGGCGGGAGCTCGACGGAGGCGGGCGCCGGCGAAGCTCGGGCCGGGAGGAGCGGAGCGGGCGGCCAGCGGGCGCGGACGGGGCCGGAGGGCCTCGCTGGCCCCGGCGGAATGAGGCGGGCGCTGGGAAGTGGGCGCGGGGCTTGGCGAATCCGGCGACACGTGGCGCGGCGAGGGCGGCGGACATGTCCGGCCAGTGGGGAGAAAACGTCCGGCGGCGCGAGGAGAGGAAGCTAGGGTTTGGACAAATGAGGCATATTTATAGATAGAGGGAGCTAAGAGAGTCCAAATGAGGTGCGGTTTTCGCCCACACGATCGTGATCGAACGGCGCGGAGAGCATGGAGGGGGGTTTGCTGGGCTTTGGGCCACTTTGGAAGGGGTGTTGGGCTGCACACAAAAGAGGCTTTAACGGTTACCCGGTTAACCGTTGGAGTATCAAACGGACTCCAAATGGCACGAAACTTGACATGCGGTCTACCGGTGCTATACCAAGGCCGCTTGGCAAACCTCAGACCATTCCGAGAAAGTTTAACACCCGCACATCAAAAGAGGTAAAAGGGAGCGCCGGGGGACATAGGAGTGCCGGGTTGCAAAACGGACAACGGGGAAAATGCTCGGATGCATGAAACGAACACGAATGCGAAATGAGATGCACATGATGACATGATATGAAATGCATATGATGACATGGAAAAGTGCAACACGCAAGCAAATGACATGGCAACGCTGACGAATAACTGGCGGACACCTGGCGCATCGAATTCGGGGCGTTACACTGTTCTTCCCTGTACTGTTCCTCATCAGCCCAAGAGGCAATACACCACACCACAAACTAGACTAGGGTATTACACCACAACGGTGGCACGAACTAGTATAAATCTCGTGTCTCTTTTGCTGTTCTTCTTAGTAGTTTAGGTCCTTGCGATTCGGCGAGGTACGAGACCGTGGGGGGTTGGATCTCCGCGCGCACCCCAGAGTTCGAACCTTAAGGGTCTGCCGGAACCCGAAATCCGACAACCGAAGCCTGTACCAGCCTTCTAACAGGCTTTGAGGTAAGTTTATAATATGTAAAAATATTACCGCATAGACAGTAGCCCCTGATGCTTAGTTCGGTGTTCGGAAAGAAAAGTCGGACTAAGGATCTAAAAAGATATACGCAGGAGTCTAACATAAGTATGTCAATATGCGAATGCAGGCTACGCAGCTGACCTCTGCCGCGCTGACTGTGGAGGTCAATGCATTGAAGAAGAGCCTCGATCGGTCCGAGAACGAGCTCGGCCTTGCCAAGAAGCAGCTCGAGGACAGGGAAGGTAAGCAATACCTTATAGAAAGGATTCGGTTGCAAAAAATGACATGGATAACGTGGGTATTGTAGGGGCCACGAACGAGGTGGCGAACCTGAAGGAAGCGGTGTCCGCGGTCGAAAGCAAAGCGGCCGCGGAGCGCACCGAGCGAGAGAAGCAGGAGGAGCGGGTGGCGGAGGTGCGGCAAGAGCTCCAGGCTCCCGTGGACAAACACGAGAGTTTGGAGCGTGACTCGAAGACTCGAGAGTCCGAGCTTGCCTCGGCTCTTGAGAGTGCCAAAGCCGCTAAGGACGAAGCCCAAAAAGCCCTCCAAGAAATTGAATCATTAAAGAAGATAACGGCGGGTAAGGCATTCTTTATGCAAAGCAAGCATGTGAAAGTGAATTACCTATTACTTACCTGAATCTGAGCTCTCCAGAGCATTCGCAGATCTGCCCCTGTAGTGTGTCTGATGTCGCGTTCTACCGCGCCAAGGAGGGAGCTCGACGGAGAAGGTGTTCTCGTCTTAGTATGGTGAGGCCGAACGTCCGGTGTTCTCGAGCGACCAGCTGAAGCAGCTGGTCAAGCTCCACAAGGTCGCCGAACAGGCCATGAAGGGCCTCATAGTTCGGCTGTGGCCATTGGAAGCCATGCCTGGGAGCTACTTCGGGCTAGTGCAGCGGCTGGTGGACGCCTGTCCATGGATTGAAGTCATCAAGCGCCCGTCTGCATTGAAGGTGCCTGCTGGGCCTTGCCCATGCTAAAGTGCACCGGGAAAGCCGGATGTGGAGAATCTTGTGACGGACGGGCCAATCAAGGGCAAGGAGCATCGCAAGCCGAAATGTACTATGAGGGCGTCTCAAGGGTGCCCGTCTGATAGCGGGTGAATGCTCCAAAGATGTAATTTTTGAATAGACTCGCATTTGTTATCCTGTACGCTGAAAACTTGTTCATATGCGCTAAGCAACGCTTGTGAATTTAAAATATTACCTTATGTGCGGCCGTTTATCAAATCTGAGAGATGGCAAGTCGTTGGCTTCAGCCCCCATGCCACGAGTGCTGGGGTGTTCGGGATAAACTTGAGCGCTCTTGTTCCCATTCTTGGGTCCTTCAAGGGAGGCGCTCAACGCAACAAACAAGGCGACCGGACTTATAGTGCTTGAACACTCTAACTTAGCCATAGAATTCTATAATTTTAAATTTCGGCGAAGCCCCTAGTATTCGGAAGACCGAGTTCGGGGCGCTATCCACGCCTTGGCCGGAAAATGCCGACTCCTCGCTCTAAGCGGCATAAGTCTTTAGGGACCCGAAAAAACCTCTCGAACAGCGACCGGCTCTCGCCCTATCATGACGGTCAGTTTTAGCTTTCTCCACTGAGGTGCTCGACCCAGCTCAACCGGGGCACAATCGCAGTGGTTCTCCCAGCGCTACCTTAGCCGATATAACGGAACGTAAGGTACCAAAACATGGGAGCCGGGCAAACCCAACTATTGACCCAAGACATGATTCGGAGCCGATGCATATAATGCTATAAGTTCGGGTGCCGCACTTGTGAAAGTGTTCGACTTATCACACCATACGCTTGGGGTACTTAAGCCCTGGTGTATTGGCCGTACTAAAGTGTACGGGTGCAACATGTCATGAAATAAACATATATATAGATAAAGAAAGGAGTGCAATAATAGGCAAAAGCTATTTATTGTTTATTCAAAAAGGTACTGCAATGGAAGCAGAATGATACAAATAGTGCGATAAGCAAGGGATGGGACTATTTAACATGTCCCCCTCCAGGTGTAAGCTGCGGGATGGTATGTAAAAAAGGTATAATGCTCGTAGTAGAGAATACCTAGACACTCGACGTAGCTTTCTGTTTCCCTGGCTGTTGCATCGTGAGTTCGGCAATTCTAGTGCCGGACAGGAGTTCTGGAAAACGGAGTCCTAAAAGAAAGAAAAAAGAAGAAAGAAAAAGAATGACACAATTGGGAGCCCCTGGTGCGGTTGATCTGCATTCTGGGTGTGCCGTGGTCGTGCCCCTCCCCTTAGGCCCATGGTATCTCCAGAGCGTAGTTATGTACGCGTACTACTGGCTTCGCTGTTTCGCGAGGTCTGGGGTTGGGGCGGGATTGCTACGCGTGCTCGGATCATGCCAGGCGGTCTTCTTGTAGGTTACTCCGGGCACGCTTGACGGTGGCCGGACGTTTAATGGCCGGACCCGGGAATTGCTGTGAGAGGCTGCTTTGCACCTCCGCCGCGAGGGCCGCCGTGTGCTCCTCTGCTCGGAGAGAGCGTTCGGTTTTTCCATTGACCGTGATTACTCCTCGAGGGCCCGCATCTTGAGCTTGAGGTATGCGTAGTGCGGCACCGCATTGAACTTTTCAAATGCGGTTCGCCCAAGCAAAGGCGTGATAGCCGCTATGAACGGGACTATGTCGAAGATTAACTCTTCGCTCGGAAGTTATCCGGGATCCGAAGACCACTTCGAGTGTAACCGAGCCTGCATAATTGGCCTCTACACCTGGTATGACGCCTTTAAAGGTCGCCATTGTGGGTTTAATCCTTGAGGGGTCTATGCCCATTTTGCACATCGTATCCCGATAAAGCAGGTTCAGGTTGCTACCGCCGGCCCATCGTGACTCTAGTGAGGTGAAATCCGTCGATGATTGGGTCAAGAACCAATGCGGCGAATCCGCCATGGCGGATGCTAGTGGGTGGTCCTTCGATCAAAGGTGATCGGGCAGGAGGACCATGGGTTGAACTTTGGGGCGACTGGCTCCATCGCATATACGTCCCTTCGCGCACGCTTCCGCTCCCTTTTGGTTATATGGGTTGCGTATATCATGTTCACCGTCCGCACTTGTGGGGGGAAACCCTTCTGTCCTCTATTGTTCGACGGCCGGGGCTCCTCCTCGTCATCGCTATGCAGCCCCTTGTCATTGATTTCGACATTTAACTTGCCTGCCTGTTTGAAGACCCAACAATCCCTGTTGGTGTGGTTGGCTCGTTTCGGGGTGCCATGTATTTGGCACGAGCGATCGAAAGTATTCGGTCCAGATTGACGGGCCTGAGTATTTCTTTTGAACGGCTTTTTCCGCTGACCGGTTTAGAGCCTCTCAATCCGCATTGATCGCCGTATCTTCAAAGATTATCGCCGTTAATGTGGCGCTTGTTCTTGTTGCGACGCGACCTGCCATTGCTGTCCTTGGTATTCAACTACCAGGTTTTTGGTCAAGTTGTTACTACGAGCTAGCCAGCTGTCCTCTCCGCGCAAAGCGGGTCATGAGCGCCAGGAGGGCTGCCATGGATTTCGGCTTTTCCTGTCCTAGGTGCCGGGTAAGCCACTCGTCGCGGATGTTATGTTTGAAGGCTGCAAGGGCCTCTGCATCCGGACAGTCAACGATTTGATTTTTCTTGGTTAGGAACCGTGTCCAGAATTGTCTTGCCGATTCTTCTGGCTGCTGAATTATGTGGCTGAGGTCATCACCATCTGGTGGTCGCACATATGTGCCCTGGAAGTTATCAAGGAATGCGGCTTCCAGGTCCTCCCAACAACCAATTGATTCTGCTGGCAAGTTGTTGAGCCAATGCCAAGCTGGTCCTTTAAGCTTGAGTGGGAGGTATTTGATGGCATGTAGATCATCACCGCGGGCCATGTGGATATGGAGGAGATAGTCCTCGATCCAAACTGCAGGATCTGTTGTGCCATCGTATGATTCGATGTTTACGGGTTTGAAACCCTCGGGGATTTGATGATCCATCACTTCGTCTGTGAAGCATAGTGGGTGTGCGGCGCCTCAGATTGGGCTATATCACGACGCAACTCAAATGAGCTTTGTCTCATCGTGTTCGCCCGGCCGGAGTTGTCAGATCCGTGACGGTTATCATCACGTGTCGTGGGCGCCCACGCCGATCCGTAGATCAATCTTGTTTGCCTTGCCTTGTCCTCCAATATGTTTCGCAGGTCCGGGCGCGTTTCCTGCCTTGGTCGAGCGGGCGCTGTGGTGCGGCTTGAATCGAGGGTCTAGAGGCCTCTGTCATGCCACGGGTGGCGGTCGGCCGCATCATGCGCCGGGTGATGTAGGTTTGGTTGCTGCTTCCTCTAATTGGGGTAGCAGCCTGCGTTTTGGGTATCTCTTGGAGGGGCGTTCGAGTTCATACTCTTCGGGTGCAAGGACTTCAGTCCATCTGTCAGCTAGCAGGTCTTGGTCAGCTCTAAGCTGTTGCTGCTTTTTCTTGAGGCTGCTTGCCGTGGCCATGAGCCTACGTTTGAAACGCTCCTGTTCGGCGGGATCCTCAGGCACGACAAATTCGTCGTCGTTGAGGCTTGCCTCGTCTTCGGAGGGGGGCGCATAATTATCGTCCTCTACCTCTCTTTCTGCCGCACTGTCGTGCGCACTTGCTTCTCCCTCCTCCTGCGCTGAGTCCTGCTGGAAGGGGTCGTCTTCGGCACTGTCCGGGGTATTATTGTCTCCCGTGCCGGAATCGTTGTTTTTACTGTGGCGGGATTTAGAGCGGCGCCGCTGACGTCGGCGCTTGGGTTGTTTCTTGAGGGGTCATCCTCCGCCGTTCCATCGCCATTCCCATCTTTTGGGATGTCCACCATGTATATGTCATATGACGAGGTGGCCTTCCAAAGGCCCCATGGGCGTTGGCTCTTGATCGCCTCCGCACCGTCGTCCATACCGTCGATGTCTTCGGAGTCGAAGTCGAGCATGTCGGTTAAATCATCGACAGTGGCTACAAAGTGGGAGGTGGGTGGGCGTTGAATTTCTTCGTCGTCCGAATCCCAACCTTCCTGACCATAGTTCGGCCAGGGCTCCCCTGACAAAGAGAGAGACTTTAATGAGTTCAGGATATCGCCAAAGGGCGAAAGTGCCGAAGATGTCCGTGGCGGTGAACTCCATAATCGCGCCAACCGGATTCGACCGTAGAGGCGCTGGAGGTTCGGAGTCCGTAAAGGAGTCCGGCACACAGGAGTCACGAAGCTTTGCAAAGGACAAGGATGGTGTTCGGCTCAATCGCCATAGAGATTTCAGCCCCCGAGGCGGTGTCCAACCAACCGTCCACGATCGGCGAAACCAGCTCCGGATTAAGGGTCGGAGCGGGCACTGGTGCGGCCTCTAGGGCACCGCTCGGGCGGCGAGCTATATCGCACTCCATCGAGACAAAGGCGGCACGCTCGGTTGCTCGAATCCGTCAAGATCAAGTCTCCGCGGACATCGGCCATATAGTTCAAGCTTCCAAATCTGACCGATGGCCAGGGCATAGCTTTTGATCTGCTCCAGATGGCCTAGCGAATTGGCCCAGCAGCAAAGCCGCCGAATACTGAAGATCTATCCGCGTAAAAGTCTCACCGGACTGCATCGTTCGATGATTGAAGGAGCCATCGGGCCTATAGGTGACGGCATACGGAGGAACTCTCAATGAAAGCACCAATGTCGGTGTAAAACCGGCGGATCTCGGGTAGGGGGTCCCGAATCGTATGCGTCTAGGCGTATGGTAACAGGAGACAAGGGACACGATGTTTTTACCTGTGTTCGGGCCCTCTCGATGGAGGTAATACCCTACTCCTGCTTGATTAATATTGATGATATGGGTAGTACAAGAGTAGATATACCACGAGATCGGAGAGGCTAAACCCTAGAAGCTAGCCTATGGTATGATTGTTGTTTGTCCTCGTGACTAAAACCCTCCGGTTTATATAGACACCGGATAGGGTTAGGGTTACAGTCGGTTACAATGGTAGGAGACCTACATATCCGTATCTCCAAGCTTGCCTTCCACGCCAAGGAAAGTCCCATCCAGACACGGGACGAAGTCTTCAATCTTGTATCTTCATAGTCCAGGAGTCCGGCCAACGGTCATAGTTCGGCTATCCGGACACCCCCTAATCCAGGACTCCCTCAGCTGGTGTTATATTCGACGGCCCACATGACGTTATTGGGTCAATTTCCTTTAGGGCCTAACGGATCGTGAGATAATGGGCCATAAAATGGGCTAGGGTCATAGTTCAGAATAAGATTGTACTCTATTGACGGCCAAATAGTCTGCATGGCGCCATGTTGACTAGTTAAATTGACCACGTTCCTTGTGGGTCCCACCTGTCAGTTCGCATAGGCAAAAGGTCAGATAAACACAAATTTACGCATGCGCGACAAGGCTCCAACCCGTGCGCGGGAATCACCTGGTTGTGTATGTGTCTGCCAGGGCCTGATCTGTGCGCATGCATGTGTAGGTTGAGCACTTGAGCGTGAGAGTGTGTGTTGGTCGTGTGGTGTACTGGTGTGTGGATGCATGCGTGCGTGTGTGCGTGTGAGCGTTGCGTGCGTCCGTGTGAATGTTGCGTGCGTGCGTGGCTGCGTGTGTACGTGTGAGTGTTGCGTGCATGCGTGGTTGCATGTGTTTGTGTGAGTGTTGTATGGATGCAGTTCGTGTGCATGCGTGCGTGTGTGTATAATCACCACACCAGCTCCTGTGTCTTAAAACAGACGGCTCAGCATACCAATACAACGCCACCTTGTACGATGTGCCCGCGGTCATGACTTCGAACCACCGTCCAAATATTTTTTGTCGTTTGTTTTCATTCTTACTAGCAAGATGCCCGTGTGTTGCACGTAACATCAAGATGCATTTGTATGACTTGTTTATCTTGTGAGAGAAAAGGATGAACGAGGGAAGGCCTTATTTGCAAATGTGGAGAGGTGTGTGGGTACCTTTTTGCAAAATTGCCATAGTTTCTTTCATATTCGTCAGATATAAATCGGACGGCCTATATTGCAGGATGGCAGGCACACCATCTGAAAGCACAAGTGCTCCCTGGGTGGTTTTGGTAATTAATGTCAACATATCTCTTGTTCGACCAACACTTTTATCTAGTATGTTTCAGACAAGTTCAACAATGGAGTGGCATGGACTAAAGGATGTGGAACCCCTTCAAGATGCTAAGGACAAAGGATTGGCTCAAGCTCAAAAGCTCAAGACTCTACATGTTTTCCATTTTAGTGATCCAAGATCACATTGAGTCTATAGGAAAAGCCAATACTATCAAGAGGGGATGAGGTGTTGCTTAATGAGTTTCTTGCTCCATGATGCTTAGTGATATGCTCCAAAAACCCTCAACTACTTTCCCAGATCCACATATGTCCTAAACCCAAAGTCAAACTCGGCACCACCAATTCTTTCTATCCAGCGCCACCGAGTTCAGATGTCTTAGCCACTGCCACAAACCCTAGGCAAATCGGTCTCACTGATAGGGATCTCGGTCTCACCGAGATGGGATTGCAATCTCTCCGTATGTCCATTACCAAAATCGGTCTCACCGAGTTTGAGCAATCGGTACTACCGAGATTACAATGCAAACTTTCTGGTTAGCTTATTACCAAAATCGGTCCCACCGAGTTTGTGTAATCGGTTTCACCGAGTTTGTGTAATCGGTCTCACCGAGTTTGCCAGACCAATTCTCTGGTTATCTTATTACCAAAATCGGTCTCACCGAGTTTGTGTAATCGGTCTCACCGAGATTACATTATGCCCTAACCCTAACCATATCGGTCCTACCGAGTTGCATGTCGGTCCCACCGAAAATCCTAACGGTCACTATATTTGCTAAATCGGTCAGACCGAGTTTGTTGATTCGGTCCCACCAAGTTTGGTAAATTGTGTGTAACGGTTAGATTTTATGTGGAGGCTATATATACCCCTCCACCTCCTCTTCATTCGTGGAGAAAGCCATCAGAACAAGCCTACACTTCCAGCATCCTATTTGTGAGAGAGAACTACCTACTCATGTGTTGAGGCCAAGATATTCCATTCCTACCATATGAATCTTGATCTCTAGCCTACCCCAAGTTGCTTTCCACTCAAATCTTCTTTCCACCAAATTCAAATCCTGTGAGAGAGAGTTGAGTGTTGGGGAGACTATCATTTGAAGCACAAGAGCAAGGAGTTCATCGTCAACACACCATTTGTTACTTCTTGGAGAGTGGTGTCTCCTAGATTGGCTAGGTGTCACTTGGGAGCCTCCAACAAGATTGTGGAGTTGAACCAAGGAATTTGCAAGGGCAAGGAGATCGCCTACTTCGTGAAGATCTACCGCTAGTGAGGCAAGTCCTTCGTGGGCGACGGCCATGGTGGGATAGACAAGGTTCCTTCTTCGTGGAACCTTTGTGGGTGGAGCCCTTCGTGGACTCACGCAATCGTTACCCTTCGTGGGTTGAAGTCTCCATCAACGTGGATGTATGATAGCACCACCTATCAGAACCACGACAAAAACATCCGTGTCTCCAATTGCGTTTGAATCCTCCAAACCCTTCCCTTTACATTCTTGCAAGTTGCATGCTTTACTTTCCGCTGCTCATATACTCGTTGCATGCTTTCTTGATATGTATTGTGAGTGTTAAACTTGTGCCTAAACTCCACTTAAACCTAAAGAAGTTAAAAACTGCAACTTTGGTACTTAGTGTCTAATCACCCCCCTCTAGACACCTCTTCTCGATCCCTTTCAATTGGCATCAGAGCTTTGGTCTCCATTGCTTTGGTTTAAACACCATTGGAGGAAGATGGATGAGTCTAATATTGGGAGTCTTAGACATAGAGTGCCTATTCTTGATGGAGAATATTGTCATGAGTGGAAAAATGAGATGCTTGTAATTTTCAATCAATATCATTTGAACAAGTACATTGCTAGCCCTTGTGCACCTCATATTGATCCCTTGCATCCCACACCCGAAGAGGATCTTGACATGATTCACAATCTTAGAACCATCAATCTTATCATAAGAGGATTTCCCAAAAACTTGATTGCTAGTTTGCCTACTCTTGATCGTGCCTATACCATACGGAAATTTCTTGAGGAACGATTCACATATTATTCGTTGAAAAATTTAGATGAAATTCTCCATAAGTCTATTGCCTTGAGTAAGATGAATTCTAGTGATCCTATGTTTGGTGATTGTTTGTTTGAGCTTACAAACCTTATGCGTGCCAAAGGAGATGTTGGAATTATTAGTGATATTATTTCCGGGTTATAAAAATTCATAAGCAAGATCATTGTCAAACTCACTCTAATGAATCACCCTCTCTAGGATTTGATCCACCACATGACGATGTTGAACATGGATACTATGATGAGGATGATGATAGTGACTTCGATCTTGACGATGCAATGAGACACTTTGGTCTTATGGCAAATCTTCGGGGATATATGGCAGGTGGAAAGGAATGGGTTCTTGATAGTGGATGTACCGATCACATGACCGGAGATAAAGACATGTTTCGTGAGCTTGTCAAACGATGGTCCTCGAAAAGTATGTCACTTTCGGTGACAACTCAAAGGGTAAGGTGGTTGGCCTCGGTAAGGTGGCCATATCACATGATAGCCCCATACAAAATGTCATGCTCGTTGAATCTCTTGGATACAACTTACTTTCAGATCTAGACTTGCTGATTTCGGTTTCAATGTCCTATTTACTCAAGTAGATTGCCAAGTGTTTCAGAGAGATAATCATAAAATGGTCTTTACCGCAAAGCGTGAGGTGAACTATACATTGTTAATTTCACTAAAAAGGCTCAACCTAGAACTTGCTTTATTGCTAAATCCTCTAAAGGTTGGTTATGGCATAGACGATTAGGTCATGTTGGCATGCGAAACCTTGAAAGCTTATTAAAGGAAATCATATCCTTGGAGTTAACGATGTCATATTTGATAAGGATAGACTTTGCAGCGCTTGTCATGCAGGTAAACAGGTTGGAGGAAGGCATCCCGTGAAGAACATCATGAGCACAAGGAGGCCACTCGAGCTACTTCATATGGATCTCTTTGGTCCCAACGCTTACAAAAGTCTCGGTGGAAATTCTTTTGGTCTAGTTATAGTTGATGATTTTTCAAGATTTACGTGGGTGTTCTTTCTCGATGACAAATCGCAGGTTCAAAAGATCTTCAAAAACTTCGCTAGGAAGGCCCAAAATCAATTTGAAGTGAAGATCAAGAAGGTTCGCAGCGAACGGAACGGAGTTCAAGAACGCAAATGTGGACACCTTTCTTGACGAAGAAGGAATTTCACACGAGTTCTCGGCTACGTACACACCTCAACAAAATGGAGTTGTTGAGAGGAAGAACCGGACGCTCATCAAAATGGCGAGAACGATGCTTGATGAGTATAAGAAGCCGAAGCACTTTTGGGAGGAAGCGGTTGAGACAGCTTGTCATGCAACAAATCGCTTGTATCTTCACAAGCTACTTGGCAATACGGCATACGAGCTTCTCATCGGTAAAAAACCCCAAGTTGGATACTTTTGGGTATTCGGCTCAAAGTGCTACATTCTTGATAAGCATCGTCGTTCTAAATTTGCTCCTAAATCTCATGAAGGTTTCCTACTTGGTTATGGCTCAAACTCTCACACATACCGTGTCTACAACAATTTCACCCGAAAGGTTGAAGAAACGGTAGATGTGAAGGTTTATGAATCTAACGGCTCGCAAGTAGAGCAATTGCCAATTGATGTAGGAGACAAAGATCCCTCGGAAGCAATCCAAGATTTGTCTATTGGCAAGATTCACCAACGGAGGTGAAGGAGAGTACCTCATCCGTCCAAGTGGAAGCTTCTACCTCACGACAAGGTGAACCAAGAGTTGATATGGAAGCATCCACAAGTGGGACACACCAAGATGAAGAAAACGAGGAAGTGCACCAAGATGAACGTCAACAACCTCCTTCTCCACCACGACAAGAGAACGACAATGCCAACAATGAAGAAGGCCAAGAAGAAGAACAAGATGAAGAAGATGTTCAACCAAGACCCAAGCAAAAGCAGACACGAGTTCGAGCAAGAATTGCTAAAGACCATCCCGTCGAGCAAATCTACAATGATATCCAAACCGGGAGAATCACTCGCTCTAAAACTCGTTTAGCTAACTTTTGTGAACACTATTCATTCATCTCTAGCATTGAACGTATGAAGGTTGAAGAAGCATTGGAAGATCCAGATTGGATGGACGCCATGCACGAAGAGCTACACAACTTTGAGAGAAATCAAGTGTGGACATTGGTTGAGAAGCCCGACAACAACCACAACATCATCGGTACCAAATGGGTGTTTCGCAACAAGCAAGATGAAGATGGACAAGTAGTTCGCAACAAAGCATGTCTCGTCGCCCAAGGCTACACACAAGTCGAAGGTATGGACTATGGTGAGACTTATGCTCCCGTTGCTAGACTTGAGTCCATTCGCATCTTACTTGCATATGCTAATCACCATGATATCACCTTGTACCAAATGGACATTAAAAGTGCTTTTCTAAATGGTGGAATAGAGGAGGAAGTTTATGTCATCCCGGCTTTGTCAATCCTAAGAAACCAAATCATGTTTACAAACTTCACAAAGCCCTTTATGGTCTTAAACAAGCTCCTAGAGCGTGTTATAAATGCTTGACCAAGTTCCTTATCAAAAAAGGCTTTGAAATCAGAAAAATTGATTCTACTATTTTTACTATAAGGGTCAAAGGAGAACTATTTGTGTGCCAAATCTATGTTGATGATATTATATTTGGTTCTACTAACCCTCATTTTAGTGAAAAGTTTGGAAAGCTAATGTCGGAGAAGTTTGAGATATCCATGATGAGTGAACTCAAATTCTTTCTTGGTTTGCAAATCAAGCAAAATAAGGAGGGAACCTTTGTCTCTCAAACGAAGTACACCAAGGACTTATTCAAGAAGTTCAATATGCAAGAATGCAAAGGTATGACTACACCCATGCCTACTAGTGTACATCTTGATTTGACCAAAGATGGTGAACCGGTCGATCAAAAGGTTTATCGCTCTATGATTGGTTCATTGTTATATCTATGTGCTTCACGTCCCGACATCATGCTAAGTGTGTGCATGTGTGCACGATATCAAGCTGCTCCTAAAGAATGTCAACTTAAGGCCGTGAATAGGATAGTGAGATACTTAATTCATACACCAAATTTTGGCATTTGGTATCCTAAGAGGGCCTCTTTCGATCTTGTTGGCTACTCCGACTCGGACTATGCCGGAGACAAGGTTGATAGAAAGTCCACTTCGGGTACTTGTCAATTTCTTGGTAGATCTCTTGTGTCTTGGTCTTCCAAGAAACAAAACTCGGTATCCCTATCCACGGTCGAAGTGGAATACATTGCCGCTGGTTCAAGTTGTGCTCAATTACTTTGGATGACCCAAACTCTTAAAGATTATGGGATATATGTGAAACATGTTCCATTACTCTGTGACAATGAAAGTGCTATCAAGATTGCTCACAATCCTGTGCAACACTCTCGAACTAGCATATTGAAGTTCGTCATCATTTCATTCGAGATCATGTTGCTAAGGGTGACATTAATCTTAAGCATGTTCGCACCGAAAAGCAAGTAGCGGATACATTCACTAAACCACTTGATGAGAAAGTGTTTTGCAGGTTAAGAGGTGAATTGAACATCATTGATGCTTCAAACTTGGAGTAGGAACTCCATTGGATACATGCAAGACATGAGCTTATGACTAATCCTTGATATTTCTCTTATGATGATAATCTTATGTCTTGGATATAGTTGCATCTTGCATGTTATCTAACCCTTGTAGGTACTTGGATGAATCTAGGTCTATGAGATTGCAACTCACTCACATCTTGAGCAATCTCTACATCACCAAGTCCCTACACAATGGTGGTTGAAGACAAGGAAGCACGAAACCATTCGAACATATCCTTTGACAAATTCTATGTTGAATTTCATGATTGTCATTTTGGATACACAAGTGATCTTTCTTGCAAGAACTGACCCATGTAGGTAGATGAACTCAAATTCCAAGTGGTGCTCCCAACTCTTGATGAGCTACATCAACCTTGAGCAACCCACACAAGTTCAACTACATGATCACGATCAACACCACCACCCAAGTTATGTTATTCCATCTTAGAGAAGCTTTACTCCAAGACATGAGTCAAAGCAACTCGACAAGATGTGAATACATCAAGATGCTTAAACAAAAAATGGTAACCCCATTTTGAGCTTAAACAATGAGTATGACCTATGATCAAGTGACCTCACTTGACTCCTAAGTCAATATACTCTAACATAGGTGACCTTGTCACCGCCCAATTCTAGATGAAGTTCTCTTGTGTTTTGTTTTGCATTTGTCTCATGCATATTTGTTTCCCCTTTGAAAAAAACTTCATCTATATTTCTTTCTTTTCTATCTATTTTGCATTTCCTGCATCCAATTCATTGCAAATCTTTCAGTTGATTCCTTGCAAATCCTTGTGAGATTTTACTTGTCTAGTGAGCTGAGGTGACAAGGTTTTTCTCTGCAATGAACTCGGTCTCACCGGTTTTCTGTTTTCGGTGCAACCGAAGCAAACTACTCGGTGCCACCGATTTCACTACAGGAAAAACATTCTGCCACTTGTTTCTGTTTTACTTTTGATCCAGCTCCACTCAATGAATCTTGTCCTCTACAAGCATCACATTTTTATCCAGTGCTTTGTGTTGTGACTCAAGGACTAAACCCATTCACAACAAATTCCATAAGGCCCTTCTTGGAAATTGATGTCAAAGGGGGAGACAGAGATCACATCAAAGCTTATCACTTAGAGAGATCACATCAAAACTTATCACTTCCAAAGGGAGAGAGAGATCTCCAGGGGGAGAGAATACTCAAGCAGAGAGTAATTCTCAAGGATCCCAGATGCTTGTTCAAGAGGATAGATGCCACATGTCTTCTTGAGGGGAAACAAAGACATGTTCATATGTGCCTATTTGCATTAGCTCTGATTTTTCTTTTTGCTCCGATTTTCTGTTCCCTATCTTCTCCCAATATCCCATGCTAGATTCAGGGGGAGCAAGACATCTAAGGGAAATAAATGATTTAAATTATTTGCACACCTTTACCTTTGGGGACATGTCCATATTAAATGTGGTACTTAGTACTCACTCTCTACATGTCATCCCAGTCTTGGTATTCTTGTGGTTTCTTCTGTTTGCTCTGGCTAGTAAGTGTATCTATGTTATCTAACCTTGTTTACGCAGGTTCATTCCATCCTAAGCCAACTCAAGACCACAACGTAAGTATATGCATCACAGTCATGTGTATGAGAAATTCTTGCTGATGTACATATTGTTTGCAAGAAGGACTCATGAGCATGAAGGTACATTTCCCACATACACATCTATTACTATCTTTTGCTCTGATGCATATAGCCAAGATACATGTAACACATTGCTTACTCTGTCATGTTCATGCATTCACATGCTTCTATATTCCATATTCAAATGATTGCATACGTGTAGGGGGAGCCTATGCATGTTACATGTCTTTCCAAAGCTTTACTTGCTATTCTCTATATCTTTATCTAAAGCTTTGATGTATGTTGCCATCAATTACCAAAAAGGGGGAGATTGAAAGCACAAGTGCTCCCTGGGTGGTTTTGGTAATTAATGTCAACATATCTCTTGTTGGACTAACACTTTTATCTAGTATGTTTCAGACAAGTTCAACAATGGAGTGGCATGGACTAAAGGATGTGGAACCCCTTCAAGATGCTAAGGACAAAGGATTGGCTCAAGCTCAAAAGCTCAAGACTCTACATGTTTTCCATTTTAGTGATCCAAGATCACATTGAGTCTATAGGAAAAGCCAATACTATCAACAGGGGATGAGGTGTTGCTTAATGAGTTTCTTGCTCCATGATTCTTAGTGATATGCTCCAAAAACCCTCAACTACTTTCCCACATCCACATATGTCCTAAACCCAAAGTCAAACTCGGCCCCACCGATTCTTTCTATCCGGCGCCACCGAGTTCAGATGTCTTAGCCAACGCCACAAACCCTAGGCAAATCGGTCTCACCGATAGGGATCTCGGTCTCACCGAGATGGGATTGTAATCTCTCTGTGTATGTCCATTACCAAAATCAGTCTCACCGAGTTTGAGCAATCGGTACTACCGATATTACAATGCAAACTTTCTGGTTAGCTTATTACCAAAATCAGTCCCACCGAGTTTGTGTAATCAGTCTCACCGAGTTTTCCTGACTAACTCTCTGGTTAGCTTATTACCAAAATCGGTCTCACCGAGTTTGTGTAATCGGTCTCATCGAGATTACGTTATGCCCTAACCCTAACCATATCGGTCCTACCGAGTTGCATGTCGGTCCCATCGAAAATCCTAATGGTCACTAGATTTGCTAAATCGGTCAGACCGAGTTTGTTGATTCGGTCCCACCGAGTTTGGTAAATTGTGTGTAACGGTTAGATTTTGTGTGGAGGCTATATATACCCCTCCACATCCTCTTCATTCGTGGAGAGAGCCATCAGAACAAGCCTACACTTCCAGCATCCTATTTCTGAGAGAGAACTACCTACTCATGTGTTGAGGCCAAGATATTCCATTCCTACCATATGAATCTTGATCTCTAGCCTACCCTAAGTTGCTTTTCACTCAAATCTTCTTTCCACCAAATTCAAATCCTGTGAGAGAGAGTTGAGTGTTGGGGAGACTATTCATTTGAAGCACAAGAGCAATGAGTTCATCATCAACACACCATTTGTTACTTCTTGGAGAGTGGTGTCTCGTAGATTGGCTAGGTGTCACTTGGGAGTCTCCAACAAGATTGTGGAGTTGAACCAAGGAGTTTGTAAGGGCAAGGAGATCGCCTACTTCGTGAAGATCTACCGCTAGTGAGGCAAGTCCTTCGTGGGTGACGGCCATGGTGGGCTAGACAAGGTTGCTTCTTCGTCGACCCTTCATCGGTGGAGCCCTCCGCGGACTCGCGCAACCGTTACCCTTCGTGGGTTGAAGTCTCCATCAACGTGGATGTACGATAGCACCACCTATCGGAACCACGACAAAAACATCCGTGTCTCCAATTGTGTTTGAATCCTCCAAACCCTTCCCTTTACATTCTTGCAAGTTGCATGCTTTACTTTCCGCTGCTCATATACTCGTTGCATGCTTGCTTGATATGTATTGTGAGTGTTAAACTTGTGCCTAAACTCCACTTAAACCTAAAGAAGTTAAAAACTGTAACTTTGGTACTAAGTGTCTAATCACCCCCCCTCTAGACACCTCTTCTCGATCCCTTTCACCATCATCACCAACTCTGTTTTTTTATAAGAGTGTATTTTATGTATTTTATAAGAGTGTAGATGTAGAGTAGATACAAGTCGACAGGTGGGCACGATGGTAGTGAGATAATGTGATGCAACACTAGAGGTTCCACGTGGAGCGTTTAACTGGTCAACTAGTCATGTCATGAGCAAATACAGAGTTGTACGGTGAGCCTGTGACTGTATAATAACCACTAAATGTAAATGGTGACCGTAATGAGTGGATTCTGAAGTCCAATGTATGTATCGTGCTTTCGCTTCAAATACAATGATCGTCATTGCATATATCGCGAGAGAAAGATGAAACATGCGTGAATTTTCTGGGGGCTTACTTTTAGAGGACCTGGAGATAGTTTTGTGTACATGCGTGAAAGGGGCGTACAGGGGGGTATGCGATGGAAAGAGAGATGCTCTTCGTTTCTCTTTATTATGACTAACTTTGTATATAGTATAAAAATATACAAACTTCATGATCTTGAATAAATATCATTGTGGGCACCATGCAATGCAAATTAGCGTTTGTACTCCTCCATATAACTTTGTAATGTTGTATATATGTAGAAACTCTAAAATAATATTTTGGCCACACTGATTCAAAAGGAATGTTGTATGCGAAATAAACGTGAAGAGAGGGCTTTTTAGATCAATGGGGTACGTGTTGTAACATGTGTGAATGTGTAGTTAATGCATTTGGCGGGGCCTAGAGAGGTATGTGTGTGTATTACGTATTCGAGAGAGGCATGGATAGAGGGGCCGGCGGGGGGCGTGGGAGAGATAGCACGAGAAATGAGAGTGGTCCAGAGGGAGAGACGGATATGACGTCACGACAAGAGATTCCATTCTCTTGAGTGTGTATATGCAAGGGGGGAGGGAATAGAGGCACCAGGAGAAATTTTCTGTGTGTGTGGTGTTTGTGTTGGTATGTGTGGGTGTGAGAAGAAAATGAGACGTGGGGGCAGAGGGTGTGTCACCGCGTGAGGTCCGGTGGGTCGAGGTGAGGCCCTTCGTTCGGTTCCGTCCTGCGCCACATTGGTCGGCCCGTGACGCATTTAGGAAGACCCATGGATGACTAGTCGTACAAGACAAAGATAGCAGAATCGTGAAGGACTTTGTGCCCACTGACAAAGCCGGCTAGGATTTGTAACCCTAGGTTCTCGGACTAAGGTAACCCCTTTATCTCTAATATTACTAGTCATCCAACCTAGCTTTAAGGGGCATCCTACAGAATGCTCTGCTAGAATCATACTCGTCGATTAGGAAGAGAGGTGTGAGACAATGCGTGAGAGACATGCGTAAAGATAATGTGCGTACATGAGACACGTAGGCAGGTCCATGTATATAGAAAGGGTCGATGAGGATTGTGCGTGTGTATGTTTGCGAGAGGAAGAGTGCTTGTGATAAAGGTTAGTGAAAACAGTTGTAAATGGTTACGAGAGGGAGGGAGGGTTATATCTAGAGCATGTGTGCGAGAAAGACACCTCGGGAGAGAGTGTGTGAGCATGTGTGAGAGACCACCGATGGAGAGTGAAACTACACGTAAAAGACTGCTCTACACATTGATTAAAGATATAAATTGTATCCAAATATTAGGATGGGATCATGATATTTCCAATTCGCGTAAGGAGCAGTCATTGATCCATCAGGCATCTAGATTCTATCAAATTTGAGCATGTCTATGTTATTATTCGACACAATTAATCCACATAGTTAGTATTTTGAACTCGAGACAGTGCATCGCTTTAGCAATCGAATATAAACGTGAGTATAGTTCATGTTGTGTGTGTAAAGCACATTATACATACGAAAGTTACACAATGGACATTATAAATAGCTACCTATGAACTAGCATACATTTCAATTCAACTTAAGGTGGTTTAAAAAATCGAATTCAACATGAAGTCCATTCAATTATTTGAATTTGATATCATGGCATTTGTAAACCATACCTAAATTATGGGGCACCAATCTTTGCTCGATTTTGTACATAATAGCATATGTAGTCGCGGTACAAAATAGATTCAAATTTAGCTCCTCCATTCCAAAATAATCATAGTTATAGGATTTTCAAGTGTCAAAATATCCAAAGAAGCGGATAATTTAATGAGGTTTTCAAACATACAAGGTCAAATATAACGTTGTCTATTTAGGTCAATCCTCATAGTTCGAGAGTACTCTAAACGTGAATGCTTTGAGTTTTGAAAATTTCGAACGAAGCGCCAAAAGAGCCACTACTCGCCTGAAACCGCGTGAGACCAATGTTTGGTAGTACAAGGAAATTACTTTTCTAATACTCCGACCCGTGAAACCTACCGGCCCGACATCCAAAGGTCTAAACCGGGGTAGGTTTGTAGCTTCATCTAGATGGCACGCAACCTGTCAGGACCCCGATTCCAAGTCACATCGATCTAGCCGGTAACACCTCATATCACTTTGCGGCCTCACGCACGGTATTCCCACGGGTGTCGCCTTACCATGGCCCGGGACCGTTTGCCTCTTTTGGCTCACGTATATGATAGTGTCGCTAGCATCCATATGACAGAGAACCCGGGCCGACATGGCTAGTCGTGAACACAAAGCGGCACTAACCCATGGGGACAGGTATACTTGAATCACATCGAGCATGTCGGTCATCAACGTGTGAATCCGGGCTGTAGCACTAGGCTAACAGGACTCCGGTATCCCAGGCTGTAGCAGGCTAGGTAGGACTCCGGATGTCACCACGTGACATTTCCCCGAAGGGACAGGCATAGGAACGAAGTGAAACACATGCCGGCCAGTCAAGTGTCCAAAGCAGTAGTCTTTGGGCTAGCGGTGACTCGGTGAACCGGCTGTAGCGGACTACTATCGCTCAGGAGGCACTATACTACATTTCCCCATATGAGAGGCTGCCAAGGATAAACAACTAGATTGTCAGATCCCACACATACCAAGCATTTCAAACATACACACAATATGCTCAATATGTGTAAATACAACATGGCATCACAACATAACTGTACGACTCAAATACTTATTCATTAGGCTCCGAGGAGCGAGATATTACAAACATGGGTCTCATGACCCAACACTCAGAGCATACAAGTCAAAGCACAAGCGGAAGCTTAACATGTCTGAATACAGACATCTACAATTGAAAAAGGCTGAGAAGCCTAACTATGTACCACATCCTGCCGAGGGCACAAGATCGTAGCTGAGGTAACAAGCTAAACGTCGAAGTCCAAGCGGAACTACTAGCGAGACTGACGTCTCTCTGCAAAACATAAAATAAGAAAACGTGAGTACAAACGTACTCAGCAAGACTTACATCAGAACTATCTACATATGCATCATTATCAACAAAGGGGGTGGTGGAGTTTGACTGCAGCAAGCCAGCTTTGACTCGGTGGCTATCCTGAACTACGACTGCAAGTAACTCTTTTGAGGTAGCGCACACGAGTCCACATATTCACCATATCAATACACCACTATGGATCCGCTCCCGTCTCCCTACGAGAACGCCATCCATAGCACTCACGCTTATCTTGCGAGTTTTAGTGTATCCACTTTCACTTGTCTATGAACTGTTATAGGCAACCCAAAAGTCCTTTACCGCGGACACGGCTATTCGAATAGATCATATTAACCCTGCAGGGGTGTACTTATTCACACACGCTCTCACCACTTATCGCCGTTTACATGATATGTACTCGGCAACCTTCAAGCGGAAGCCCGGCGAGGGTGTCGGCCACGACCTACCTAAACACTCAAGTCTCTAGTCCAGGTTTATCGCCTATTCGGGTTCCATCCGCAGGGAGTCCGGCCGAGGTTTCCACTAACGGCCCCGAACGATGTGTGCAGGTTCCCGAGACACCAAACGGGCATTCGATTTTGTACACCGGGCCACTGTGTATCTACCGCATCATAGCCCACCCCTAGGGTCAGCGCTACGCACGGCCTCCAACACATATCCTACAAACACCATAAACTAGTTGCAACTCCTGGACAGAGAACAAGGGTGGTTAAGAAGCCGAGAGAGTCAATTAAGGATCCCAATGTGTGGTAGTAGCTGTTTCATGGATCACAAACACATAACTCAGTTCCCGAGGATGGTTTCAATGAGACAACCCACCATGTACTCCTACATGGCCTCTCACCGCTACCTTTACCAAATCGTGTTCACACACTTAGCTCACACACAGTAGGACATGTTCACACACCTCCGATTCATCCCCGATGAATCAGACCTGACTCAACTCTAAGCAGTAGCAGGCATGACAAACAAGCATGAATGAGTAGGCACAACAAGGCTCAAACAACTCCTACTCATGCTAGTGGGTTTCATCTAATTACTGTGGAATGACAGGTCATCTGAGAGGATAAAGGGGTTCAGCTACCGCAGCAAGTAATGTATGAATTGTTGTTGTCCTAATGCAGTAAAAGAGAGCAGGAGCGAGAGAGTGGGATTGTATCTGAATGAACAAGGGGGTTTTGCTTGCCTGGCACTTCTGAAGATAATATAGTTCTTCATCGGTGTCATCGAACTCATCGTCGAAACCACGTCTATCGGAGAGGGGGCAAATACCGGCAAACAAGGAAGAACACAATCAATGCAATGCACAATATGATGCATGATCATGACATGTCAATATGCTATGATTTGAGCTAATGCAACTAGCAATAGGTTAAATGAAGTTGGCTTGAATCAAAGATTCAAATTCAAACTCCATATGTGATGGTTTAAATGCCCTTTATATGATTTGTTCTAAACAGCAGCTATAAGTTGTTCTAACATGCATGAAAATGGTCCAGATGGATAGATTGGATTTTTCTGATCATTTTCATATATAAATTATTTCATTTGGAGTTACGGTTGAATTTCTATGATTTTTAGAAGTTTATACTATTTTACGGAATTTCACGAGTAAAAACAAATCCAGAAAAACCTATTATCGCCAAAGATCGCGTCCATCTTGACCTCAAAGCAGGTCAACAGAGCAGCCACGGTCAAACCTGACACGTGGGTCCTGCATGCCAGTGTGACAAGGCAAGAACAGAGGCTGACCAGTGGGTCCGGGTCAACGTACACGTCAGCATAGTCAAAGCAGACGCGTGGGCCCGCTGTAATTAAATTAACCCAAACTATTTTTATTAGCCGATTAGTTAGGCAGTGGGGCCCGGCTGTCATCGCCTCAGGTGGTAGTTAGTGGGGTGATTAGCCCCTAACAACCGGATTAGGTCGGCGGTTAGTCGCCGGCGACGTCCAGAGACGGCGGCGTTGCTCGGGTTTTGCCCTCCGGCTACCAAATGGGCGGCGGAGGGGCTCTACGTGAAGCCTGGGTCCGTGCGCATCCAACGGAGCAAACAGGGCGAGCTGGGGTGGTCGTAATCCTCACCGGCGTCGAGCTCAGCGGCTGCCGGACCTCGGACGTTGGCGGAAACAGCGCAAAGAAGGACGGGAAGGCGCGGGGTTAGCTCCTACAAGCCCTAAGCGATGCGGTGAGCACGTGGGTGTGCTCGGTTGGGGGTTACGGTGACTGTGGCCACGGCGGCGAGGGGCTCAGGCGGCGGCGCGATTCGGTCGTCGGCGAAGCGGCGGCTATGGCGGGGAAAAGATCACGGGAGCAAGGGGAGAGGAGGCAGGGGCTCATGGCGAGTCGGTTGGAGAAGACGGCGAGCTCGGGGGAGGTCTGACGGCGACGTAGCAAAGCCGGCGATCTCGGGCGCTGGAGGTTGAAGACGACGGCGATGGGGGCGTTGCAGGGGCTCCCCTGGTGCGTTGCTCGGCAAGGAGGTGAAGGTGGTTGAGGCGGGGCTCCTTGGTGCGTTGGAGAGGCGTGGCGATGGCCACAGCCGCGACAGCGTCGATGTGTTCGGCGATGCTCTCGGGTGAGCTCGGGGAGAGGGCTAGAGAGGGAGGGAGAGAGCGGCAGTGAGGGGAGGAGAGAGGGACTCAGGCGTCTCGAGTGCAGGTCGGAGACGAGGAAGGGCAAGCAGGAGGTGGCGGGGAGGCGTGGCCTTGATCGCTCGCTCGGGCACGCACCTGAGCTGCTTGAGGCGAGGGGAGGAAGACGATTGGCAGCTGGCCTGCACAGAAGCGGGCCGCGCAGGTGGGCTGGTGTCTCTGGTGGGCCTCAATGTAAGTCCAGGTAAGGTCTGTTCCTTTCCTGTCTTTTTCCTTTTCTATTTCTGTTATTTTGCTTTGATTTGATTTAGAACATCAACTCATTTTTATAAACTTTCTGTAAATTGTTATGTGAGCTCAGGACTAGCCCAAGGTCACATGCAACTTACAAAATGTTTGAGCTTTATTTCTTATATAATAGAAATAAATCCAACTCAAATATTTATTGATTTAAATCCAAATGGCCAAAATAATTCCTCAAAAATGTTCCATAATTTTGGTTTGGACCAAAACCCTTGCCAAAAATATTAAACATCATTTGAAGAGCATTTTGGAAACATTGGATGCAAGTTTAAGGGTTATTGCCCCTTTTTCTTTAAAATGATTTTCTCAGGCTTGAGAATACCCTCAATTCAAATTTCACTGGAATTTAGACATGATGCATGAAGCACTCTGATGCAACTAATTGCAGGCAGTAATCTAGGGCTGTGACACAACCGCATCCGAAAAACATTCATACACAATGGCCGCCTAAGCACACATGCGCGCGGCCGAAATCGCTCCCGCCCACTATTTGGGACACCTGGGATTACCATCCTACCCCCGGCCCGCAGTAGGTCCGAAATTTAAGAGGGGGGCAAAGTTTGTACTTTCCCCAAATTTCAAACAAGCGCGTCCCATCTTCTATTCTAAAAAGCCAAAAACAAGTGCGTCCCAGACCAAAGCATGGTTCCCCCTACCTGTCTGATTCCCCATTCGTACTCCGTGGGCGCCAAAACTACCTCTCCACCAGCCGCGAAACCTCGGGGTCCTCCCTCCGCCACCCCATCCCACCCATCAACCGCCACCCTCCTCCATCATGCCGGAGCCGATACCCCGACGTCGTCGTCCACCGCAACCTCAACCGCAACGCCCTCCACGGCTAGTATTTGAAGCCGAGGCTGAGCCGTTCGTACCCGAGCCACTTCAACCACGTTGTCCTGTGCCTCACCGCTGCCGCTCCAACTTCGCCACCCTCCACAGCACCGGAGCTGTTCCTGCTACACCATCCTTCGCCGCCTCGGATCTGCTTCCCCTCCGCCGACATATGGCCACGGCAACATAGTCAACAATTTGGCCATGGGTTCGTCCAAGCCTGCACCCTCCAGAACATCGATTTCCCCGGTAAAAAGAAGAAGATCGGCGCGACATGTGGAGGTGACCACACCGGCAACCGAAAAAGGTACTCCTCTTCCCTTATTCATGCAAATCTTACGTCCACCTATGCGGTATTCATCCCACGTAAGACACTAGTTGACCGCTTCTTCTTGATACTAGATGTTCCTAGTAACTCGCGATGCACAAGGTTTCTCCTCATATACTATTTCACCTTAGATAGAGGTCTGTCGCCCCCCTGAATTTCAATTTTTGGCCAGTTGATTCCCAATTAACGGAAGCATTCCCCATCGCAACAGGCCCTAGTACGCTTATTACGCCGGGGAAGCAGCGCCTTGGTGTTTATCTTAGGGGCGTGTGCGGCCTAGAGCTACTGGCGCCCGATCTGGAGGTCGGCTGGGATTAAAGGGATGGCCTGGGGGCGCTGCCAAGCACGGCGGTGGTGTGAGGTCGATGGGAGGGCGGGGCGGCAGAGCCAGGGGTCTGGGTCGGTGGTCGCTGGCGGTTCGAGAAAGATCGTCAACAGTGATTGGCGGGAGGTAGACGAAGTCCATCTGCCCGTTCCTTATAGATCGGACGGTTCATTAAAAAAATTGACTGACCTATTTATTTTCAGTCGACTGTTATCTTAGATATGACCACATGTGGTGGTGTGCTGGAGAGTACCTGCATTTCCTGTGCTCATATATTACAAAATCATATGGAGTAGAATCTAATTTTGTTTGCCATGCAATGTTGTAGAGCTATCATATGTCTCCTGTCATTTATTTTTCAGCCACCTGCTATCTGCTACTTTTATAGTGCACTAGTTCTGCACACACTTCACCCTTACTCTCACTATTGTGTTTTTATGCAAGGGTATTTCAGACTCTGCTGCCATGAGAGAAGCCAAAAATAAAAGAAAGAAGTCGATCCCGCTTCGTATGCGGGTAGGCAAGTAGACACGTTACAGCGCTATAAAGGGTGCAGTGTCAGCAGATGGAGACGGTAAACGTAGCTCTGTAGTTGATGACCTCGCTCGCAATGAACCACCATCCCAGGTGCTTGCTTTAACTTCACGGTGTCATATGTGGTTGCATGTTCCATATAGTTTCTAGCTTGTATTCGAAAGGCCGAAGTTGGTAAGATAAGGAAAGATATTTTTTTACATGAACCACCATCCCGTGAGCACCCGGAAGACAAATAGCTAGTCGAGGGCCTTGGCCGAGCCGATGACAAGCCCAAAGAAAGATAGGCATCACACGGAAGCCAACTAAAAAGCTGCGATGGTGGCGCGAAGCAGCCCGCCTCCCACCAGGCTCTCGTGTCCTAGATGATCATGCTCACCACTCCACCGGATGTCTAGCTTTTATTCCTTCCAATTTGGTTAAATTGCATCTGCTTAGCTTACACATTATACCTTTGAATATGACATGCCTTTACATTTTTGGTACATACTAGTACATCTGTGTATTAACCATGTTCTTACATCAAACTAATGTTCTTGTGTATCCCTCATCAATCACTTATGACGGGCAGGCAGGCAAGGGGACTACTCCTCATTTAAAGAATGCAGCGTCAGCCTCCCGACATGATTCTTAAGAAACTGAAATGCTAGATGAAGATAGTGAAAGTAGCTCTGTAGTTGATTACAGCATTTCCCCTACACTAGCATCGTAGGTGCTTGCTCTAACTTGGGAGCGTGATATGTGGTTGCATGTTGCATATGGTGTCTAGATTGTAATTCTTCCAATCTGGTTAAAGTGCATGTGCTACTCTGCTTAGCTTATACATTATACCTGTTAATGTGACATGCATTCCTGTATTTAGTGCATAGTACATCTGTCTATTAAGCATGTCCTTCCATAAAACTATTGTTTTTTGTATCCTGCATCAATCAACATGACGAGACACCTTTAGTATATGCAGTGTGATATTAGTTGCATCTTTCATATGATTTATAGCATGCGCTGCTTCTAATTTGTTGAAATTCCATTTATGATGGGACGCTTTTAACTTGGCAGAGTCATATTGGTTGCATCTTTCATCTGGTGTCTAGCTTGCATTGCTTCTTATTTGCTGGAATGGTTTCTGCTTAGTTTACACAAACAGTTGTGAACATGCCATGTCGTCCTATTTTTTGTACATATTCCATCCTGGTATCATGTGTTTGCCTTAAATCAAAGTAGTGATTGTCAGTATCATGCATGAATGAGTTCTGAAGAGAGAATTTTATTGCTTTTTTCTTGTCGGTCTTACTTGACAATTCAAAATCAATAAAGCGAAAGGAAGTTAGCAAGGCAGCGGATAAAGGTGATCCTTCCGAACGGAGGGCCTCTACAGTTTCTACTCCTCCACACCCCCAAGATGATTTCCAAGACAACACATGCATAGACACTCAACAAAGCTGTGTTTATGATGAGCAAGTCTCCCCTAGTGTTGCATCACCGGTGCTCCCTCTAACTTGGCAATCGTTATATGTGGTTGCATGTTATGTGTGATGTCTAGCTTGTATTGCTTCTAATTTTGTTGAATTCCATCTGCTTACTTTATACATTATACTTGAATAAGACACGTGTTCCTGTTTCTAGAACATACAATATCATCTATCACACCATGTTCTTACATCAAATTACTCTTTGTTGTGTAACCTGCAACAATCACTTATCATAAGACACGTTTGACTTGAGTGTGATATAGGTTACATCTCACATTCTTTTCTAGCTTGTACTACTAATTTGTTGAAATGGCACTTATGACGAGACAATTTTAACTTGGTAGAGTGATATTCGTTGCATCTTTCATATGGTGTCTAGCTTTCATTGCTTCTAATTTGTTGAAATGCCTTCTCCTTAGTTTACACATCATAAGCTGTGAATATGCAATGTTGTGAATATGCAATGGCACTAATGACGAGAGACCTCTAACATGGTAGTGTGATGTTGTTTGCATCTTGCATATGATTTATTTCTTGTAGTGCTTCACATTTGTTTCAACGCCATTTATGATGAGACACTGTTAACTTGGCAGAGCGATATTTGTAGCATCTTTCATATGGTGTCTACCTTCCATTGCATTGCTTCTAATTTGGTGAAATGTCTTCTTCTTAGTTTACACATCATAGTTCTGGTTATCTCTTCCGTCCTATTTTTCATACATATTACATTCTCCTATCATGTGGTTGTCTAACATCAAAGTTCAGTTCGTCTGCATCACGCATCAATTTGTTCTGAAGAACCAAATTGTTATTCGTTTTTCTTCTCGGCTTGACTTAACATGGCACATAGAAAGAGGAAGAAACACATAATGGCAGGGAATGAGAAGCGAATGAATCCTGCAGATTCTGCTGGTACTGATGGTGCAATAGAAGGTCAAAGTCCAGCGGAAAATTCTACAAACACGACATCCCATCCTAAACGAGTAGCAAAAAAAGCCAAACCAAAACAAATAGTTGCCACCAAACAAGCAGAGACAGCCCTAGTTCTTGCAACACCTACCACAAGATTACCATTGCACGACTTACTCATCGTCAACCGAGCTAGCAAAGACATTCCTGTGCTCCCTTGCCACCTGACACTACTTCCCAAGCACTCTTGACACAAGACGAGTTGGCAATATCAGATGAACCTTGTGAGCTTCAACAGCAAGAAGGTAGTTGCTGGAGTCAAGTTACAGTTGCATGCTTCTTTATATGTAGTCTCATAGTTTGATGTACACTAACACTTCCTATGTTCGTTGTTGGACTAGCACCTAGGCGCAAGAGGAAACAAACATCAGGGATAATGCTCGATAGGTTAACTAAATCTAGAGGAGGAAGAATGGAGATCCGTTTTGAGGCAGGTTTAAAAAGGCCACGTGATGCTACAGAGTCGGCCAAGTTAGTATCAGAGGCAGCGGTTGCCTTTAGGTGTCATGTACTATCCTCCCAACATGGATTCAGTACAAGAATGACAAAGACGAAACCCAGTTCAACACCTTCCTCGACCATTTATCTGTAAGTATGGTTATGTATGGAAACTAGTAATATCGTCTTGCTCTATCCCATACTTTCTAGGTTGCTGATAATGAGACTCTCATAACTTTCAACAGATGGGGTTCAAGTTGGATAGCCAAGATGATGCAACTAGACAAGCTTGCACCCATGTTTTCAAGTCTGCTCATGACAAGATGTCGGTATAACTTGAGGAAAACTCACTTTGAAGGCAAGGCTAACAGTGAACTTTCCCAAACATCTCCAGTGGTAAATATATCGGATGAAGACTGGAGGGGCCTTGTTAAACACTGGTCTGATCTAAAGTATCAGGTACATTATATATATGTGATCAGATCACATGTTGAAGTCATATATACGCATGTGCCACACAAATCTATCTTCTTGTAGGTGAACTGTTCAAAGAACAAGGCCAACCGTATGAAAGTGAAATTCCAACAGATGACAGGATCTCGTAGCTATATTGAACACTGCGAGGCTCTTGTAATTACCTGGTGTTTCACTCTTTCGTTGTACCATATTATCAGATCTATATTGACTTGTTCGAAATGCAGAGGAAAGCCCGCAAGGACCAAAAAGTACCTGAACCAAATGTTGTGGAAATCTTCAATGACTGTCACACCAGCAAGAAGAAGGGCATGACTACACCAGTAAAAGTCGCGGTTGTAAGTCCTTAATCCTCATGCCTTTTAATTACTACTTACTCTAACTTGTGCCTTGAACTGCATGGTTTCTAGCCGATGTCTATTACTCTTTTCAATTTTATACACAATTGTCTTAGCGTATCATTGCACCTTACAAGGTTTAAAAGAGAGGAGTGATGTTCCTTTGATCTTGACCCGTAATCTAGTTCCGTCTTTGGACTTGCCCACACAATGTTACAATTGCATGTTTATCTGTTTCTCGGTTGTTTTGTGATATGAATGATGTCATACTATGCTTACCGTATTATAAACTTCGTCTCTTTATCCTTAGCCCTCAATACAATGTGAAGAAATAGATAATACATTAGCGATGGTACATGGTCATATGTTTGGAACCTGGTTTTATTATGTACTTTGCAATAAAATACAACTAATATTTTACATGGGTTCACCAGAATAAGTTCTGTATATAGACCAAAGTTATTTTGTTTGGTTTTGCTGCCTCCTTAATATCTTCTATTCTGGTACTACTAATGTAAAACCTCAACTTTTCAGCAAGCTATGGAAAAAATGGGGGAACCGCCACCTTCTGAAGGTGGCAAGGCAACTATAACCGCAATGTCAGCTCTTGCAGTGGGTCAGTACCTATCCACTAACAGTGCCAAAAGCACATTCCTGCATAATACTGGGTTGGTTGTTAAGGCAATATCGTCCAAACTGCCTCATGATCAAGATATGCAAGCTCAAAGCAATGTTGTATCTGCGCTCCAGACACAAGTCCGTTCCCTAACAGAGACCCTTTGTGAAACAAGGAAAAACATTGCTCAATGTCGTCAAGATATGCATGGTTTTGAAACCAGACTATCAGACATTTGCTATGTTGTTCAGGAGCCTAGGGGAAATGAAGGTGAGGTTTATGGTGCTGCATCGGACAATACAGCATGAAAACATAACAGTCAGGTCAAATGAATCGAAGCTTCGAACTTCTGGTGGTGCATTTATCTGCTAGGCTGTTAAGTTTTATGCCAACCTTCCTTTTGTTATATAGTTGTAATTTGTTTTGGTGCGATACAAAATGTATTCTTAACGTGCAGCCACCGCGTGAAGAAAACAACAAGCCATTTTTGTATAGTGTAGGGTGTTCCCTATATTTGCACTGGTGGCGATCTTTGATGCCGAGTGGATGTAATCTGTGCAATCGCCTTAATAGCCTAGCATTAGTTGCGGCCTTATTTCTTTCCTAGTCTTCTTTTTCCCTGGTTTGCTAGTGGCCGCAACTACCATGGGCCATATACGGGCCGTAGGATCCATGGGTCTCCAACGGGCCGTCGATAAATGGGCCTGTAATCGGTGGGCCTCCGGCCGTCGGATAAATGGGTCTACATGGGACGTAATCGGGCGTAATTTGTATCGGCCCGGACGGTATGAGCCGTTAACAGGCCGTAGGACAGCAAAGGCTTAATTACATCACGGGCATAACGGGTCGTTAATGGGCGAGAATATAGGGCCGAAGTGGAAAGCGGCGCAACGGGTTAACAGGCCAGAAACGGGCCGACTCTTGCCATGGGCCGAATTTGGCCCATTAGGGTAACAGGCCAGTAATGGGCCGACTCTTGCCATGGGCCGAATTTTTCCCATTAGGGGAACAGGCCAGTAACGGGCCAGAAGTAATCGAGGGCCGGAAGTAATCGAGGGCCGAAAAGGAGCCCAAGAACGTATGGGCCGTCAATGGGCCGAAAGCTAACACGGGCTGGAAACGGCCCATGTAAATCACGGGCCGTTAACGGGTATAAAGAAAATTACTGTTCATTATGGGCTAGAGTCACCGTGGGCTGTAAAGGGCCAAAAGATCTGAAAGGCCTCATATGGGCCGAAGACGCCGTAAAATATACATGGGCCGAAAGTGAAATGGGCTGGTGTTATATTCGATGGCCCACATGACGTTGTTGGGCCGATTTCCTTTAGGGCCTAACAGGTCGTGAGTTAACGGGCCGTAAAATGGGCTATTTGCGAAGAGACCATTAGCAGGCTTATCATGGGCCAGCCCGTTAACTTTTGACCAAGTCAAACAGGCCGGCTTTGTAAGCTAAATGGGCCAGAGTGGGCCGTGGCACGTGTCGACATATCATAGGCGCCTATCTGACCCACTGACGAGCTGACACGTGTTTCGTTTGGCCAATAAGAATTTTACACGTGGAAATTTTCCATTGGTCGGGGCTGTTAACGGGTTATCGGATCCAAAACCCGACCCGATATCTTAACGGCGTTCCGTTACGGTAGATGCCACGTGTCGGTAAACCTTGACGAAAGCACTTCTGTGACGCGCAATTTATCGTCATGGAAGTGGACACTTCCGTGATGATAATTTTGGTAATGTCATGGAACACTTCTCTGACAAAGACAGGTATGACTATCTTGATTCTGTCATAAAACCGTCATGGATGTACATGCATGACAAAAAATGCGACCTACTGTGACAAACACGTATCATCACGGAAGTGTATTTTTTTTGTAGTGCGGGGGTCCACCGGGTGGGGCCACATATCCCGGAGGGCCCCATGGGCTGAAGTGGCGTGGGAACCAGCCCCTGGTGGGCTGGTGCGCCCCACCCAAGGGCCCAAGACGCCTAGGGTTGGAAACCCTAGGGGGTCGTTGCCCCCCCCCCCGGAGGGGTCATGCGCCCCCGTGGTTGGAAACCCTAAAGCCCCCCCCCCTCTAGATGGGATCTCCAAGGGGGCATGCGCCCCCCCCTAGCCCCTATATATAGTAGAGGGGAGGGAGGGCAGCCGCACCCTAAGCCCTGGCGCCTCCCTCTCCCTCCCGTGACACATCTTCCTCCTCCAGTAGCGCAAGGCGAAGCCCTGCTGGAATCCCGCTGCTTCCACCACCATGTCGTCGTGCTGCTGGATCTCCATCAACTTCTCCTCCCCTTTGCTGGATCAAGGAGGAGACGTCTCCGCTCCGTATGTGTGTTGAACACGGAGGTGCCATCCATTCGGCGCTAGGATCATCGGTGATTTGGATCACGACGAGTATGACTCCATCAACCCCGTTCTCTTGAACGTTTCCGCTCGTGATCTACAAGGGTATGTAGATGCACTCCTCTCTCTCTCTCTCGTTGCTAGATGACTCCATAGATTGATCTTGGTAATGTGTAGAAAATTTTAAATTTCTGCTACGATCCCCAACAGTGGCATCATGAGCTAGGTCTATGCATAGTTTCTATGCACGAGTAGAACACAAGTTGTTGTGGGCGTCGATTTTGTCAATTTACTTGTCATTACTAGTCTTATCTTGATCCGGCGACATCGTGGGATGAAGCGGCCCGGACCGACCTTACACGTACACTTACGTGAGATAGGTTCCATCGACTGACATGCACTAGTTGCATAAGGTGGCTAGCGGGTGTCTGTCTCTCCTACTTTAGTCGGATCGGATTCGATGAAAAGGGTCCTTATGAAGGGTAAATAGAAATTGGCATATCACGTTGTGCTTTTGGCGTAGGTAAGAAACATTCTTGCTAAGAAACCTATAGCAGCCACGTAAAAATTTGCAACAACAATTAGAGAACGTCTAACTTGTTTTTGCATCATATGTCGTGTGATGTGATATGGCGAAAAGGATGTGATGAATGATATATGTGATGTATGAGATTGATCATGTTCTTGTAATAGGAATCACGACTTGCATGTCGATGAGTATGACAACCGGCATGAGCCATAGGAGTTGTCTTAATTTATTTATGACCTGCGTGTCAACATAAACGTCATGTAATTACTTTACTTTATTGCTAAACCGTTAGCCATAGTAGTAGAAGTAATAGTTGACGAGACAACTTCATGAAGACATGATGACAAGGATCATGATGATGGAGATCATGGTGTCAAGCCGGTGACGATGATGATCATGGCGCCCCGAAGATGGAGATCAAAAGGAGCAAAATGATATTGGCCATATCATGTCACTATTTGATTGCATGTGATGTTTATCATGTTTTTACATCTTATTTGCTTAGAACGACGGTAGCATAAATAAGATGATCCCTCATTAAAATATCAAGAATTGTGTTCCCCCTAACTGTGCACCGTTGCTAAGGTCCATTGTTCCGAAGCACCACGTGATGATCGGGTGTGATAGGTTCTAACGTTTGCATACAACGGGTGTAAGCCAGATTTACACACGCAATACACTTAGGTTGACTTGACGAGCCTAGCATGTACAAACATGGCCTCGGAACACGGAAGACCGAAAGGTCGAACATGAGTCGTATAGAAGATATGATCAACATGAAGATGTTCATCGATGATGACTAGTCCATCTCACGTGATGATCGGACACGGCCTAGTTGACTCAGATCATGTATCACTTAGATGACTAGAGGGATGTCTATCCGAGTGGGAGTTCATTAAATAATTTGATTAGATGAACTTAATTATCATGAACATAGTATAAAACTTTGCAATATGTCTTGTAGATCAAATGGCCCACGCTAATGTTGACCTCAACTTCAACGTTCCTAGAGAAAACCAATCAAAGACGATGGCAGCAACTACACGGATCGGGTCCGTAACTGAGGATTATCCTCATAGCTACCAAGAAAGCATATGTCCTTGATGCACCGCTAGGTGAAGCACCTGTTTTCCCAAAGAACTCAAGGCGTTATGAATGCACAGCGATGCGTGTAGTGATGATTACTCCCTGGTTCAGTGCGGCATGCTTTACAGCTTAGAACCGGGGCTCCAAAAGCGTTTTAAGCAGCACGGAGCATATGAGATGTTCTAAGAGCTAAAAATGGTTTTCCAAGCTCATGCCCGGGTCGAGAGATATGAAGTCTCCGACAAGTTCTACAGTTGTAAGATGGAGGAGAATAGTTACATCGTGAGCACATACTCAAAATGTCTGGGTTGCACAACCTCTTATCTCAGCTGGGAGTTAATCTCCCGGATGATGCGGTCGTTGATAGAATCCTTCAGTCGCTCCCACCTAGCTACAAGAGCTTTGTGATGAACTTCAATATGCAGGTGATGGAAAATACCATTTCTGAGGTATATTCAATGCTGAAATCAGCGGAGGTGGAGATCAAAAAGGAACATCAAGTGTTGATGGTGAATAAAACCACTAAGTTCAAGAAAGGCAAGGGTAAGAAGAACTTCAAGAAGGACGGAAAGGGAGTTGCAGCGCCCGATAAGCCGATTCTTGGGAAGAAGCCAAAGCATGGACCCAAGCACGAGGCTGAGTGCTTTTATTGCAAGGGAAAGCAGTCCTTTGGAAGCGGAACTGCCCCAAGTACTTAAGCGGATAAGAAGGCCAGCAATACCAAAGGTATATGTGATATACATGTTATTGATGTGTACCTAACCAAAGTGCTCGTAGTAGCTCACAGGTATTTGATACCGGTCTGGTTGCTCATATTTGTAACTCAAAAGCAGAGCTGCGGAATAAGCGGAGGCTGGCGAAGGGCGAGGTGGACGATCTTGGCGTCGGGAATGGTTCCAAGGTCGATGTGATCGCCTCCGGCACGCTACCTCTACATTTACCTACGGGATTAGTTTTAAACCTCAATAATTGTTATTTAGTACCAGCTTTGAGCATGAACATTGTATCTGGATCTCGTTTAATGTGAGATGGCTACTCATTTAAATCTGAGAATAATGGTTGTTCTATTTATATGAGAGACATGTTTTATGGTCATGCCCCGCTGGTCAATGGTTTATTCTTATTGAATCTCGAACGTGATGTTACACATATTCATAGTGTGAATGCCAAAAGATGTAAGGATTGATAATGATAGTCCCACATACTTGTGGCACTGCCGCCTTGGTCACATCGGTGTCAAACGCATGAAGAAACTCCATGCAGATGGACTTTTGGAGTCTCTTGATTATGAATCATTTGACACGTCACGAACCATGCCTCATGGGCAAAATGACCAAGACTCCGTTCTCCGGAACAATGCAGCGAGCAACCAACTTATTGGAAATCATACATACTAATGTGTGCGGTCCAATGAGCGTTGAGGCTCGCGGTGGTTATCGTTATGTTCTCACCCTCACTGATGACTTAAGTAGATATGGGTATGTCTACTTAATGAAACACAAGTCTGAGACCTTTTGAAAAGTTCAAGGAATTTTAGAGTGAGGTTGAGAATCAACGTGACAGGAAAATCAAGTTCTTACGATCAGATCATGGGGGAGAATATTTGAGTCACGAATTTGGCACGCACTTAGGACATGTGGAATTGTTTCACAACTCACACCGCCTGGAACACCTCAGCGTAATGGTGTGTCCGAACTTCGTAATCGCACTCTATTGGATATGGTGCAATCTATGATGTCTCTTACCGATCTACCGCTATCATTTTGGGGTTATGTTATAGAGACTTCTGCATTCACTTTAAATAGGTCTATGTCGAAATCCTTTGAGACGACACCGTATGTATTGTGGTTTTGGAAGAAACCTAAGTTGTCGTTTCTGAAAGTTTGGGGATGCGATGCTTATGTCAAGAAACTTCAACCTGAAAAGCTCGAACCCAAATCGGAAAAATGCGTCTTCATAGGATACCCTAAGGAAACTATTGGGCATACCTTCTACCTCAGAATCCGAAGCGAGATCTTTGTTGCCAAGAATGGATCCTTTCTAGAGAAAGAGTTTCTCTCGAAAGAAGTAAGTGGGAGGAAATTAGAACTTGATGAAGTATTGCCTCTTGAACCGGAGAGTAAGCGCAGCTCAAGAAAATGTTTGATGGTGCCTGCACCGACTAGAGAGGAAGTTAATGATGATGATCATGAAACTTCAGATCAAGTTACTCTTGAACTTCATAGGTCCACAAGGACACGCCCGCACTGCAGTGGTACGGCAACCCTGTCACCGGAAATCAAGTTGTTAGACAATGGTGAACCTTCGAACTATGAAGAAGCGATGGCGGGCCCGTATTCCGACAAATGGCTTGAAGCCATGAAATCCGAGATAGGATCCATCTATGAAAATGAAGTATGGACTCTGACAGACTTGCCCGATGATCGGCAAGCCATAGAAAATAAATGGATCTTTAAGAAGAGGACAGACGCGGATGGTAATGTAACCATCTATAAGTCTCGGCTTGTCGCTAAGGGTTATCGACAAGTTCAAGGGGTTGACTACGATGAGACCTTCTCACCCGTAGCGAAGCTGAAGTCTGTCTGAATCATGTTAGCAATTGCCGCATTCCTTAATGGTTTCCTTAAGGAAGAATTGTATATGATGCAGCCGGAAGGTTTTGTCGGTCCTAAGAATGCTGACAAGGTATGCAAGCTCCAACGCTCGATCTATGGGCTGGTGCAAGCATCTCGGAGTTGGAACATTCGTTTTGTTGAGATGATCAAAGCGTTTGGTTTACGCAGATTTATGGAGAAGCCTGTGTTTACAAGAAAGTGAGTGGGAACTCTGTAGCATTTCTCATATTATATGTGGATGACATACTATTGATGGGAAATGATATAGAACTCTTGGAAAGCATAAAGTCCTACTTGAATAAGTGTTTTTCAATGAAGGACCTTGGAGAAGCTGCTTACTATTAGGCATCAATATCTATAGAGATAGATCGAGATGCCTCATTGGTCTTTCACAAAAGCATGTACATTGACAAGATATTGAAGAAGTTCAATATGGATCAGTCCAAGAAGGGGTTCTTGCCTGTATTGCAAGGTGTGAGATTGAGCACGGCTCAATGCCCGACCACGGCAGAAGATAGAGAAAAGATGAGTGTCATCCCCTATGCCTCGGCCATAGGGTCTATTATGTATGCCATGCTGTGTACCAGACCTAATGTAAACCTTGTCGTAAGTTTGGTGGGAAGGTACCAAAGTAATCCCGGCATGGAACACTGGACAGCGGTCAAGAATATCCTGAAGTACCTAAAAAGGACTAAGGATATGATTCTCGTTTATGGAGGTGACGAAGATCTAAATGCGTAAAGGGTTACGTTGATGCTAGCTTCGACACAGATCTGGATGACTCCAAGTCACAAACCGGATACGTGTATATTTTGAATGGTGGGGCAGTCAGCTGGTGCAGTTGCAAGCAAAGCGTCGTGGTGGGATCTACATGTGAAGTGGAGTACATGGCAGCCTCGGAGGCAGCACATGAAGCAATCTGGATGAAGGAGTTCATTATCGACCTAGGAGTTATTCCCAATGCGTCGGGCCCGATGACTCTCTTCTGTGACAACACTGGAGCTATTGCCCTTGACAAGGAGCCCAGGTTTCACAAGAAGACCGGGCATATCAAGCGTCGCTTCAACTCCATTCGTGAAAATGTTCCAGATGGAGACATACAGATTTGTAAAGTGCATACGGACCTGAATGTCGCAGATCCGTTGACTAAACCTCTTCCACGTGCAAAGCATGATCAACACCAGAACTCTATGGGTGTTTAATTCATCACAATGTAACTAGGTTATTGACTCTAGTGCAAGTGGGAGACTGTTGGAAATATGCCCTAGAGGCAATAATAAAAAGGTTATTATTATATTTCCTTGTTCATGATAATTGTCTATTGTTCATGCTATAATTGTGTTATCCGGAAATCATAATACATGTGTGAATACATAGACCACAACATGTCCCTAGTGAGCCTCTGGTTGACTAGCTCGTTGATCAATAGATGGTTACAGTTTCCTAACCATGGACATAGGATGTCATTGATAACGGGATCACATCATTAGGATAATGATGTGATGGACAAGACCCAATCCTAAGCATAGCACACGATCATGTAGTTCATATGCTAAAGCTTTTCTAATGTCAAGTATCCTTTCCTTAGACCATGAGATTGTGCAACTCCCGGATACCGTAAGGGTACTTTGGGTGTGCCAAACGTCACAACGTAACTGGGTGGCTATAAAGGTACACTACGGGTATCCCGAAGTATCATTGGGTTGGCACGAATCGAGACTGGGATTTGTCACTCCGTATGACGGAGAGGTATCTCTGGGCCCACTCGGTAGGACATCATCATAATGAGATCAATGTGATCAAGGAGTTGTTCACAGGATGATGTGTTACGGGAACGATTAAAGAGACTTGCTGTAACGAGATTGAACAAGGTATCGGTATACCGACGATCGAATCTCGGGCATGTATCGTACCGATAGACAAAGGGAATTGTATACGGGATTGATTGAATCCTCGACATCGTGGTTCATTCGATGAGATTATCGTGGAGCATGTGGGAGCCAACATGGGTATCCAGTTCCCGTTGTTGGTTATTGACCAGAGAGTTGTCTCGGTCATGTCTACGTGTCTCCCGAACCCGTAGGGTCTACGCACTTAAGGTTCGGTGACACTAGAGTTGTAGAGATATTAGTATGCGGTTAACTGAAAGTTGTTCGGAGTCCCGGATGAGATCCCGGGGACGTCACGAGGAGTTCCAGAATGGTCCGGAGGTAAAGATTTATATATAGAAGTCCAGTTCGCCACCGGAAAGTTTCGGGGTCACTGTATTGTACCGGACCACCGGAAGGGTCCCGAGGTCCACCGGTGAGGCCACCTATCCCGGAGGGCCCCATGGGCTGAAGTGGCGTGGGAACCAGCCCCTGGTGGGCTGGTGCGCCCACCCAAGGGTCAAGGCGCCTAGGGTTGAAACCCTAGGGGCCGTTGCCCCCCTGAGGGGGCATGCGCCCCCCTGGTTGGAAACCCTAAGGGGGTCGTTGCCCCCCGAGGGCCCCCCCGTCTAGATGGGATCTCCAAGGGGGCATGCGCACCCCCCCTAGCCCCTATATATAGTGGAGGGGAGGGAGGGCAGCCGCACCCTAAGCCATGGCGCCTCCCTCTCCCTCCCGTGACACCTCTTCCTCCTCCAGTAGCGCTTGGCGAAGCCCTGCTGGAATCCCGCTGCTTACACCACCACGCCGTCGTGCTGCTGGATCTCCATCATCTTCTCCTCCCCCTTTGCTGGATAAAGAAGGAGGAGACGTCTCCGCTCTGTACGTGTGTTGAACGCGGAGGTGTCGTCCGTTCGGCGCTAGGATCATCGGTGATTTGGATCACGACGAGTACGACTCCATCAACCTCGTTCTCTTGAACGTTTCCGCTCGCGATCTACAAGGGTATGTAGATGCACTCCTCTCTCTCGTTGCTAGATGACTCCATAGATTGATCTTGGTGATGCGTAGAAAATTTTAAATTTCTGCTACGATCCCCAACAACACCGACATTGGTGCTTTCATTAAGAGTTCCACTGTGCCATCGTCAAAAGGTTTTGATGGCTCCTTCAATCATCTGCATTGATGATGTCCAAGGAGAAGTCTTCCTCCCCGGACAGATCTTTGTGTTCGGCGGCTTCGCACTGCGGGCGAACTCGCTTGGCCATCTGGAGCAGATCGATAGCTACGCCCCTGGCCGTCAGGTCAGATTCGAGAGCTTGAACTATGTCGCGGATATCCGCGGAGACTTGATCTTCGACATATTAGAGACCCCGGTAGCCGCTCCCCACCACCACGATGAACATGACCTAAATCTGTCATCGGACCATACCCAGGAAATAGCACATGTAACCGCTCTGGCCTTAGATCCAGAGCAGATCGCGCCATCCGAAGACGGGAAGCTCAAACCCGCCACGGATGTCGCAGTCCCAGCGGCGTCAGAGCCGCACACAGACCCAGCCTCAAGTGCAATCTGTGTCACCGGAGCCGCAGACTCGTTTCCGACTACATGCTCCGAACCATGTGCGTCCACAAGCGTCGAGCTCGATCAGTCATCGATCGTTGAATTCAGCTCCGCGGACATTTTTCGGCACTCGCCTTTGGGCGACGTTTTAAACTCGTTAAGAGAACTATCCTTAGCGAGGGTGAAAGGATCGAGAAGAGGTGTCTAGAGGGGGGTGAATAGACTCCCATCAAGAAAAGTTGCAGCTTTTAATCTCTTAAGTTGAAGTGGAGTATTAGCACAAGTTTAATCATTCACAATACATATCAAGCAAGCATGCAAGCATACAAAGAGTATATGAGCAGCGGAAAGTAAAGCATGCAAGTTGCAAGAATGTAAAGAGAAGGGATTGGAGTGTGCAAACGCAATTTGGAGACACGGAGATTTTTTATCCGTGGTTCCGATAGGTGGTGCTATCATACATCCACGTTGATGGAGACTTCAACCCACGAAGGGTAGCAGTTATGCTGAGTCCACGGAGGGCTCCACCCATGAAGGGTCCACGAAGAAGCAACCTTGTCTATTCCACCATGGTCGTCACCCACGAAGGACTTGCCTCAATAGGGTAGATCTTCACGAAGTAGGCGATCTCCTTGCCCTTACAAACTCCTTGGTTCAACTCCACAATCTTATCGGAGGCTCCCAATTGACACCTAGCCAATCTAGGAGACACCACTCTCCAAGAAGTAACAAATGGTGTGTTGATGATGAAATCCTTGCTCTTGTGCTTCAAATGATAGTCTCCCCAACACTCAACTCTCTCTCATGGGATTGGATTTGGTAGAAAGAAGATTTGAGTGGAAAGCAACTAGGGGAAGGCTAGAGATCAAGATTTATGTGGTTGGAATGGAATATTTTGACCTCAACACAAGTGTAGGTGGTTCTCTCTCAGAAAATATGTATTGGAAGTGTAGGCATGTTCTGATGGCTCTCTCCACGAATGAAGAGTGGGTGGAGGGGTATATATAGCCTCCACACAAAATCTAACCGTTACACACAAATCACCAAACTCGGTGGGACCGAATCGTAGAACTTCGGTCGGTGAATTGGTTCATAATGTGACCGTTAGGTGTTTCGGTGGGACCGACATGTCAACTCGGCGGGACCGATATCATTAGGGTTAGGGCATAACGTAATCTCGGTGAGACCGATTACACAAACTCGATGGTACCAATTTTGGTAATAGTCAAACAGAGAGTTGGTCAGGCAAACTCGGTGGGACCGATTCGCTCATCTCGGTTGGACCGAGACGTTACGAAGGGGTGACAGAGAGTTTGCATTGCAAACTTGGTGGGACCGATCGCATATCTCGGTGAGACCGAGATTATTGCAATAGGCAACAGAGAGTATGCAATCCCATCTCGGTGGGACCAAGATCCCTATCGGTGAGACCGAAAAGACTAGGGTTTGTGGCAGTGGCTATGTCAAGTGAACTCGATGGCGCCGGATAGAAGGAATCGGTGGGGCCGAGTTGGACTTTTGTTTTGAGACATATTTGGAAGTGAGGAAGTGGTTGAGGGCTTTGGAGCATATCACTAAGCACTTTGAGCAAGCAAGCCATTAAGCAACACCTCATCCCTTCTTAATAGTATTCGCTTCCCTATGGACTCAATGTGATCTTGGATCACTAAAATAGAAAATGTAGAGTCCTGAGCTTTGAGCTTGAGCCAATCCTTTGTCCTTAGCATATTGAAGGGGTTCCACATCCTCTAGTCCATGCCACACCATTGTTGAACTTATCTGAAACATACTAGGTAGAAACATTAGTCCAACAAGAGATATGTTGACATTAATTACCAAAACTACCCAGGGAGCACTTGTGCTTTCAATCTCCCCCTTTTTGGTAATTGATGACAACATACATCAAAGCTTTAGATAAAGATATAGAGAACAACAAGTAAATCTTTGGAAAGACATGTAACATGCAAAGGCTCCCCTATATGTATGCAATCGTATAAATATGAAACATAGGAGCATGTGAATGCATAAGCATGACAGAGTAAGCCATGTGTTACATGTATCTTGGCTATATGCATCAGAGTGAATGATGTAAATATAGGAAATGTACCTTCATGCTCATGAGTGTTTCTTGCAAACAGTATGTACAGCAGCAAGAGATCCTCATACACATAACTGAGATGCATATACTTACCTTGAGGTCTTTGAGTTGGCTTTGGAAAGAATGAACCTGAGTAAACAAGGTTAGATAACACAGATACATCTAGTAGCCAGAGCAAACAGAAGAAAGCACAAGAGTACCAAGACTGGGATGACATGTAGAGAGTGAGTACTGAGTACTCTATTGGATATAGACATGTCCCCAAGGGTAAAGATGTGCAAATAATTCAAGGATTTTCTTCCCTTAGATGTCTTGCTCCCCCCTGAATCTTGCATGGGATATTGGGAGAAGATGGGGAACAGAAAATCAGAGCAAAATAAAAAAACAACAGAATTAATGCAAGTAATCAAATATGATCAAATATGAACATGTCTTTCCCCTCTTAAAGACATGTAATTTCTCTCCTCTTGAACACCAAGCATATGAGGTCTGAGGTTTCTTACGCACACTCCCCCTGAGTATCCTCTCCCCTTTGACATCAATTTCCAAGAAGGGCTCTTCTGGATTTTTGTTTTATTGCAAAATGGTTTGGTCCTTGAGTCACAAAGCAAAGCGACTGTGATGCTGGTAGAGAACAAGAGTCATTGAGTGGGCTCTTCTGGATTTTTGTTTTATTGCAAAATGGTTTGGTCCTTGAGTCACAAAGCAAAGCGACTGTGATGCTGGTAGAGAACAAGAGTCATTGAGTGGAGCTGGAGCAAAAGGACTGCAGAAATAAGTGGAAAGTTGTCTTTCCTGTAGTGAAATCGGTAGCACCGAGTTGTGTGCTTTGGTGGCACCGAGAGAATTCGGATGGGCCGAAGAAAACAAACCGGTGTGACTGAGTTCATCACAGTAAAACACTTGTCACCTCAACTCACTAGGCACTTAAGATGTCACAAGGATTTGCAAGGAATTAGCTAAAAGATTTGCAAATAATTGGATGCAGAGAATGTAGAACAAAAATAAATAAAATAAATAACAAGATCTAGATGAAGTTTTTTTAAAGGGGAAACACACATGTACATGAGACAAATGCAAGAGGAAACACAAGAGAACTTCATCTAGAATTGGGCGGTGACAAGGTCACCTATGTTAGAGTATATTGACATGAGAGTCAAGTGAGGTCACTTGTTCCTTGGTCATACTCATCGTTTAAGCTCAAAATGGGGTTACCATTTTTCGTTTAAGCATCATGATGTATTCACATCTTGTTGAGTTGCTTTGACCCATGTCTTGGAGTAAAGCTTCTCTAAGATGGAATAACATACCTTGGGTGGTGGTGTTGATCTTGGTCATGTAGTTGAACTTGTGTGAGTTGCTCAAGGTTGATGTAGCTCATCAAGAGTTGGGAAGAACCACTTGGAATTTGAGTTCATCTACCTACATGGGTTAGTTTTGCAAGGAAGAGCACTTGTGTATCCAAAATGATAATCACAAATCTTAATGTAGAATTTGTCAAAGGATATGTTTGAAGAGTTTTGTGCTTCCTTGTCTTCAACCACCATTATGTAGAGACTTGATGATGTAGAGATTGCTCAAGATGTGAGTGAGTTGCAATCTCATGGATTTAGATTCATCCAAGTACCTACAAGGGTTAGATAGCATGCAAGGGTGCAAAAAATATCCGAGACATATAGATAGCATCATGAAAGAAATATCAAGGATTAGTCATAGGGTCATGCCTTGCATGTATCCAAATGGAGTTCCTACTCCAAGTTGGAAGCATCAATGATGTTCAATTCACCTCTCAAACGGCAAAAGACTTTCTCATCAAGCGATTTGGTAAATATATCCGCTAATTGCTTATCGGTGCGAACAGGCTTAAGATTAACACTACAGGAATCAGCTACTTTGCCATCTGCCACGGCGGACGGCAAAGGCATGGATGGCGGACGGCAAAGGTCTTTGCCGTTTGCCGCGGATGGCAAAAGGGGACGGCAAAGTATGGGACGGCTAAGAGCTACATTGCCGTCTGCTTCGGGCGGCTGACGGCAAAGGGCTCTTTGCCATCAGCAGCGGACGGCAAAGAATGCAGATGGCAATAAATGTGTTGTTACTCCGTTAGGTGGTTAACGGCAGGCCTTTGCCGTCGGCCGAATGATGTCAGCCGACGTCACTACACGGCAGGCCTTTGCCGTCACGCGCTGTAAGCAAAGTTTTTTCTCTTTGCCGTCACCGTTGTAGGCAAACCGACCAAATTGGCCAGCCTCCAGAAGCAGGTTGCTGCCACGTGGCATCTTTGCCATCCATTGCTGATGGCAAAGAGCCCTTTGCAGATGGTGGCAGACGGCAAAGAGCCTGCATAAAGGCTCTTTTTTTTCTGTTTTTTTAAATCCAACAATTTTAACAGCAAATATAAATGACATAAATAGAAATATTTCACATGGCTATTTAACGACATAAGTTTCATCGTACATACATATATAGTTCCATCCATTCATACATAGCAAGTTGCACATACACATAAGTTGCAACCATTAGGAAGTTGCACATACATATTACAATGCAAAGTTTCATCAAGATAGCAAGTTCCATCGTAGCAAGCTAGAAGAATACTAGAAGAGAATGAAATAAAAACAAGCACTCCATCATAGCAAGCTAGCTTCCGAGAAGTGAATGAAATCTGCAAAATGGCAAATAATAAAGTTAGGAAAAGGTGACTAGAAGAAGAAGACTAGAAGAAGAAGCAGGCCATCGTTTGTGAGGTAACTTAGGTGAAATGGATCGTTTATGAGCTAACTTAGGTAAAATGCATCATTTTAGAGCTAATGTAGGTAAAATGGATCATTTATGAGCTAACTAAGCTAATTATGCCGTTTTTTACATAAGTAAGCTAAGTACATGTCATTATTGAGCAAACCTAGTTAACTAAGCATATTATAACTAACTTAGGTCATTTTGGAGGAAACAAAGCTAAGTATAGATCGTTTTAGAGCTAACTTAGGTAAAATGGCTGGTTTTGGAGGTCAGTAAGCTTATTAAGTCATTTTGGAGGAAAAGAAGCTAACTCTAGGTCATTAAGGTAAGCATATTGGAGGAAATAAAGCTAAGTCTAGGTCTTTATGCATTTGTTAAGCAAAAAACTAGAGAAACTTACCTTGATCATGGAGGTGTGGGAGCGGGCTGGCTCGTGCCAGTAGGTGGAGAAGGATCGTGTGATGCTTGTGTGGAGTTCTGTTGCACCAGAGATCATTTCAATGTTTCGTTAGCATGATGACACTCAAATGTTAAGACTAGCAAGTAACGTCCATTCAAATTAAACTCACCGTGGTCTTAGGAGCAATCTACGGATCAATGGCTATGGAGCCACGGGACCTCCCGCCACTAGATATCATCACCGCTCTGGATTGTAGGGAATGCCTGGGTTAAACTCCTCCCTTTCCTCGCCTTCCCTTGACTTGCTTGTAAGAGGCGGTGTGGGCCATGGCATACAAGGTTGTACCCCTCCGCACCTTATCCGTCTTATTGTAGCATGCCCGAAAGAGAGAAACAAAGTAAATTAGTAATTAAAGGGCTAAAGCTAGCATGATGAATGAATTGCATTAATCATGAAGCAAACCACATACCCAATTCCGCCTTGAACTGATAGAAGCTGGAGCGACCTTGATGGTGTGGCACACCTTCAATTTGGGCACGTTTGTCCTTGGCCTCAGTCGGCTCCCCTTCCATCTTTCAACACCTACCATGACAAAGAGTAAACGAAATTAGTACAACATAAAAAAATACCGACATGAATAATAATATGTATATCACTTAAGTGTATCATCATCAAGTACAACATAAAAAAATTGAATACCTGACACTACTAATAATCTCGATCAGTATCATCAATAAATGCATACCATGACCGGCATACATCCACGCACGATCACTCATCTTGACTTTCAGAGCTACTGGACACACAACAATTATATATATAATTCACCATGTATATATTCATCAGTTGATCTACTTTGTCAATTTTATTACATCCATGCAACCTACACTCCAATAGGTAATGATAGGTCCTAATCCCACCCGAGTATGTGTAGATTGGGTTCATTTTCCCATGCTATGCTCCGGATCCAACGCAAAATTTCGGCAGCACCTTCCCGCTGTTCTCCTGATACACGTCTCTGCAATAAACAAAGAGGACGTGTACCCAGAGAACAACAAGGGAGGCACTGACGAAATTTATGCGTCGGATCCGGAGCAAAGCATATGGGAATATGAACCCAATCTACACATACTCGGGCTGTCCATGGATAGCGGTGAACAATTCGGAAGAATCAAGGTTATAAATATGCAAATGCATGCATATTTATAACTATGACGCTTTCGAACAGGAGACACATATTGATTACGCATCTTGATGATTCAAGACACATATATAGCTAGCTATCAAATTTCATCGCAAGACGAACACCTAAGAGAAAATAATTAATGGGGAGGATGACATGTCATTTGTGCTCACCCACGAACGAAGGGGCAAAGCTCACAAACGCACGGCGAGGTCGCCGAACACCAAACCTCCCAAAGCGGTGAAACAATCGCACATTTAAATCAACCCGATCAACACAATTATATATGATGATTTTCATAACAAAATCGAAAAATATATGACCTAACTAATAATTCAAAAATATAAGAACCCGTCGGCCTTGGGGGGTCGGGTGTCGGGGTCTCTGGATGTCGTGTCGGGGTCGGGGTGTGGTGTCGGGGTCGGGGTGTCGGGGTCAGGGGTCAGGGGGTCGGGTCGAGTCGAGGGTCGGGGTGTGGTGTCGGGGTCTGGGGTCGGGGTGTTTCCTTCTATCCTTCTTCTTCTTTCTTTCTCTTCTTCTTCTTCTTTCCTTTCTTCTTCTTCTTCTTTCATCTTTTTTCTACTTTTTTACTTCTTTTTGTTTCTTCTTTTCGTCTTCTTCTACTTCTTCTACTTCTTTTCTTCTTCTTCTTTTTTCATCTTTCTACTACTTCTACTTCTTCTACTACTTATAATTGTTTTCTAACACTAATACTAACACAATCTAGCACTAACAATTAAACAGCAAAAAAATGAAAAAACAGAAGAAGAAATTAGTAGTCCCTCACCGGAGCAATGGGACGGTCGGCGTGAGGGCACCTGGCGGAGGCGGCACGGGCGTGAGTGGCCAGGCGACAGGCGTCGTCGAGGTGGGAGTCTTGAGCGGAGGTGGTGGGCGGCAAGGGTCTTGAGGCGGGCGGCCAAGGCGGAAGGCGGCCGGGCCGAGGCCCGGCGAAGCGGCGGGGAGTGGCGCCGGGTGGCGGGAGGCGGAGGGTGGTGGGGCGACAGGGTGTCGGCGGGTGTGGTGGGGGCGGAGGGTGGTGGGGCGACGGCCAAGGGTGCGGGCGAAGGGCGCCGGGCGGCGGGCGAAGCCTGGCGGCGCGGCAGTGGATCTAGCTAGGGTGGGGCGTCGGGGAGGAGAGAGGAAGAGAGGAAGAGAAGAGAGATAACGGGCGGGGGGTGGCGTCCGTTAGTTACTCGGCTCTTTGCCGTCCGCCGCTCTTTGCCGTCCGCCGTTTTCTCTCTTTGTTGTCCGCTAGCGCACAGCAAAGAGGTGGGGCGTTAAGTTTTTTTCAAACGGGCGGGTGGGTGGGGGCCACGTCCCTCTTTGCCGTCAGCTGGCGGATGGCAAAGAAATGGCGCATGGCAAAGAGCTTCTTTGTCGTCTGCCATTTCTTTGCCGTCGGCTTTTCGGTGGCTGATGGCAAAGAGCTTCTTTGTCGTCCGCTAGCGGACGGCAAAGATCTGGCAGATGGCAAAGTAGCTGATTCCAGTAGTGTAATGTCCCCTTTGGCAACATGGTCTCGAATGAAATGATGACGAACTTCAATATGCTTAGTTCGATAATGTTGCACGGGATTGTGAGCAATCTTAATAGCACTTTCATTGTCACAAAACAAAGGAACATGTTTCACATATATCCCATAATCTTTAAGAGTTTGGGTCATCCAAAGTAATTGAGCACAATATGATCCAGCAGCAATGTATTCCGCTTCAAGGTGGATAATGATATCGAGTTTTGTTTCTTGGAGGACCAAGACACAAGAGATCTACCAAGAAATTGACAAGTACCTGAAGTGGACTTTCTATCAACCTTGTCTCCGGCATAGTCCGAATCGGAGTAACCAACAAGATCGAAAGAAGACCTCTTAGGATACCAAATGCCAAAATTTGGTGTGTGTATTAAGTATCTCACTATACTTTTCACAGCCTTAAGATGACACTCTTTAGGGGCCGCTTGATATCATGCACACATGCACACACTTAGCATAATATCAGGACGAGAGGCACATAGATATAACAATGAACCAATCATAGAGCGGTAAACTTTTTGATCCACCGGATCACCATCTTTGGTCAAATCAAGATGTCCACCAGTAGGCATGGGTGTAGACATACCTTTGCATTCTTGCATATTGAACTTCTTGAATAAGGCCTTGTTGTACTTTGTTTGAGAGACAAAGGTACCTTCCTTAGTTTGCTTGATTTGCAAACCAAGAAAGAATTTGAGTTCACTCATCATAGACATCTCAAACTTCTCCGACATTAGTTTTCCAAACTTCTCACTAAAATGAGGGTTAGTTGAACCAAATATAATATCATCAACATAAATTTGGCACACAAATAGTTCTCCATTAACCCTTTTAGTAAAAAGAGTAGAATCAATTTTTCCAATTTCAAAGCCTTTTTCAATAAGAAACTTGGTCAAGCATTTATACCACGCTCTAGGGGCTTGTTTAAGACCATAAAGGGCTTTGTGAAGTTTGTAAACATGATTAGGTTTCTTAGGATTGACAAAGCCAGGAGGTTGCTTAACATAAACTTCCTCCCCAGTTTCACCATTTAGAAAGGCACTTTTAATGTCCATTTGGTATAAGGTGATATCATGGTGATTAGCATAAGCAAGTAAGATGCGAATGGACTCAAGCCTAGCAACGGGAGCATATGTCTCACCATAGTCCATACCTTCGACTTGAGTGTAGCCTTGGGCGACTAGGCGTGCTTTGTTGCGCATTTACGACTTGACCATCCTCATCTTGCTTGTTGCGAAACACCCATTTGGTACCAATGATGTTGTGGTTGTTGTCGGGCTTCTCGACCAATGTCCATACTTTGTTTCTCTCAAAGTTGTGTAGCTCTTCATGCATAGCGTTTATCCAATCCGGATCTTCCAATGCTTCTTCAACCTTCATAGGTTCAATGCTAGAGATGAATGAGTAATGTTCACAAAAATTTGCCAATCGAGTTTTAGAGCGGGTGATTCTCCTGGTTTGGATATCATCGTAGATTTGCTCGACGGGATGATCTTTGGCGATTCTAGCTCGAACTCGTGGGAGCTTTGGCTTGGCTCAGGGTGGAACATCCTCTTCATCTTGTTCTTATTCTTGGCCTTCTTCATTGTTGACGTTGTCATTCTCTTGTCATGGTGGAGAAGGAGGTTGTTGATGTTCATCTTGGTGTACTTCCTCGTTTTCTTTGTCTTGGTGTGTCCCACTTGTGGATGCTTCCGTATCAACTCTTGGTTCACCGTGTCGTGAGGTAGAAGCTTCCACTTGGACGGACGAGGTACTCACCTTCACCTCCGTTGGACGAATCTTGCCAATAGACAAGTCTTGGATAGCTTCTGAAGGGTCTTTGTCTCCTACATTAATTGGCAATTTCTCTACTTGCGAGCCGTTAGATTCATCAAATGTCACGTCTACCGTCTCTTCAACATTTTGGGTGAAATTGTTGTAGACACGGTAAGTGTGAGAGTTTGAGCCATAACCAAGTAGGAAACCTTCATGAGATTTTGGAGCAAATTTAGAACGACGATGCTTATCAAGGATGTAGCACTTTGAGCCGAACACTCGAAAGTATCCAACTTGGGGTTTGTTACCGGTGAGGAGATCGTATGCCGTCTTGCCGAGTAGCTTGGGAAGATACAAGTGATTTGTTGCATGACAAGTTGTCTCAACCGCTTCCGCCCAAAAGTGTTTTGGAGTCTTGTACTCATCAAGCATCGTTCTTGCCATCTCAATAAGAGTCCAGTTCTTCCTCTCAACACCTCCATTTTGTTGAGGTGTGTACGTAGCCGAGAACTCATGTGAAATCCCCTCTTCGTCAAGAAAGGTATCCACATTTGCGTTCTTGAACTCCGTTCCGTTGTCGCTCCGAACCTTTTTGATCACGTCGAATTGATTTTGGGCCTTCCTAGCGAAGTTTTTGAAGATCTTTTGGACCTGCGATTTGTCATCAAGAAAGAACACCCATGTAAATCTTGAAAAATCATCAACTATGACTAGTCCAAACGAGTTACCACCGAGACTCTTGTAGGCATTTGGACCAAAGAGATCCATGTGAAGTAGCTCGAGTGGTCTTCTCGTGGTCATGATGTTCTTCACGCGATGACTTCCTCCAACTTGTTTCCCTGCCTGACAAGCACTACAAATTCTATCCTTGTCAAATATGACATATTTTATTCCAAGGATATGATCACCTTTAATAAGCTTATCAAGATTTCGCATGCCCACATGACCTAGCCTTCTATGCCACAACCAACCCTTAGAAGATTTAGCAATTAAGCAAGTTCTAGGTTGAGCCTTTTAGTGAAATCAACTATGTAAAGATCACCTCTCATTATCTTAAGTAAAGACCATTTTGCGATTGTCTCTTCGAAACACTTGGCAACCTACCTCAGTAAACAGGACATTGAAACCGAAATCGGCAAGTCTAGATACTGAAAATAAATTGTACCCAAGGGATTGAACGAGCATGAAATTTTTTATGGAGCTATCATGTGAGATGGCCAGCTTACCTAGGCCAACCACCTTACCCTTTGAGTTATCACCAAAAGTGACATACTTTCGAGGGTCGTCGTTTTCAGCAAGCTCACGGAACATATCTTTATCTCCGGTCATATGATCAGTACATCCACTATCAAGGACCCATTCCTTTCCTCCAGCCATTTAGCCGCGAAGATTTGCCATAAGACCAAAGTGTCTCATTGCATCATCAAGATCATAGTCACTATCGTCATCCTCATCATAGTATCCATGTTCAACATCATCTTGTAATTGATCAACTCCTAGAGAGGGTAATTCGTCAGATAAATGATCATTCCTATGGTTATCTTTATGAATTCTAATAGCTTCGGAAATGATATTGCTAATGATCCCAACATCTCCTATGGAACGCATGAGATTGGTAAGCTCAAATAGACAATCACCAAAGCTAGGATCACTAGAATTCATCTTACTCAAGGCAATAGACTTATGAAGAATTTCGTCTAAATTTTTCAAGGAATAATCTGGAAATCGTTCCTCAAGAAATATCCATATAATATAGGCACAACCAAGAGTAGGTAAATTAGCAATCAAATTTTTGGGAAATCCTCTAATAATAAGATTGATGGTTCTAAGATTGCAAATCATGTGAAGATCCTCTTCGGGTGTAGGATGCAAAGGATCAATATGAGGAGCACAAGCTCTAGTAATGTACTTGTTCAAATGATATTCATTGAAAATCTCAAGCATTACATTTTTCCACTCATAGAAAAACTCTCCATCAAGAATAGGCACTCTACGTCTAAGACTCCCCAAAGTAGACACATACATCTTCCTCCAAAGGTGTTTAAACCAAGGCAACAGAGACCAATGCTCTGATACCAATTGAAAGGATCGAGAAGAGGTGTCTAGAGGGGGGTGAATAGACTCCCATCAAGAAAAGTTGTTGTTTTTAATCCCTTCAGTTGAAGTGGAGTATTAGCACAAGTTTAAACATTCACAATACATATCAAGCAAGCATGCAAGCATACAAAGAGTATATGAGCAGCGGAAAGTAAAGCATGCAAGTTGCAAGAATGTAAAGAGAAGGGATTGGAGTGTGCAAATGCAATTTGGAGACACGGAGATTTTTTATCCGTGGTTCCGATAGGTGGTGCTATCGTACATCCACGTTGATGGATACTTCAACCCACGAAGGGTAGCAGTTCTTGTGAGTCCACGGAGGGCTCCACCCACGAAGGGTCCACGAAGAAGCAACCTTGTCTATCCCACCATGGCCGTCGCCCACGAAGGACTTGCCTCACTAGGGTAGATCTTCATGAAGTAGGCGATCTCCTTGCCCTTACAAACTCCTTGGTTCAACTCCACAATCTTGTCGGAGGCTCCCAGTGACACCTAGCCAATCTAGGAGACACCACTCTCCAAGAAGTAACAAATGGTGTGTTGATGATGAACTCCTTGCTCTTGTGCTTCAAATGATAGTCTCCCCAACACTCAACTCTCTCTCATGGGATTCGATTTGGTAGAAAGAAGATTTGAGTGGAAAGCAACTTGGGGAAGGCTAGAGATCAAGATTTATGTGGTTGGAATGGAATATCTTGACCTCAACACAAGTATAGGTGGTTCTCTCTCAGAAAATATGTATTGGAAGTGTAGGCATGTTCTGATGGCTCTCTCCACGAATGAAGAGTGGGTGGAGGGGTATATATAGCCTCCACACAAAATCTAACCGTTACACACAAATCACCAAACTCGGTGGGACCGAATCAGAGAACTCGGTCAGACCGAATTGGTTCATAATGTGACCGTTAGGTGTTTCGGTGGGACCGACATGTCAACTCGGTGGGACCGATATCATTAGGGTTAGGGCATAACGTAATCTCGGTGAGACCGATTACACAAACTCGGTGGGACCGATTTTGGTAATAGTCAAACAGAGAGTTGGTCAGGCAAACTCGGTGGGACCGATTCGCTCATCTCGGTTGGACCGAGACGTTACGAAGGGGTGACAGAGAGTTTGCATTACGAACTCGGTGGGACCGAAAAGACTAGCGTTTGTGGCAGTGGCTATGTCAAGTGAGCTCGATGGCGCCGGATAAAAGGAATTGGCGGGGCCAAGTTGGACTTTTGGTTTGAGACATATTTGGAAGTGAGGAAGTGGTTGAGGGCTTTGGAGCATATCACTAAGCACTTTGAGCAAGCAAGCCATTAAGCAACACCTCATGCCTTCTTAATAGTATTCGCTTCCCTATGGACTCAATGTGATCTTGGATCACTAAAATAGAAAATGTAGAGTCCTGAGCTTTGAGCTTGAGCCAATCCTTTGTCCTTAGCATATTGAAGGGGTTCCACATCCTCTAGTCCATGCCACACTACTGTTGAACTTATCTGAAACATACTAGGTAGAAACATTAGTCCAACAAGAGATATGTTGACATTAATTACCAAAACCACCCTGGGAGAACTTGTGCTTTCAGAGGGGCTCACAGCTGAATACTATCCGGTTTGAACTGGAGGCTGATGACGGAGAATTTTGCTTCCCACCCACCGCCCACTTCATAGCCACTGTCGAGGACCTAACTGACATGCTCAATTATGGCTCCGGAGACATCGACGGTATGGACGATGATGCCGGAGAAGAGGAGGCCCAAAGCCCGCCGTTTACCGGACTTTGGACGGCCACCTCCTCGTATGACGTATACATGGTGGACACACCCGAAGAGAACAAGGGCGAAAACAAGAAGGATCCAGTTGAGGATAAACCTCCTGAGATACCAGCAAAGCGCCGGCGTCAACGGCGCCGCTCAAAATCACGCCGCAGCAAAGATAGTAACACCGGCACAGGAGAAGATAACACTCCGGACGGTGCCGAAGATAATGAAGACCCCGTTGAAGCAACTTCCGAACAAGAAGAACAGGAAGATGGGCAAGTTAGCCCTGAGGAACAGACCATAAACGAAGACTCGGAGGACAGTAATTGTCTTCCGCTCTCCGAGGAGGAAGCGAGCCTTGGCAACGAGGATTTTATTGTGCCTAAGGAACCTCTCGAGCAGGAGCGCTTTAAGCGCCAGCTAATAGCCACAGCAAGGAGCCTGAAAAAGAAGCAGCAGCAGCTTCAAGCTGATCAAGATCTGCTAAACGATAGATGTACTGATGTCCTGGCAGCCGAGGAATACGGCCTCAAGTGCCCAGCCAAAAGCTACCCGAAGCGTAAATTGCTACCTCAGTTCGATGATAAGGCACTGGAGCCCGTACCATCATCGTGCAATGCGGCTGACTGACCACCACACGGTCAGGACAAAGCCGCAACTCAAGCCGAACACCAGCCCGCTCCACCTCACCGTAAAGGCAGAGATAAAACAGCTTGGGGAGATACCTACGACCAGCGGCAGAAACTGGACAATAGAGCGGGACATACTAGATCGATCTGCAGATCGCAAAGACCTGCCCTGACACGTGACGACGGCTACCTATTCGGACGTGACAAGCCTAGTCGTGCCCGGACCAAAAACCGCAGACAGACTCCATCGGAGCTATGTCGCGATGTGGCCCGATATAGAGGCGCCGCACACCCTCTTTGCTTCACTGATGAAGTAATGGACCATGAATTCCCAGAAGGGTTTAAACCCGTAAACATCGAATCATATAATGGAACAACAGACCCCGCGGTATGGATTGAGGATTTTCTTCTCCATATTCATATGGCTTGTGGTGATGATCTCCATGCCATCAAATATCTGCCACTAAAACTCAAAGGACCAGCTCGGTACTCGTTGAACAGTCTGACCGAAAACTCCATTGGCAGCTGGGAAGACTTGGAAGACGCCTTCCGCGACAACTTCCAAGGTACATATGTCCGGCCACTAGACGCTGATGACTTAAGTCACATCGTCCAACAGCCTAGAGAGTCCGCCAGAAAGCTCTGGACTAGGTTCTTAGTTAAAAAGAACCAAATCGTTGACTGTCCGGACGCAGAAGCCCTATCGGCCTTCAAACACAGCATCCGGGACGAGTGGCTTGCCTGCCACCTCGGTCAAGAAAAACCCAAAATCCATGTCAGCCTCTGATGACCCGCTTTTGCGTGGGACAAGACAGCTGGCTCGCTCGTAGAAGCAACAACGCCAGCGATCCGGGCACTTCCGAAGTCCGAGACGGCAATGGCAAGCCATGACGCAGTAAACACAAACGTCGCAATGATAATGAAAGAACACACGACACAGAGGTCAACGCCAGATTCAGCGGTCCCAAACCCGGCCAACGGAAAAAGCCATTCAAGGCAAACAGAGACAGACCATCCAATTTAGACAGGATATTGGATCGGCCCTGCCAAATTCATGGCAACCCCGACAAACCAGCCAATCACACCAATAGAAGCTGTTGGGTTTTCAAATTGGACGGCAAGCTCAACACCAAACACAAGGGGAAGAGGCCTCCCGGTGATAGCAACGACGAAGAGACTCACCAACCAAATACCGGGGGTCAGAAGCAATTTCCCCCCGAAATAAAAACAGTGAACATGGTATACGTGACACACACCTCTATAGGGGAACACGAGAATCGCTCCCTTCAGACTGACGATCATACTACAGTTACTTCAGCCGAAGTACAAAGCGGTCTTATTAAACCACATACCTTGTCGGCCATTAAGCCGCCGGTCTCCATTCAGCAGGACCGACCAATTCCGGAGCTGGACTAGCATTTCGGCTTCTGCCTTCTGCCTCATATATCTGCGAAATATGTACCGCGCATACATCACTATGCACTTAAAATACCTTGGGCATCGGCGGAAGCACAATACGGACGGGCCTACAAGTACTCCCTTAACCTTCTTCCTTTTTCTTTTCTAACTACTCTTTCTTTTTCATTATCCTTTATCACAGGTGGCTCAAAGGCTGGTCATCTCACTGACTCTATCAGGAGTTCGGGTTCGTACACTTACCCAAAGGCCACTCCCGTTAAGGAGCCCCTTCACCGAGGAAAGGCGGCGACACGCATGGCTGTGAGGTCCAAAATAACTTTTTGTAGACCGCACTCTCTATTTTCGAGGCTGTAAAGTGTCTTTTTCCTCAACCGTCGACCCCTGGCATGTGAAATAGTCGGAGTCGTGGCATTATTATTTATAAAATGATGGTCGGCATATTACTCAGGTTCCAGTGAACATAATCCGTACCCAGTCTTCACTTTTCTCTAAAGAGCTAAATTTTTCCGGTTCTTTCACACTTGCACCTCGGCACAATCGCCAGGGGCTCGGTATGGGAACAAATTGAGTTGCCAACAAAGTCTGAACAGCTTTACAGCACACTTCAGCGTCACGAGTTTGGCCTTATATGCACCAGGTTCGGATCATGTATTTGGTCAATAGTTGAGTTTCCCGGCTCCTGTGCTTACTACCTTACGTTCCGTTATCGGCTAGGGTAGTAAAGGGAGAACTACTGCGATTGTGTCCCGGTTCGTCCGGATGAGCACCTCAGTAGAGAAAGCCGAAAACTGACTGTCATGATATGGCTAGAACTGGTCAACCACTCGACGTTTTAATAGAATCTTTTGTGATTCTTTCCGTACTAAATGAAGGGTCGTTCTTAAGGTCATACATGTAATGCACCGTATTCCGGTAACCGCGTACATGCCAGGGGCTATATCGTAGACCCACCATAAAACTCCTATGGCTAAGTGAAAGTGTTAACGCCCTATAGTCCGATTGCCTAGTTCGCCGCATTGACACCTCCTCCATGGATCAAGACATTGGGTTAAGAGTGATGAAGTGCTTTTCCGAACACCCTCGTATTTTTTACGAGGGGGCTGAAGCCGACGACTGGAAAACTTTCAGATTATACAAAAAACGGCCGCACAGGGGGGACCTAAAGCTATTAAGCGACTATCATAATATTATAAAAATATTGTCTATTACAATTCCAATACATTTCATTCGAATATTACACTACTAGAAAAAGGGCTATAGATGGGATTGACACTAATGGCGCACCAGAGAGCTGGTGCGCCATTAGTATATGCTAATGGCGCACCACAATCTGATGCGCCATTAGAGTTTATACTACTAATGGCGCACTGGCAAAGGGTGCGCCATTAGTATCAAAAAAATTTAACTAAGCGCTTTGTCCAAACATACTAATGGCGCATCCTGCCCAAGCGCCATGAGTAGTTGTAACTACTAATGGCGCACCAGGCTGTGGGTGCGCCATTAGTATAGAAATTTTTTTTTTGAACTAGCGCGCCTATCCAAACATACTAATGGCGCATCCTGACAGGGTGCGCCATTAGTAGTTGTAACTACTAATGGCGCACTGTGCGGTTGGTGCGCCATTAGTATAGAAAAAAATTTGAACTAAGCGCGCCTATCCAAACTTACTAATGGCGCATCACGCCAAAGTGCGCCATTAGTAGTTGTAACTACTAATGGCACACCAGGCGGTGGAGTGCGCCATTAGTATAGAAATTCTTTTTTTGAACTAGTGCGCCTATCCAAACATACTAATGGTGCATCCTGCTTAGGTGCGCCATTAGTAGTTGTAACTACTAATGGCGCACCGTGCAAGAGGTGCGCCATTAGTAAGTGGGCAGCAACAAGATATTTGGGGCAGCCTCTCCTACCCACACACTCACTTTCTCCCCACTTCATTCTCTCCACCTCCTCCTTGTCTCGGTGCCTCCTCTTTTCACCTCATTTCCACCATAGATTCATTCAAATTAAGTGGTTAAATTACCTTGTTTTAATAGGTAAGTAAGGGGAAGCTATATTTAGGTTGTTCTCCCTACAACAATGTGCACATGCACTTTTTACGGCCTAGCTAGATCTATGTATGTTCTGGTGTTGCATATGTTTGTGGTGTTGCATATGTGTTTGTGTTTGGAGGTGTACCAGTATTTGAAATGCGATAGTTGCCAATATTTTGCCGGAATGTTGATTCATTTCCGTTTCAAGTAGAATTTTGGCATTAAGCATTCTTTTTGTCCTATTTTTAGGGAAAGTCATGCCAAATTTTATTTGGTTCCAAAATATCGTTTTGCTCTACCTCATGACGACCATGGTCCGCATACGATGACCGAAGGCATCGTGAATAGGTTTTTGAGGTCCGTGAAGGCCGAGATGCTTCAAAAGAACGAGACGGAGATAAGATGTTCGTGTCGAAGATGCAAGTGAAGAGCCTTATTGCGGACCCGGATTCCGGCAGGTCGCGGGACCACCTGCTGTTGCGTGGTTTCATGGATGGCTATCGGTGGCAAGGTGATGAAGATGACTACGAAGTCGTCCATGCGGGCGGGCAAGAAATGAGGAAGGGCAGCAAGACAACCACCGCGGCTCGGTCGGGCGAGAAGACGAAGAATCCCTTGAGATGATCACGACCGTGATGTTGCATACGCCATCATGTAGAAGATGCAGGACATGATGATGAGGAAGATGCGGAGCAGGCGACGGGCATGATCATGAAGATGATGATGCGGCGAGCGACGACGCTGGACCATCGATGGGCTGGGTGCGGGACCCTCATATTCAAGAGCTGCTTCTCAAGCGGCACGGATAACGCAAGAGCTGCCGCCCGAGAAAGCCAAGATGGATCAACTTGAGTTAGACGCGGTTATTCCATTGTATGAAGGATGCAGGCCCGAGGATACCCGCTGAAAGTAACGCTCATGGCTCGAGATGAAGGTAAAACACAAAATGACCGGCGCATGCTTCGACGAGAACATGTCATTACAGCACGAACGTCTTCCCAAGGGGAACAAGTGCCCGACCAGTTTGGAGGAGGCGAAGAAAATCGTGTGTCCTCTCGATTTACCGCACGTGAAATACCATGTGTGCATGAACAATTGCATCATTTATCGGGACGAGCACGCGGAGTCTACCATATGTCCGGTGTCTTGGCGTCACTTGATACAAGTAGAGGAAGAAAGCTCATCGAAAAGTGGTGTGGTACTTTCCGATCACTCCTCGTCTGCAGCGCTATTTCACGGACCCTAAGGTAGCAAAGCTCCTGCGTTGGCACGCGGATAGGGAGGAGAAGAAGCGGGAAGATGACGCAAATGATCCGGAGATAGATAAAAAGACAAGATGCTGAGTCACCCTAAGGATGCGAGCGATTGGCAAGCGTTGAACTTCAAGACTCGAATTTGGGAAGGATTCAAGGAACATCGTGCTCGGCACGAGCACCAATGGAGTCAATCCGTTTGGCAGCCAGAGAAGCACACATAGCACCTGGCCTGTGTTTGTGTGGATGTACAACCTTCCCCCTGGTTGTGCATGAAGAGGAACTACATTCACATGAGTATGCTAATTGAAGGGCCGAAACAACCATGGAACGACATCAATCTGTATTTGGGGCTGCTGAAAGAGGAGCTTGACACGCTGTGGAAAATGCCAGCCAATACGTGGGACGCCGCAGAGAAAGAATATTTCCCTATGAGAGCCGCACTGCTCACGACGGTGCACGACTATCTCGGTTACGGATATCTCGTGGGGCAGGTAGTCCACGGATTTTTACGGATGCGTAAGGTGCATGGATGACACAACGTATCGCCAGCTAGATAGAGATCCGGGTCTTGAAAACCGTGTTCATGGGACATCGAAGGTGGCTTCGCGACGATGACCCGTGGAGGAAACGCAAGGATCTGTTCGATGGTGAAACCGAACCCCGAAAACGCCCGTGTACGAGGACACAGAAAGTCGTCGCAAAGGCAAAAAGGCCAAGAAGACCGGAAATGACTACCCTCCCGCGTGCTTCACTCTAAGTCAGAAGGAGATCGAGCAGTTTTTCACCTGCCTCCTAGGAGTAAAACTTCCTTACGATTCTGTGGGAAGATAAGCAGATACCTAGACCCAGTGAAGCGAAGTTCAGCGGGATGAAGTCTCACGACCGCCACGTCGTGATGACGCAGATACTTCGATTGCAATCCATTGGGATCATGGGCCAGCACGTCCGTGAAAGCGCTATTTGGCCTATGCAACTTCTTCGACGTCATCTCTCGGAAGTCGATTGGCGTGAGGCAACTCGGAAGGCTACGAAGAGATCGTGGTGATACTATGCGAGCTTGAGATGTACTTCCCGCCCGCATTCTTCGACGTTATGGTGCATCTGCTGGTCCATATAGTGGAGGATATCATCCAACTCGGGCCGACGTTCCTGCACAAAGATGATGCCGCTCGAAAGGATGAATGGTGTCATCAAAGGATACGTTCGCAACATGTCACGTCGAGAAGGAAGCATAGCCAGGGCTTTCGATCGAAGAGTGCATCTCCTCTTGCACGAATTATCTAGGCATCGAGAACCCCGTTGGTCTGCCCGTCAACGAGCACCTCGGCGGGCTCATTTGGATGGGGTCACCGTGAGGGTCGCCGCGAAATGCATGTCGACTTCGAGGGTCGAATCGCCGACTTTGAAAGAGCAAACCTAGTCGCGCTACAATACATAGACGTGGTCGATCCTTGGGTGGTAGAGCACAAAACCTTTATTAAAAAGGCATTACAATGACCGAGGCCAACAGAGGACGGACGGAGATACACTCAAAGAGCACAACTCATGTTTCACGCAGCGTTGGTTCAAGCGTAAGCTTCGTCGTACCCTTTACATGAGGATTCTTCCGGAAGAACAACTCATATTCGCTTTGTCACAGGCGCCGAGCACAACCTCGATGACCTATGAGGCGTCATTTATATCAACGGCTACACATTCTACACCGAGGCCAAGGACATGAAGAGCGATGGTTATCGAACTCCGGGGTAACGATGGAATCCTACACGGTAACGACAAGGACAGATACTACGGAAGGATCGAGGAGATCTGGGAGCTGAGCTACTGTTGGAGAGAAGGTCCCGATGTTCCGTGTCGAGATGGGCCAAGAACGTCATAAAAGAAGACCGATATTTCACCACCATGGTTATACCCGAAGCCAAATCCAAGACCATGGCATAAACGTCACCCAGCGAAAAATGAGCCATGGGTACCGGGCTTCCCAAGTGGACCAATGCTTCTTCATTACCGACCCGCCAAAGCCCGGTCGTGTTGTCGTGAGGAGAGGCAAAAGGAAGATCATCGGAATGGATGGAGTAGCCAATGAGCAAGACTTCGACAAGTACGGCGACCGAGGATCGAACATGACGACGATGATGAAGTAGCAGCATACACCACAAGAAGAAGCAGGACCACCCTACCTAAAGGACGTCTGTTCCACAGAAGAACTCCATTTGCGAAAAAGAAGGGCAAGAAGATGGTGACCAGATAGCTTGCTAAGATCGATTGTATTTAAATCGTAGCCTTCATTTCTCGATTGTATTTCATGGGTACTTTTTGAACTATCATGAATATTTTTAAATTTCATGGACACTCGATCTCGATCCCCTCCATCTCGATCGCTATCCCACCTCGCCAGATCCGGTCCCCTCGGCCTTGAGCACCTCCCCAGACCACCGGCCGCCGCCATGACCCCTGCACCCTCGATTCCCCTACTCAACCGCCCGTCGCCGACCCCGCACCCAGCACCGTCTAATAAAAAATAAGTATGAAACAGCTTTTTAAATGCTCTTGTCTTATAAAAAATATTACTGTTATTATTTAAACAAGTTTGAACATATTTAAACATAAATAAGTATCAAACAGCTTTTAAATGCTAAAAAAATTGTGGAGCACAGGAGTCGAACCCGGGACCTCCTGGTGTGAGAACTGGCGGCTGACCCGGTCGAGCTAGTAGAGTGGGCTTGACATGGATAGGTTACAGTACTACATAACCTTTCGGCTCGAGTTGAAATAAAAAAAAAATACTAATGGCGCACCACGCTGAGGTGCGCCATTAGTGTGGACATGCTAATGGCGCACCACGCGAGGTGCGCCATTAGTGTTGTGCCGATCCCTTGCCCTCTCCCCTTCGCCCGATCCCCCTTCCCTCTCCCTCGCCATTCCCTCTCCCTTCTCGATCCACCGCCCGCCCGCCCGCTGCCTGACCCTCGCCTGCGCCCTCGCCCTCTCCCTCCCTCGCCCTCTCCTCGCCTTCCCTCTCCCTCGCCCGCCTCCCTCAACGCCACCGTCCCGCCACCTCGGCGCCGCCACTTCGCCGCCTCGGCCTTGACCCGCCGCCAGCCGCCGCCTCGTGACCCCGCCGCCCGATGCCGCCCGACTCCGCCTCGGCGCTGCCCCGCCGCCCGCCCGCCTCGACCCCGCCCAGCCTTGCTGCCCCACCTCGACCCGCCCGGCCGCTGCCCCACCTCGACCCGCCCGACCACCGTCGCCGAGCACCACCACCCCGTGAGCACATTTATCTGTTTAGGCTAGTTTTAATTTCTCCAACCTTGCGTTTTCAGCTTCTACAAGAGATTTGTCTCAGTAGAAAAGCATATCGGCTGCCTGTTCATCCCTTTTTTTGTCATGTGCCTGTTCATCTATTGTTTGGACCTTACTACAATAATCCCGTAGTCTTGATAAGTATTGAGTGTTAGATGGATGCATATTTCTGTCTACTTCAAATTAGTATATTGCCAAGATTCGATACCAGCTATGCAATATTCAGGTTCAACATAGCTTTATGTGATCTCTTTCAGGTTACATAGATGGCCTGCACTTGCTTCACCATTTCATGCATATAGTATAGATGACAATGCGAATGTGAGACTGAGTCCGAACTTCTCCTTTTTTTCATTTTGTTTGGAAAATCACAGGTCTTCTAGAAGAAGAAAGTAGTCCGCAAGAGACCTCTAGTACTAGTGATATTTTCTGCAGATAAGCATGCCGTTTGTTCATCTGTGATTAGTCCTTGAACTCCTTAAACTCTTGACAAGTAAGAATGTTAAATAGGTGCACATTTTATCTGCTTACGCTAGTTTTGGCGTGTCCGGTCTTGCGATTTCGCAGCCTCTACAAGAGATTTTGTGTGTAGAAAAGTATATCAACTGTTCATCTATTTGTTTTGGACTTAAGAATCCTGAAGTCCCGATAAGTTTGAACTTTAGATGGATGCATATGGCTGACTACTACTTCTAGAACCGGAGTATTATACCAAGATTCCAACACTTGGTTATGCGAGATCCAGATTGAAGATGCGGAGTAGCTTCGTAGTCTCTTTCATATTCAGCTGCGGTTGCTTCACCGCTCCTGTATCAATTAAGCATTATTGCATAAATGTCATTGTGATTTGTGAATGTGAAACTCCAACGTGGTTTTCTTTTCTACTGTTTGAGTAAAAGTATTAGATAGACCGTTATTGCATTACTTCTCTTGATATTGTTTGATTATGTTAGGCGAGGATGGTAAATCCGCCTTAGTTCATTTTTTGCAACAAAATTTTCGTGCTCCCAACTAATTGGATGCAGATTCACATTCTCATTCGGTTCAGACAGGGGCATATACAAATCTGAATCCTTATATATATATATATATATATATATATATATATATATATATATATATATATATATGAAAAGGATGCTAGTTTTTGTAGATCCTTTCTTAGATGGATTCATACAGACTTTCTATGGCTAATAATTTGACACTTGCTCGTGTATGTTGGGTCCTGTAATACTTAGAATTGCATGCGTTCAGTTGGATTTAAATACATGTTGTATGGCTTGTAGTTTCCATTTGGTGTTACACCATTGCCTCTTTGAGTAGCCATTACGGTCATTTATCTTGTCTTGGCTTAGTTAGGAGGCACATATGAAATGAGCATCGATGCTCATCCAGGCCATTGAGGTGCAACTCATCTGTCTTAACTAGATGTGCTCCCCAAGCAGCCTTAGACATTTCATAACTGTCATGTTCCTGCATTGTATGTTCCTATTAAGTCAAAGTATGTCGACCTGTTTTAATTTTTTAATATTGTTGTTATGATTGGTTTACAAAGTTTGTGATGTTTGCCTTTTGAGTAGCCATTATGGTCGTAAATACTATCTTGGCTTAGTTAACAGAGCAGAAGCTTCCTTTTTTCTTATATTGGACAGAACAGAAGGGGTTTTTCATCGGATAAGAATTAGTATTCCTAGTTACTACAACATCTTAAGTCTAGTCTTGTGCGAAAATGTGGTGATAAAGCAAGCATGATCTCATCATCCATACTACCAACCTAGTTCAACTTCGGTTAAAAGCAGGCCAGGCTTCTTTGTTTTATTCTTGATGGTGATGTCCTAGTTTTCTACTAGTAGTGTGTCGTGGTCTTTTGGTTTAGGAGGGAGAGCTTAATGACAACATGTGTTAATTATATGTATGTAGCTATGAAGAGCTTTTACTACCGTCGTCTTGGCTCTTGTTCTTGTGGTTAAAGAAAGTTTTGCTAGTATTATTTGATGGTTAGGTGCTTGATTTCTGCTAGTATTATTTGATGGTTATGTGTTTCTTCCAGTTTCTTGTAACGGGGCCATTCATTGATTGTCCAACATCACGAATTTCTCTTAATGCGGGAGAAACCAAGAAATCACTTGGACCTGCGTAACAGGTTAAATTCGAAAGGTCATTGTGAGGAAGGTCATCGATTACAGGTATATCATCTAATACTGCACTACCCCTCTGCTGTTCAATGATTAAACTGCGGTAAAAAGAGTATATTTGACTACACCGGTCTGAAGCGTGCATTCTAACAATATTGGAACATCAAATGGACACAATGTGATGTAGAGGAATGCTTGACAACTTACCATACATTTGTTTGGGGAAAATGTTGGCTTAGTCATTGCTAATACTAAACACTGCATTGACTCTTTTGTTCATCTTGAAACAATGCAATGTTTTCAAATATCTTGTCTGATTTAGTTTTCACCATATTTTCTTATATTGATTTAGTTTTGATGATCAATGGCGGAGATACATGGCGACCCAAGTTATATCTATTTTCTCATATTTGTAGAGAAGATTTTCACACGTGTAAAAGTTTTTTTTTCAAATATATTTGTGGTGCAAAATGAAGATATGCCAAACTCCTCAACAGTTGGTTAGTCTCATTAGGGTAAAATAATAGGATACTTTGTTAAATTAGAAGTCATCAACATGTCATTGATCAATTGCTGCTGTATCCTCTGTATGATGTATGTGATGCTTTGCTGATGTATGGTTTTTTATCAAGAGGCCAAACATTCATCTAGTTTTGCTATGAACTGCTGCTAATGTATGATGTAGTTGCTTCACCTGCTATCTTGCTTACGATTCTGCACCGTGCCGTTTAAGAGTTTTTAGATGAATGTCTATAGTGCTTTTTCTTCTCTGCTAACTCCGTTACGAGTTGTTGTTGGCCGATAACAGCATGTTTGAAGTACAATTGTTACCAATGTGGGCTTGTGGAATTCCATGACAAAAGTCTTGAGTTGGGTTCAAGACAATTGTCAAGGGGTAGTCTCATTGTGATCTTTTGAAATGACCCATTGGCGACTTCATTACGCAGGGATAATGATTTTGCAGGTACCCCGAGAGGCCCTTGAGTTTGCCGGAATGTCGATTAACTTCCGTTCCGGCAAATTCGGGTACTCCATATGTCCTATTTTCAGCAAAGGTCATGCTGAAATTTTCCGTGAATTTTAGCATGACTTTGCTAAAAATAGGACATATGGGGTACTTGTGACTAATGCATGGGCGGAGGTATCTTAGTAGTTAATTAAGTAGGATCAACTGCCCGGCGTACTTGTGACTAATGCATGGCTTTTAGGGTGCCTCGGTGTCGATAAAAACCGAAATGATGAAAGCTTAGGCTTTTAGGGTGCCTCGGCGTCGAAAAACCCTCAATGATAAAAGCTTAGATTTTAGGATGCCTCGGTGTCGACAAACCCTAAATGATGAGACCATGATCTTGTTCCTTGACAATAACCAACTTTTTGACCAAACTTTGTTTCTATTTAGAGAGAAACATGGCCCTAACGATGAGGCCGGGGTTCGTGACAAGGCATTCAGGAGCTGTCCCGGAGATGGAGGAACAACCTCACTTGTATGAGGCCGCCGCCTTCCCACCGATCCTGAGACCACCGATGGTACCGCCGAGGATGACCCCAGATGCCACCACCGATGGTGCCGCCGAGGATGCCACCATCGATGATGGCGGCACGCACATATGGCAGCCAACCGAAGAGGCAACGGAAGGACCGGCGCCCGATCGTGCTCCGCACCCTCAAGGAGGAAGTTCTTGAAGTGGACTCCAGCGGGATTCCAACGGCGCCGAGCGAATAGTCAAGGGTACTCGCTTCAGCTCGGGTGCATTCTCCGAGCACCGTCTCGATCAACACCGAGAACACGAGGCATCCTGACCGAGGGAATTTGCGCAACCTCCTCTTCACGAAGCTGCACGAACGATACAAGTTCCCGCTGAATTTGAAAACACAAGCCTCAAAGGGAATAAAGTGAACAATGCTGCCCTCACGAAGATGAGCAAGGCCCTGTCTACTTGGAAAAGCAATGTGAAGAGAATGATCGAGAAAGGTGAGAGTTATCGAGAAGATCAAGGAGAAAAATCCTTGATCACCAAAGATGACTACAACGACTTCAAGATCAATTGCTCGAGCACCGCAAGCTCCCAATCAAGTGAGTGGGGAAACAAATCACGGGAGCTGAACATAGGGGAACACACACTCGGTCCCGGCGGTTCTGAGTGGCGGAGCCTATATGGGACAAGGAGGAGGCGGAGCGTGCCGAGCAAGGCCTACCGCCCTCTTCGATACATACGGTGACAAGCAGACTAGGAACTTTGTCAGGGCCCGGTACAAGAAGGACCCGAAAACAAAGGAGCTTACCACGGATCCGAAGACCAGGCAGCTTCAGCTTGTTCTGGTAAGGAATACACCCCCGCGTAAGGATCAGAACGACGACGACGACGACGACTATGATACATTTGGCAACGTCGATCAGTACTTTGCCGAGCATGGGTACGATGGCGACTTCATGGGGCCTCCTTCTCAAGAACCAAACCCAACAAAAGACGTGTGCGATCTAGCTCGTGCATGGAGAAGCCAAGTTGCAGCGAGCGTCGTCGGCGTTCAGCTCTCGGGAGACGCCTCCGACTGCCAACTTCACCGAGCCTCAGATAGGCGAGGTGCGAAATATTATCAGCCCCAACACACTCAAGAAGGCGGTCTGTGAGCAAAACTCGGTCCCATTACAGGAGAAGAAGAAGGCACGCAAAAGAAAGACTAAGAAGGGTGCGAGCCAGCTGTTGGGGAACGTAGTAATTTCAAAAATTTTCCTACGATCACGCAAGATCATGGTGATGCATAGCAACGAGATGAGAGTGTTGTCTACATACCCTCGTAGACCAGCAACGGAAGCGTTGACGCAACGTAGAGGAAGTAGTCGTGCTTCTTCACGATCCAACCGATCCAAGTACCGAGCGTACGGCACCTCCGAGTTCTGCACACGTTCAGCTCGATGGCGTCCCTCGAACTCCGATCCAGCCGAGTGTTGAGGAGAGTTTCGTCGACGACGGGCGTGGTGACGATGATGATGTTCCACCGGTAGCGGGGCTTCGCCTAAGCTCCGCTCTGGTATTTTCGAGGTGTAATATGGTGGAAGGGGGCACCGCACGGCTAAGGAAAGATCTCAAGGATCAACTTGTGTGTCATGGGGTGCCCCACCTGTATATAAAGGAGGGAAGGGAGGGGCTGGCGGCCAAGGCTTGGTGCGCCAGGTGTCCTACTCCTACTAGGAGTAGGATTCCCCAATCCTAGTCCAACTAGGTTTCCCCAAGTGGGAAGGGAGAGAGAGGCGCCCCTTCTCCTAGTCCTAATAGGACTAGGGAAGGGGAAGGTGACCAGCACTTGGGCCCCCTTCTCTCCTTTCCACTAAGGCCCATGTTGGCCCATTAGTATTCGGGGTTCCGTAACCTCCGGTGCTTGGTAAAATTCCCAATTTCACCCGGAACACTTCCGATGTCCAATCATAGATTTCCAATATATGAATCTTTATGTCTCGACCATTTCGAGACTCCTCGTCACGTCCGTGATCTCATCCGGGACTTCGAACAACCTTCGGTACAGAAACATCATAACAACTCATAGTAAGCATCATCGAAGCGTTAAGCGTGCGGACCCTACGGGTTCGAGAACTATGTAGACATGACCGAGACACCTCTCCGGTCAATAACCAATAAGCGGGACCTGGATGCCCATATTGGCTCCTACATATTCTACGAAGATCTTTATCGGTCAGACCGCATAACAACATCGTTGTTCCCTTTGTCATCGGTATGTTACTTGCGAGATTCGATCGTCGGTATCCAATACCTAGTTCAATCTCGTTACCGGCAAGTCTCTTTACTCGTTCCGTAATACATCATCTCACAACTAACACATTAGTTGCAATGCTTGCAAGGCTTATGTGATGTGCATTACCGAGAGGGCCCGTAGATACCTCTCCGAGCAATCGAGTGACAAATCCTAATCTCGAAATATGCCAACCCAACATGTACCTTCGGAGACACACATAATGTACCTTTATAATCACCCAGTTATGTTGTGACGTTTGGTAGCACCCAAAGTGTTCCTCGTGCAAACGGGAGTTGCATAATCTCATAGTCATAGGAACATGTATAAGTCATGAAGAAAAGCACTAGCAACAAACTATACGATCAGGTGCTATGCTAATGGAATGGGTCATGTCAATCGGATCATTCAACCAATGATGTGATCCCGTTAATCAAATAACAACTCCTTGTTCATGGTTTAGGAAACACAACCATCTTTGATTAACGAGCTAGTCAAGTAGAGGCATACTAGTGACACTCTGTAGGTTTATGTATTCACACATGTATTATGTTTCCTGTTAATACAATTCTAGCATGAATAATAAACATTTATCATGATATAAGGAAATAAATAATAACTTTATTATTGCCTCTAGGGCATATTTCCTTGATCTCCCACTTGCACTAGAGTCAATAATCTAGATTACACGATAATGATTCTAACACCCATGGAGTCTTGGTGCTGATCATGTTTTGCTCGTGGAAGAGGCTTAGTCAACGGTGCGCAACATTCGGATCCGTATGTATCTTGCATATCTCTATGTCTCCCACGGACCAAATCCGGATGGAGTTGAAGCGTCTTTTGATGTGCTTGGTTCTCTTGTGAAATCTGGATTCCTTTGCCAAGGCAATTGCACCAGTATTGTCACAAAAGATTTTCATTGGACCCGATACACTAGGTACAACACCTAGATCGGTTATGAACTCCTTCATCCGAGACTCCTTCATTAGCTGCTTCCGGAAGCAGCTATGTACTCAACTTCACATGTAGATCCCGCCACGGCGCTTTGTTTGGAATCGCCAACCGACAGCTCCTCCGTTTAATGTAAATCATTATCCGGTTTGCGATTTAGAATCGTCCGGATCGATGTCAAAAGCTTGCGTCGACGTAACCGTTCTGACGAGTTCTTTGTCACCGCCATAAATGAGAAACATATCCTTAGTCCTTCTCAAGTACTTAAGGATGTTCTTGACCGCTGTCCGATGATCCACTCTGGATTACTTTGGTACTGCACCTTAAACTTACGACAAGGCACACATCAGGTCAGTACACAGCATTGCATACATGATAGAGCCTATGGCTGAAGCATAGGGAACATCTTTCATTTTCTCTCTATCTTCTGCGGTGGTCGGGCATTGAGTCTTACTCAACTTCACACCTTGTAGCACCGGCAAGAACCCTTTCTTTGCTGATCCATTTTGAACTTTTTCAAAACTTTATCAAGGTATGTGCTTTGTGAAAGTCCTATCAAGCGTCTTGATCTATCTCTATAGATCTTAATGCCCAATATGTAAGCAGCTTCACCGAGGTCTTTCATCGAAAAACTTTTATTCAAGTATCCCTTTATGCTATCCGGAAATTCTATATCATTTCCGATCGGTAATATGTCATCCACATATAATATCGAAATGCTACTGAGCTCCCACTCACTTTCTTGTAAATCTGAGGCTTCTCCAAAAGTCTCATATAAAACCAAATGCTTTGATCACACTATCAAAGCGTTTATTCCAACTCCGAGAGGCTTGCACCAGTCCATAAATGGACCATTTGGAGCTTGCACACTTTGTTAGCTCCCTTTGGATCGACAAAACCTTCTGGTTGCATCATATACAACTCTTCTTCCGTAAATCCATTCGAGAATGCAGTTTTAACATCCATTTGCCAAATTTCATAATCATAAAATGCGGCAATTGCTAACATGATTCGGACGGACTTAAGCATCGCTTCTGGTGAGAAGGTCTCATCGTAGTCAATCCCTTGAACTTGTCGAAAACCTTTTGCAACAAGTCGAGCTTTATAAACGATAACATTACCATCGGCGTCAGTCTTCTTCTTGAAGATCCATTTATTCTCAATTGCTTGCCGATCATCGGGCAAGTCAACCAAAGTCCACACTTTGTTCTCATACATGGATCCCATCTCAGATTTCATGGCCTCAAGCCATTTTGTGGAATCTGGGCTCACCATCGCTTCTTCATAGTTCGTAGGTTCATCATGTTCCGATAACATGACTTCCGAATAGGATTACCGTACCACTCTAGTGCGGATCTTGCTCTGGTTGATCTCTGAAGTTCTGTAGAAACTTGATCTGAAGTTTCATGATCATCATCATTAGCTTCTTCCCTATTTGGTGTAGGTGTCCACGAAACTGTTTTACGTGATGTACTACTTCTCAATAAGGGAGTAGATACAGCTTATCTCATCAAGTTCTACTTTCCTCCCACTCACTTCTTTCGAGAGAAACTCCTTCTCCAAAAAGTTTCAATTTAGCAACAAAAATCTTGCCTTGGATTTGTGATAGAAGGTGTACCCAACAGTCTCCTTTGGGTATCCTATGAAGACACATTTCTCCGATTTGGGTTCGAGCTTATCAGGTTGAAGCTTTTTCACATAAGCATCGCAGCCCCAAACTTTCGAAGCGACAACTTTGGTTTCTTGCCAAACCACAGTTCATAAAGGCGTCGTCTCAGCGGATTTAGATGGTGCCCTATTTAAAGTGAATGTAGCCGTCTCTAAAGCATAACCCCAAAAGCGATAGCGGTAAATCAGTAAGAGACATCATAGATCGCACCATATCTAATAAAATACGATTCTGACGTTCGGACACACCATTACGTTGTGGTGTTCGGTGGCGTAAGTTGCGAAACTATTCCGCATTGTTTCAAATGTAGGCCAAACTTCGTAACTCAAATATTCTCCTCCACGATCAGATCGTAGAAACTTTATTTTCTTGTTACGATGATTTTCCACTTCACTCTGAAATTCTTTGAACTTTTCAAATGTTTCAGACTTGTGTTTCATTAAGTAGATATACCCATATCTGCTCAAATCATCTGTGAAGGTGAGAAAATAACGATATCCGCCACGAGCCTCAACATTCATTGGACCACATACATCGGTATGTATGATTTCCAATAAATCATTGCTCTCTCCATAGTTCCAGGAGAACGGTGTTTTAGTCATCTTGCCCATAAGGCACGGTTACTTAAGTGCCAAGTGATTCATAATCAAGTGACTCCAAAAGTCCATCAAGATGGAGTTTCTTCATGCGCTTTACACCGATATGACCTAAGCGGCGATTGCCACAAATAAGTTGCACTATCATTATCAACTCTACATCTTTTGGCTTCAACATTATGAATATGTGTATCACTACTATCGAGATTAAGTAAAAACAAACCATTCTTCAATGGTGCATGACCATAAAAGATATTATTCATATAAATAGAACAACCATTATTCTCTGATTTAAATGAATAACCGTTTCGCATCAAACAAGATCCAGATATAATGTTCATGCTCAACGCTGGTACTAAATAACAATTATTTAGGTCTAATACTAATCCGAAGGTAGATGTAGAGGTAGCGTGCCATTGCGATCACATCGACTTTGGAACCATTTCCCACGCGCATCGTCACCTCGTCCTTAGCCAATCTTCGCTTAATCCGTAGCCCCTGTTTGAGTTGCAAATATTAGCAATGTAACCAGTATCAAATACCAGTGCTCTGCGAGTATTAGTAAGGTACACATCAATAACATGTATATCACATATACCTTTGTTAACCTTGCCATCCTTCTTATCCGCCAAATACTTGGGGCAGTTCCGCTTCCGATGACGATGCGCTTGCAATAGAAGCACTCGGTTTCAGGCTTAGGACCAGACTTGGGTTTCTTCTCTTGATCGACAACTTGCTTGCCGTTCTTTTTGAAGTTTCCTTTTCTTTCCTTTGCCCTTTTTCTTGAAACTAGTGGTTTTGTTAACCATCAACACTTGATGCTCCTTTTTGATTTCTACCTCCATGACTTTCGGCATCGCGAAGAGCTCGGGCATTGTTTTGGTCATCCCTTGCATATTATAGTTCATCACGAAGCTCTTGTAGCTTGGTGGCGTTGATTGGAGAATTCTGTCAATGGCGCAATCATCCGGAAGATTAACTCCCGGTTGAATCAAGTGATTGTTATATCCGGACATTACGAGTATATGCTCACCGACGAACCGTTCTCCTCCATCTTACAGCTATAGAACTTATTGGAGACTTCATATCTCTCAATCCGGGCATTCGCTTGGAATATTAACTTCAACTCTGGAACATCTCATATGCTCCATGGTGTTCAAAAGCAGCGTTGAAGTCCGGTTCTAAGCCGTAAAGCATGGCACACTGAACTATAGAGTAGTCATCGACTTTGCTTTGCCAGACGTTCACAACATCTGGCGCAGCCCTTGCACCAGGCCCGGCACCTAACGGTGCTTCCGGGACGTAATTCTTCCGTGCAGCAATAAGGATAATCCTCAAATTCTGGACCCGATCCGTGTAATTGCTACCATCATCTTTCAACTTTGCTTTCTCAAGGAACGCATTAAAATTTAACGGAACAACAAAGACGAGCCATCTATCTACACATCATAGACAAGCAAGATACTATCGGTACTAAGTTCATGATAAATTCAAGTTCAATTAATCATATTACTTAAGAACTCCCACTTAGAAAAATATCCTCCAATTCTCTAAGTGATTGCGTGATCCATATCAACTACACCATGACCGATCATCACGTGTGATGGAGTAGTTTCAATGGTGAACATCAATATGTTGATCATATCTACTATATGATTCACGCCGACCTTTCGGTCTCCGTGTTAGAGGTCATATCTTATATGCATAGCTCGTCAAGTATAACTTTGAGTATTCTGCGTGTGCAACTGTTTTGCACCCGTTGTATTTGAACGTAGAGCCTATCACAACCCGATCATCACGTGGTGTCTCAAAGCACGAAGAACTTTTACAGCGGTGCATACTCGGGAGAACACTTCTTGATAGTTTAGTAAGGGATCATCTTATAATGCTACCGTCAATCAAAGCAAGATAAGATGCATAAAGGATTAACATCACATGCAATCAATATAAGTGATATGATATGGCCATCATCATCTTGTGCTTGTGATCTCCATCTCCGAAGCACCGTCATGATCACCATCGTCACCGGCGCGACACCTTGATCTCCATCGTAGCATCGTTGTCGTCTCGCCAAACTTATGCTTCTACGACTATCGCTACCGCTTAGTGATAAAGTAAAGCATTACGAAGCGATTGCATTGCATACAATAAGCGACAACCATATGGCTCCTGCCGATTGCCGATAACTCGGTTACAAAACATGATCATCTCATACAATAAAATATAGCATCACGTCTTGACCATATCACATCACAACATGCCCTGCAAAAACAAGTTAGACGTCCTCTACTTTGTTGTTGCAAGTTTTACGTGGCTGCTACGGGCTGAGCAAGAACCGTTCTTACCTACGCATCAAAACCACAACGATACTTCGTCAAATAGACTCCGTTTAACCTTCTCAAGGACCGGGCGTACTTTTCAGTTCAACTAAAGTTGGAGAGACAGTCTTCCACAAGCCATCTATGTGCAAAGCACGTCGAGGGAACGGTCTCGGCGTAAAATGCAGCGTAAGGTTGGTCTGGATCGTCTTTCCAACAATACCGCTGAACCAAAGTATGACATGCTGGTAGGTAGTATGACTTGTATCGTCCACAACTCACTTGTGTTCTACTCGTGCATATCATCAAACCATAAAAACCTAGGCTCGGATGCCCTTTGTTGGGGAACGTAGTAATTTCAAAAATTTCCTACGATCACGCCAAGATCATGGTGATGCATAGCAACGAGATGAGAGTGTTGTCTACATACCCTCGTAGACCAACAGCAGGCGTTGGCATAGCGTAGAGGAAGTAGTCGTGCTTCTTCACGATCCAACCGATCCAAGTACCGAGCGTCACGGCACCTCCGAGTTACGCACCGCTCACGGTATTTTCGAGGTGTAATATGGTGGAAGGGGCACCGCACACGGCTAAGGAAAGATCTCAAGGATCAACTTGTGTGTCATGGGGTGCCCCTGCCCCTGTATATAAAGGAGGGAAGGGGAGGGCTGGCCGGCCAAGGCTTGGTGCGCCAGGGTGTCCTACTCCTACTAGGAGTAGGATTCCCCAATCCTAGTCCAACTAGGTTTCCCCAAGTGGGAAGGGAGAGAGAGGCGCCCCTTCTCCTAGTCCTAATAGGACTAGGGAAGGGGGAAGGTGCGACCAGCACTTGGGCCCCTTCTCTCCTTTCCACTAAGGCCCATGTTGGCCCATTAGTATTCGGGGGTTCGGTAACCTCCGGTGCTTGGTAAAATTCCCAATTTCACCGGAACACTTCCGATGTCCAAACATAGACTTCCAATATATGAATCTTTATGTCTCGACCATTTCGAGACTCCTCGTCACGTCCGTGATCTCATCCGGGACTCCGAACAACCTTCGGTACAGAAACATCATAACAACTCATAGTAAGCTGTCATCGAAGCGTTAAGCGTGCGGACCCTACGGGTTCGAGAACTATGTAGACATGACCGAGACACCTCTCCGGTCAATAACCAATAAGCGGGACCTGGATGCCCATATTGGCTCCTACATATTCTCTGAAGATCTTTATCGGTCGGAACCGCATAACAACATACGTTGTTCCCTTTGTCATCGGTATGTTACTTGCCCGAGATTCGATCGTCGGTATCCAATACCTAGTTCAATCTCGTTACCGGCAAGTCTCTTTACTCGTTCCGTAATACATCATCTCACAACTAACACATTAGTTGCAATGCTTGCAAGGCTTATGTGATGTGCATTACCGAGAGGGCCCAGAGATACCTCTCCGACAATCAGAGTGACAAATCCTAATCTCGAAATATGCCAACCCAACATGTACCTTCGGAGACACCTGTAATGTACCTTTATAATCACCCAGTTATGTTGTGACGTTTGGTAGCACCCAAAGTGTTCCTCAGGTAAACGGGAGTTGCATAATCTCATAGTCATAGGAACATGTATAAGTCATGAAGAAAAGCACTAGCAACAAACTATACGATCAGGTGCTATGCTAATGGAATGGGTCATGTCAATCAGATCATTCAACCAATGATGTGATCCCGTTAATCAAATAACAACTCCTTGTTCATGGTTTAGGAAACACAACCATCTTTGATTAACGAGCTAGTCAAGTAGAGGCATACTAGTGACACTCTGTAGGTTTATGTATTCACACATGTATTATGTTTCCTGTTAATACAATTCTAGCATGAATAATAAACATTTATCATGATATAAGGAAATAAATAATAACTTTATTATTGCCTCTAGGGCATATTTCCTTCACCAGCCGGCACCGAGTACGATCCTTGCTCAGGACGGGCCACCTTCACCGCAGGATATCTCGAGGAGGGTGCATGTGGCGGGTAGGGCGATGCTACCGACAAATATGCTCAATGCTGCAACCGGTGCTATGCGGAGTCTGCATGACAGTGTTCTTTCTTTGGAGAAGCTACGTCTCGTGGAGAAGGATGTGGCATACCCGGTTTCGCGGCCAAGGTGCGGAAGGGCAAGGGCTTTGTGGATAACTCCATCGGGCGTCACGATCGTCCTGCGTTTTGATGACATCCACGCTATGTTGAACCTTCATCCGCTGCACTACACCTTCGTTCGGCTATTTTCGTTTGAGTATGGAGATGCGGATCATTCGCGACAAGACCCGGACATCGCGATAGTCGACCCCTTCTACATGCGTGCCAAGTTCTTGGGCAGCGGCTGGGACCGGCAAAGTCGCGAGTTCTTACCTCGAAGGCGTCATTCGGCAAACCAAGATAAGGATAACTTCCTCGTGCCTTACTTTCCCGAGTAAGTCCTCCCCTCAACCGCGCGTAACATATGAATTCTTACATTTCGATCGTTTTTCTTTTAACATTCCGTGTTTTCTGCAGTGACACACGTTGCACGCTCATCCTCCTAAGCCCCAAATATTCCATGGCCACGTATTTCGACCCAGACCGTCGATTCGAGCGTAGACTACACAAATGTCAAGAAGGTTCTTGATGATGTTCTCCCAGCTCGCCAAATCTGGAGGCACCTTCACCGGGCCTATTCGTAATGAAATACGGCAAGCACGTGTTCTCCCACAATCTGACGTTCCGCTGCGTCAAGCAGCAACCGCTGGCGGTCGAAGGGTGCCTACTCGCCATCCATCACATGCGGCGATCGACGGGACCATCATCAACTTCTGCTACCGAGTAAACTCCAAGATTGGGCCGCGGCGTGTCGGCAATCCAGACGCGGACCTCCGACAAGAATTCTTTCGCATCCAAATGGAGTTTGCGGAAATCATCCATCAAGATGTCGCTTCGTACCTCGGGGCAGTTCTACCTTAGAAATCAACCGTCCAACGGTGACATCGACACAATGCTACAAATGCGGGATGACAACGCCCGTTCTTTCATGACTCCCACGATGAGCGGCGGCTTCATCCATGCTCCGATCCCTTGAGTCGAGTTGTCTAGTTCTGAAACATCGATTGGCTCATGTTGTAATTAAACTTTAATGAACTTGTAGTATGTCTCTTTGGTTTGAGAGTCGTTCAACTTAGATGTAATCGATGCTATTAATGTCTTGCTTTTCTCTTCCGATCGTTACTGTTGCATACTTATATATTGCTTATGTATTGTCTGTGAATTGGTACTAACGTTTACGTTTGGCTAGTGCATAGCGATGCCGACATATGTCGTGTACAAGGGTAAGGTTCCCGGAGTCTCTGATGACTGGGAGGAGTGTCGGAGACAGGTTCACCGATTCAGCGGTAACAGTTACAAAGGTACACCACTAGGGCCGAGGCCGAATCTAGAATCGCCCGCTATCTAGCGGGAGAGGAGGGAGCGTTGGAGGAACCGGATGAAGGCGAGTTTCATCGTGATGATGCTCATCGTGATGACCGCAACTCTCTTCTATGTGATGGTAGTTTAGATGATCGATATCGACTTGTAATGTGAAGACAAACTTCGCTACTCGCGGTCTCGAGACTTGTAATATAATGTTCTATCTTTGTTCGGTCTTTTCAATTCGGAGACTAATATGATGAATTGTATTAGGAGACTAATATGATGAATTGTATTCAAAGACTAATCTTCTATTGTATCGATGAATCTATTGTTGATGTGTGCTGTCTATATTTTGTCAAATTATACATTTTGTAACCTGTGCAAAAACAGAAAATAAAAAATAAAAAACCTAATATTCATACTAATGGCGCATCACGTGACGGTCGCCATTAGTATGACAAAGCATACTAATGGCGCATCACTTGTCGGTGCGCCATTAGTATCTCATAATTACTAATGGCGCATCACTTGGTAGTGCGCCATTAGTATCTGTGATTACTAATGGCGCATCCAAGGTGGTGCGCCATTAGTATCTTAAACACACTGGTATACATGCCCCAGGAGGCATACTAATGGCGCACCCTCGCATATACTAATGGCGCACTGTGGTGCGTCATTAGTACTCAGATACTAATGGCGAACCACCTGGTGCGCCATTAGTAAAAATTACTAATGGCGTGCTATTAATGGCGCACCACAGATGCGCCATTAATAGCCAAATTAGGTGCGCCATTAGTAGTGGTTTTTCTAGTAGTGTTATGTCTTTCGAGCACTGACCCTCTATGAAGCGGGCACCCTCTAAGTCGTCCTCGAAATAATGACCTGGTGTGTGATGGTCCTTGCCCTTGGGTGGACTCTTTGCTGCAACGTCGGTGGCCTTCATCTTCACCCAGTATGTCTTGACGCGGGCAAAGGCCATCTGTGCACATTCAATGCACGTGGACCGCTTAACGGCGTCGATACGCGGCACCGCATCAACAAGTCGCTGCACCAAAACGAAATAACTATCCGGAATTGGCTCAGTAGGCCACAACCGGACCACGAAGTCCTTCATGGCCGATCCGGACATCCTATGGAGCTCTGCCCACTGGGCCATCTGTTCGTTTAGCAACAGCGGACGCTTCGGCACGCTAAACTGCGACCAGAACATCTTTTCGGTTTCACGTCCTTCTTGCGCTTGGAAAAACTGCGTCGCGTCGGAAGCACTCTTCGGCAGGTCCAACAATGCGTCTGGATAACTCCACACTTGATTAAGTGGGGCATAATTCGGATCGCCGAACTTAGTTTGTAATAAAAAGGGCTTACCAGCCGCGATCTCCCCAGCTTGCCGGATCACCTCCCGGGCCGCCCTAGACTCGGATCGTGCTTCTTTCGCCTCTCGTAAGGCCTTGTCAAGAAATTCGCAGGGGCTAGCAGCATCCTTTAGCTCAAGCGTCATCGTGGATATTTTCTCCTCGTATTGGCGCCGAGCAGCCTGTTCAGCCTTTAACTCGGCAGATGCCTTTTCGGCAGCCGCATTACTAATCCTGTCCTGCTTCTTGACCCGGGCTAGCTCAGCCCGAAGGATCTCAACTACGGCGGCACCATCTGCAGTCATACATATCTGAGAATACTATTCTTAGAGTCATGTTTATATTATAAGCATGTGCATATAATGACTGCCCCAAAAAACATACCTTGCGCCTCGTCAAGCCACTTGTTGATAAGTGTGATGTCATCATCCGCCTTGTCAATCTTCCGCTGCAGATCGGCAATCTCTGTAGTTCGGGCAGGAGCCAGGGAGGTAACAGCCTGTGTTACAATTAGTCAGATTATTTCCTGGGCATGTCTTTTTGATCCTCTTATCGCCTCCCTTGGGAAGCCAATCAGAGTCTCAGGGGCTACTATCTATACACAGGTGCATTTTGTGAACAACAAAATCGAAAAATATTACAGTACAAACCTCGAAGCCTCTTAGCAGGCTCCTAAAGGCCTCATTGAATCCGCTTTTCGCGGACATGACCTTTTCAACCACCATACCCATCAAGGTACGATGTACCTCTAAGACGGACGCTTGTCGCAACATGTTCGTCAATATACCCGGTGCTTCTGGATCTCTGGAAGTTGCTGTAGGAGTATGGCCTCCCTTTGAAGGGATTCGTTTATTCGTCCCTGGAGTTGTCTCCGGCTGTAAGCCGGACAGTCCGAGGCCTTTATTGTTGGCCCCCGGACCTTGGGCTACCGAAGTTTCACCTTCGGGTAGTGTCTTCATCATCCCTCGCACTACTTGTTGATCGGGAGAGACCCTCCGGGACGACACCTCGAAGTCGTCCGCCTGTTGGGAGAGGAGACCGGTGGAGGCGTCTCTCTTTCCATCATCTCCGGGAGAAGGTCCCCCATGGAAGAAGATTGTTGAAGAAAATTGTGTGCCGAGCTGCAAAAACATATATTCTAGATGTTACCTTGGTCACAGGAAAGGAACGGGATATGTTCAAAACACCGTTGTTCACTTATGATTTGGCTAAAGGCTTGTCCTCACTGCGGGACTGCGTGACGACGTTGTCCTCCAAGCCCGAGCCGCCCGACAGGGCCACCTTGCCTCGCTTAGGAGACTTTTCCTCCCAACCATCGGAGGCGGCCCTTTTCTTACCATGGGGAGAAGAGATGTTGGCTTCTCCTCCACTCTTGTCTTTGGACGACGGAATTTTAATTTCCTTGGACACAGTATCCGATGTACCTTCAGGATGGAGGCCACTTTTTGTCCTCCTGCTCTCCGCCTTGTCCTCCTTCGCAGGCATCTGGTATGGTGTCGGCGGCGACATCCTTGTCGATCGGATCACTTGAGTCTTGAGGAGGGGGCCGAACACCTAATTCGCTTCGCTTTCTTTATCCAGCCCTGGAAGAAGATAGTTTGTTCAGTATCATATTACGGCATACATGGCCACAAATTGTTCGGGAGTCGATCGCTTACCGGGGTATCCGGATGGTTGTAATCGAGGCCGATGTCCTCGGTGGTGTCCGGCCATTGTTTTTGTTTCCTGAAAAACAGCATCCACATTCCTTGGTGCGTAGTGTCGAAGAAGTGTTGGAGGGTCTGTGGTCCTTCCGGATTAAACTCCCACATGCGGAGAGGTCGTCGCTGGCCCGGCAGGGCCCGGCGGACCAGCATTACTTGAATCACATTGATAAGATCGATGTCCTTCTCAAGGAGGCTTTGGAGGCGGCTCTTTAGAGTCTGCACTTCATCAATTGATCCCCAGTCTAGCCCCTTATTAATCCATGACGCAAGCTCTAACGGAGGGCCAGATCGAAACGCAGATATAGCTACCCACTTGGTACCGCGGGGTTCACTGATGTAAAACCACTCCCGCTGCCATTGGTTGGGAGTTTCGGTGAGGGAGCCTTTTGGCCAGAGAGCATTGGTAAGCTTGCTCACTGTAGCACCTCTGCACTCTGCCTGTTCCCCATCGACTACCTTCGGCTTCACACTAAAGGTCTTGATCCATAAGCCGAAGTGTGGGGGAATACAGAGAAAGGCCTCGCACGTGATAATGAAGGTCGAGACGTGAAGAAAAGAATCTGGGGCTAGATTGTGAAAATCTAGCCCGTAGTAAAACATGAGCCCCCGGACAAAGGGATGAAGAGCGAATCATAGCCCTCGGAGGAAGTGGGAGATGAATACAACCCTCTCGCCCGATCTGGGAGTAGGAATAACCTGTCCTTGAACAGGAAGCCTGTGGGGGATCTCCAGCGGTCGGTGTCACGGCAGCCTTGGCTCAGCGATGTCCTCCTCTGTAACAGAGGAATCCACCCATCGGCCCTGTGGGCTGGGTCCGGACATTATTGGGGAGCTTGAAGCAATGAAGTCGAACCTTGGGTGCTAGAACTCAGGGTTGGAAGGGCTGGGGAAAAGGTTGGCGTAAAACAAGACGGCCCTTGGCTCCTTTATAAAGGCAACAGATATCGAGCGCCTCCTCCTCAGCCTCAAAACCTGCCTATTCCTAAGGAATCATCCCAAGGGAACGGTTGGGTTACCCACGCCCGTAGTGATGAAGATCCCGCAATAAGGGGACACAATCTCGGCTTTGACAAGATGTGCCAATAAAAACCGCGCCTCGAAACATGGAACAGCAGGACAAGAAATGGTTCGAAATAATGACAGGGCAGACGTGGTATCACATTACAAAAAGTTGTCAACAGATTGGATTCGTGGAATATTAAACTGGCTGTGTGCGGTACTTATGTTGCAGATCCAAACACGTTCCTTGCGTCCAAAGACTATCTTGGGGCATCCGGAGAAGGAACCTGCCTTGCAATGCCGAAGACAATCTGCACACCGGGCACCTCATCATTGAAGCCTAGTTCAGGGGCTACTGAGGGAGTCCTGAACTAAGGACTCCTCGGGTGTCCGACCTATTGGACATGGGCCGGACTAATGGGTTTTGAAGATACAAGACCGAAGACTCTTTCCCGTGTCCGGATGGGACTCTCCTTGGCATGGTAGGCAAGCTTGGCGACCAAATATGAAGATTCCTTTCTCTGTAACCGACTTTGTACAACCCAAGTCCCCTCCGTGTCTATCTAAACCGGAGGGTTTAGTCCGTAGAGGAGATATAGAATCATAGTCATACAGGCTAGACTTCTAGGGTTTTAGCCATTACGATCTCGTGGTAGATCAACTCTTGTAACATTCCTATTCATCAAGATCAATCAAGCAGGAATTAGGGTATTACCTCGATAGAGAGGGCCCGAACCTGGGTAAACATTGTGTCCCTATCTCCTGTTACCATCGACCTCAGACGCACAGTTCGAGACCCCCTACCCGAGATCCACCGGTTTTGACACCGTCAAAGACTGCGGCTGGAATATCCAGGGATGGGTATGCGAGTATCACGCGGTGGTTTACCCAGGTTGGGGGCTCTCCGTAGAGATAATACCCCTACTCCTGCATGTTCCAGGGATGGGTATGCGAGTATCACGCGGTGGTTTACCCAGGTTGGGGGCTCTCCGTAGAGATAATACCCCTACTCCTGCATGTCTGAATATATGTGGTATATCTGGTACAGAGTTGCTCCTGGAGCTGTATCTGAAAGCAGTGCCACGGGCATCTGGTTTCGTATATGCATGTATGTGGCATGCTCTAGTGGCCAGCTATGCCCATGGCTTGCGGCCATGAGTGGCCTTGTGGCCAAATGAATATGGCGTGAGGGAGTGGATGGATATGTGCCCATATATATATAGGCTTGGGGGTACCTTACTTCCTAAGCTAGGTAGTGGCATGGGGGCAAGTGGGCATGGGGCACCATGCCCATGAGAGTGTGTACGTGATGTGCATGCCTCCTTGTCCCTGGTGCACTTTATAAAACAGTGCCCAGGGACAGATACACTGTAGATGATGTCGCCACTACTATTCGTCAATAGTGTCGGGTACGGCCGTCTTGTCGGTGTCGGGTCGGAGCAGCGGTTGACTCCACGCAGCAGGTCGGCTGGAGCAGCCGGCCGGAGGAGCAGTCGGCCCGAGTGGGTGGGCACCCCGTCCGACTGCCGTCTGGAGTGGCCGGGTGGCGAGCCGGCCGGAGCAGCCGGACTGAGGGGCTTTGCTAGCCCTGATGTCTTGAAATATTGTCTCGCCGTCTTCGGGGTACCCGTGGTCAATTACCCCGACAGTAGCCTCCAAGCCTCCGGGAAACTTGGCAAATTTGGGCGCAGGTTTGTTGGCGGGTGTTGATGTAGAAGATGCTTCATGACGGTCAGTTGTGGGCCGCAGACAGCGTAGCTTGCTTCTAGCGGGGGCGCGCAAGTGCACCCGCTGGGTGTAGCCTCTGAACCTCCGGGCAACTTTGGAAAAGTTGGGCGGTGGCTTTTCGCGGTTGTTGGTGCAGACGATGGTGTCGAGGGGCCGGTTGCAGTCGACGGTGGACGTGCAACAGGCGCGGCATGTTCCGAGTGGGGGCGCGCAAGTGCACCCGCTGGGTGTAGCCTCCGGGAAACTTTGGAAAAGTTGGGCGGAGGGTCTTGTTGTTGATGATGAAACCGACGGCGGTGTCGAGGGTGTCGGGCACGGACACGGAGTCTGTCGGCTGATGGGCGCGGGGCCCTGCCGGGCGCGGCAGCGGTGTCCACCAACTGGTGCCGTCGGGCACGGACGCGGGATCCGCCGACTGGTGGTGTCGAGCGTGGACTCGGGGTCCGCTGACTGGTGGTGCCGGGCACGGACGCGGAGTCCGCCGACTGGTGGTGCCGGGCACGGACGCGGAGTCCACAGACTGGTGGTGACGGGCGCGGACGCGGAGTCCACCGGCTGATGTTGTCGATGACAACCGGCTGCGGGCTGCAGTCGGCACGGCTTGCTTCCAGTGGGGGCGCACCAGTGCACCCACTGGGTGTAGCCTCCGAGCCTCCGAGCGAGGAGGGGGGTTCCCCACGGAAATGATCATGCAAAAGACAAAGTTAGTCCGCGCAGATATATCAAATGTTTGCTTTTAGCAATGCAAGTTTTATGCGGAGGGTGCCGACTCGGTTTCGTCCAAGCCCCCTTCAATATTTTTCATGTTCCCTCCGCTCTTGACGTGCTCGCTTGCCGGGCAGCCGCTCTGCGATGCGTGGCTGAGAGTGGGCAGCGGAGTGGAGTGTCTGATACTCGGACTACTGAGCGGATTTAACCGAGCAGATACTCATAAAGCAAATGGGCGGGTCGCCCGAACCGTTTCTATTCCCGGACATTTTTTGCGTGGGTGGCCTCCAGCGTTTGCTCTCGCTAGCCGGACAACCGCTCTGTGGTGTGTGGCTGAGAGTGGGCCTTCGGTACCGTGCACGCTACTAAGCCGTCAGTGGGAACGAACGTCTCAGGCCAAGCGGCCAAACTCCGGGCCAAATCTGGCTGGCGCCGGGGTGAACAGTAATGCAACTGTAATAAAATGCAGAGATAGCCTCCCGAGAATCGCTCGAGGTTGTCCGTGTTTGCACGGTGCAAAAATATACAGGTGAGGAGCTCACATTGATTTTCGTGTAGGCGAGGCGGAGGTTGCCGAAGATAGTCGGTGTGGCTCAACGCTTGCTGAGCGCGCCGGCGCACCCGCTGGGGTAGCTTTCGAGCCTCCGGGTTCTCGAAGGAGGGTCCCGGCCAGTCGGGTCCGACCAAACGGGCGGCAAGGCGGACAGGCGGCCGGGTCGGCGCTCCTGACGGCCAGGCGTCAGAGCAGGAGGCGGTCCAGCCGGCAGTACGGGTCGCGACTGACCGTCGGAATGGCGAAGCAGGCGGACGGGCCAGCTGGACATTTTTTCTTTTCTCTGGCCGGCGGCTGGCAGCCGGACGGACACCTTTCTCTTTTTCTCTACTGCTGACTATGAGCAGTCGGGCTCTTTTTTTTCTTTCTTTTGAGCAACCGGGAGCAACAAGCAACAGAGCAGCCGGCCCACTTCTCTCTTTCTTCTGCTTTTGGGGCAGTCGGCCTCTCTCTTTTCCACCCAGCCCTTGACTTTTCTTCTCTGTTTTGCTTTGTTTCCGCGTGGAACAGCCGGCCAAAGCGGGCAGCTGGAGCGGGGGAGGGGAGCCAGCAGGGGGCCGGCAAGCGGGGAGCCGGCCGCGGGGCATGCGGGCAGCCGCAGCGCGACGGAGGCGACCGGCACGGACGGAGCCGCACGCGAGATGCAGAGGGCCGGCAGCCGGCCAGGCTGGCGTCCGGGCTGCAGCGGAGATGGCAGGCGGCAGGGAAGAGAAGCGGAGCAGCGGAGCAGCGGAGCAGCGGAGCAGCGGAGCAGCGGAGCAGCGGGGCTGCAGCCTGCTTCCACGGTCGAGGACGACCGGGTCTTGTTAGCGCCGCAGCCGCGGCAGCAGGCGGGCGCTAGGCATGGAGCTCTTGCTAAAGGGGGTGGCTGTAGGTGGTGAGGACGGGGCTGGGCGGGGGGTGGACGAAGCCGGCAGTCGGCCGAGGTCGCCTGGAAGAGGCCGCAGCCGGGGCCGTGGAGCAGGCGGCTGTAGGCGCAGGATAGGCGGAGCCGAAGCCGGTGCGGCGCTCGGGGCCGGACGTAAGCGAAGCCGGGTGCTGGAGAGGCCAGGCAAGCATGACACAGCCGGAGCCGGGCGGAGCTGCGGAGGTGGTCGGAGACGACCGCGCGGAGCCCTTGCTCGCGCACGCAGCAGGCGGCCACGAACTCAGTTTGATGCAGGCAGCCGGGAGCAGGGATAATCACAAAGGAGAAGAGGATCGAGCCAGCGGGCGTAGTGAAGCAGCCGGACGCCACGTGCGGAGGCCAGGCGGGGCGAGGCGGCGTAGGCAGAGCCGGAAGGCGACCAAGCGTGGGAGCTGCCGTAGCCAAGCACGGGGGCGGCCGGGCACTGGAGATGAGCAGTGGCGAGGCATGGCACCATGCAGCTACAGCGAGACGCAGAGCAACGGGTGATCCCACAATTGAAGAGGGAAAAGCCACGGGACGGAGCGACGGCGAGGCTCGCACGACCGGTTGGCGATCTTTTCGCGCCGGCGCCGAAAAAACGGCCCAGCCGCGTCCCCAGGAGCCCGATTTTCGCTGGCCTGGGCCAAAATCAGCACCGGTGGACCCAGGCCAAACCCGGCGCGCTGGGGGTGCCCGGGGGCGCCGAGGTGAGTTTTTTGGCACGAAGCAGCCGCGGGCCCGCCGAGTCCGCGAGACGGGTGCTTCGTCGCCCTCATCGCCTCGGTTCCCGCGGGAATCAATGCCAAGGCTGCCGCTCTGCCGCCACCGGTCAGCCTTGCTATTGATTTCTTACGGGAGGCGTGTCACGGGGCAGCGCGGCGACGCCTCCCCTCCCGCCACGCGTACACACGGGCGCAGCTATATAGGCCGGTGGCCTCCCACGCCTCTGGCCACACCAGCCCTAGCCTCCGAGCTCTCCCTCTCCCATTCACTGCCGCCGAGCCCTCCCTCTCCCTCTCCCGTGCGCCGCCTCCGAGCCCTCCCTCACTCCGACAGCCCCGATGGCCGAACGTTTCCCCGGCGACGAGGCAGCGGCCAATGGCTTCGGCCGCCGCTCGCTCCGCGAACAGGGGTCGTGGCTCCTAATCGAGGCCAACATCCCGGCGCCGCCGGACATGCGCGCTGGGCCGACGGGGTGGAGGCTCGGCGACTGGGGAGTGCCCGTTCCCCCGTTGCCCGATGCCATGGCGCGCTCCCCCTACTTCGCCGCCGAGGTAGAGCTTGTGCGCGCCTCACTCACCGACGAGCAGATCGCCCTCCCCCCGTACGCCACCGACAACCACGCAGCATGGGCGGCGATTGAAGGCCGTCGTCGGGCAGAGCGGTGGCGTCCACCAACGGGGCGCCGGTGGTGGGCGGCATGAAGAACAGCAAGGGGCACCGCGTGTGGTGGGGCATCCCCGGCCGCACGCTCGAGGGCGTGCTGACGCACCTTGATGGTGGCAACACCCGCCGCTGGCATACCCTCCCCCGGCGGCCGCCCCGGCCCACCGCCGACGCGCCGGGCAACGGATGCCCAGGAGGTTCGGCTCCTCCTCGTCTTCCTCCTCGCACTCCTCCTCACGGTCTTCTTCTCACTCCTCCGGCTCTCCGGTGCTGCTCGGCGTCAAGGCCGAGCCCGCGGCGGGGACGCCGCTCGGCCGGCGCACTCACAGCACTGGCATCGTCATAAACGAGGGCGGCCGATGCACCTCCTCATGGGCTCCTCCGCGCTTCGTAAAGCCAAAGACGGAGCCGGGGCTCGCGCCGGTGAAAACGGAGCCGGGTATCCCCGCCGTGAAGACGGAACACGGCGACGTGGAGCTCGACGACGAGGCGGCCCTGAAATGGGCGCGCAAGGACTTCCTGAAGATGGAGAGGGAGCGCCAGTGCGCCGCCCTGCGGTGATTCGAGCAGCGCCACCGGGGCCGCGACGAAGGAGGAGTTGTCTCTACAACAGCAATGACGACGACGCGCCGCCGCCACCAGTCTGCCATGGCGACGCCGGGCAGGGGTCCATCAGGGACGGACACGTCAAGGAGGAGAAGGCCGACGACAACGGCAGTGGCGGCGAGGATGGCGGCGACAACGGCGACTACTCCGCGTTCAGCGAGTTCTTTTTTTAGATATATTTGCTATGTATAAGCCGCGAACATGTCTAATATATGCCATAGTTTGCCGAAATTTAGACGTGTTTAGCCGAACTTCGCCGAACGTTTTTTTTTTTGAAAAAAATTAGATGCGTCTGGGGGCGGCCATGGGGCCGGCGACTGGGGTCCAAGTCACCCCTAGGCCGTTTTTTTTGTGCCGGCTTGCCCCCAGGCAGCGATTTTAGGCGCCCCCTGGGGGGGCCAACGGCTGGAGATGCTCTTAGCACGCACACAGGTGAATCCATTGGCCTTGCTAGCCAGCTTGGCACAAGTATGTGCACGTTCAGGAGAACCCCTCGCCGCCGAGGCGCTCGCACAGGGACGGAGCAATGGCAAGGCTCAGTCGGATAGGGTGGGTGCAGCGTGATGGGCATGCAGGCGCACTGGGTGCCAGAGCAACGCGGCGTCGTAGGGGCGGAGCAGGCCATCTTGGTGCCCGTGATGGAGAAAAAAAAGGCGAGGCGGACCGTGCCAAGACCGAAGGCGAGGACGAGCCATCCTCAGTGGCCGTTCCAGGTGGCGTGTTGATGTCGATCCCCGGAGCCTGCCGGAGAGACGGTGGTGATGCCAAAGAGTGTGAGGCCGCCGACGAGGGCGTCGCCCATGCGGCTGCCCCGGGGGCGAGCCGGGGTCGAGCCCCCGAGTGCTAGCGGAGAGACGGCGCAACGCGGCAGTGGTGATGATGGCAAAAGGGGTCTCGCCCGGACTGCGAAACCAACAGCAGCTTGCCCCACAGTGGGCGTCAACTATCGTGGTATTCTCACGGGGGGTCAGCGAGGCCACAGATGCCACGGGGTGGTTTCAGGTGAGGGCAAGACTGCGGCCGGAATATCTAGGGACGGGTATGCGAGTATCATGCGGTGGTTTACCCAGGTTCGGGGCTCTCCGGAGAGATAATACCCCTACTCCTGCATGTCTGAATATATGGGGTATATCTGGTATAGAGTTGCTCCTGAAGCTGTATCTGAAAGCAGTGCCACAGGAGGGAGACATAGAGATTTGCAAAATACATATGGATCTAAATGTGGCAGACCCATTGACTAAGCCTCTTCCACGAGCAAAACATGATCAGCACCAAGACTCCATGGGTGTTAGAATCATAACAACGTAATCTAGATTATTGTCTCTAGTGCAAGTGGGAGACTGAAGGAAATATGCCCTAGAGGCAATAATAAAGTTGTTATTTTATATTTCCTTATTCATGATAAATGTTTATTATTCATGCTAGAATTGTATTAACCGGAAACTTGATACATGTGTGGATACATAGATAAAACACTGTTTCCCTAGAAAGCCTCTACTAGACTAGCTCGTTAATCAAAGATGGTTAAGTTTCCTAACCATAGACATGTGTTGTCATTTGATGAACGGGATCACATCATTAGGAGAATGATGTGATGTACATGACCCATCCGTTAGCTTAGCATATTGATTGTTCAGTTTTATTGCTATTGCTTTCTTCATGTCATATACATATTCCTTTGACTATGAGATTATGCAACTCCCGGACACTGAAGGAATACCTTGTGTGCTATCAAATGTCACAACGTAACTAGGTGATTATAAAGATGCTCTACAAGTATCTCCGAAGGTGTTTGTAGGGTTGGCATAGATCAAGATTGGGATTTGTCACTCCGAGTATCGGAGAGGTATCTCTGGGCCCTCTCGGAAATGCACATCATAAGAAGCCTTGCAAGCAAGTGACTAATGATGTGGTTGCGGAATGATGTATTACAAAGCGAGTAAAGAGACTTGCCGGTAAAGAGATTGAACTAGGTATGAAGATACCGACGATCGAATCTCGGGCAAGTAACATACCGATGACAAAGGGAATAACGTATGTTGTCATTACGGTTTATCCGATAAAGATCTTCATAGAATATGTAGGAGCCAATATGAGAATCCAGGTTCCGCTATTGGTTATTGACCGGAGAGGTGTCTCGGTCATGTCTACATAGTTCTCGAACCCATAGGGTCCGCACGCTTAGCGTTCGATGACGATTTTGTATTATATGAGTTATGTGATTTGGTGACCGAATGTTGTTCGGAGTCTTGGATGAGATCATGGACATGAAGAGGAGTCTCTAAATGGTCGAGAGGTAAAGATTGATATATAGGATGATAGTATTCAGACACTGGAAGTGTTCCCAAGTGTATCGGGTATTTATCGGACTACCGGAGGGGTTACCAGAACCCCCGGGAGGTTAATGGGCCACATGGGCCAAAAGGGAAGGGTGTTGGGGAACGTTGCAGAAAATAAAAATTTTCCTACGGTTTCACCAAGATCCATCTATGAGTTCTACTAAGCAACGAGTCAAGAGAGAGAGTTTGCATCTACATACCACTTGTAGATCGAGTACGGAAGCGTTCGAGGGAGTGGTGATGATGAAGACGTTCCCAACGTGATTCCGATCACCGATGACCAAGTGCTGAACGGACAGCACCTCCGCGTTCAACACACGTACGGGACGATGGCGTCTCCTCCGTCTTGATCCAGCAAGGATGAAGGAGAGGTTGAGGAAGACAACTCCAATGGCAGTTCGACGGCGTGGTGCAGTTGGTACGGCAATTCTCCGGCAGGGCTTCGCCAAGCTCGCGTGGAGAAAGAGAGGTGTTGGGGAGGGGAGGGGCTGCGCCTTTAATCGTGTGTGCAGCCCTCCCCACCCCTCTATTTATAGGAGGAAGGGAGAGGGGCGGCCCCTCTAGATGGCATCTAGAGGGGGCGGCCAAGGAGGAGGAAAGGGGTGGCTTGCCCCCCAAGCCAAGGCGCCCCTTTGCCCCTTTAGGTTTCCCTCCCCAAGCCCTAGCCGCATGGGCCTAGGTGGGGCGCGCCCAGCCCACCAGGCTGGCTCCCTCTCCCACTTAGCCCATGTGGCCCCCGAGGGGTGGCCCCTCCGGTGGACCTCCGGAACTCTCCGGTGGCCCCGGTACATTACCAGTATGCCCCGAAACTTTCCGAGTCCGTTTAACCACTTTCCATATATAAATATTTACCTCCGGACCATTCCGGAACTCCTCGTGACGTCCGGGATCTCATCCGGACTCGAACAACATTCAGTAATCACATACTTGTCTTCCTATTAACCCTAGCGTCACCGAACCTTAAGTGTGTAGACCCTACGGCTTCGGGAGACATGTAGACATGACCGAGACGCTCTCCGGTCAATAACCAACAGCGGGATCTGGATACCCATGTTGGTTCCCACACGCTCCTCAATGTTGTCATCGGATGAACCACGATGTCGAGGTTCAATCAACCCCGTATGCTATTCCCTTTGTCGACGGTATGTTACTTGCCCGAGACTCGATCGTCGGTATCCCAATACCTCGTTTAGTCTCGTTACCCGGCAAGTCACTTTACTCGTGCCGTAATGCATGATCCCGTGACCGGACACTTGATCACTTTGAGCTCATTGTGATGATGCATTACCGAGTGGGCCCGATGATACCTCTCCGTCATACGGAGTGACAAATCCTGTCTCGATCCGTGTCAACCCAACAGACACTTTCGGAGATACCTGTAATGCACCTTTATAGTCACCCGATTACGTTGTGGCGTTTGGTACACCCAAAGCATTCCTACGGTATCCGGGAGTTACACGATCTCACGGTCTAAGGAAGAGATACTTGACATTGGAAAAGCTCTAGCAAAAGCGAACTACACGATCTTTGTGCTATGCTTAGGATTGGGTCTTGTCCATCACGTCATTCTCCTAATGACGTGATCCCGTTGTCAATGACATCTCGATGTCCATAGTCAGAAACCATGACTATCTGTCGACCAACGAGCTAGTCAACTAGAGGCTCACTAGGGACGTATTGTGGTCTATGTATTCACACGTGTATTACGATTTCCGGATAATACAGTTATAGCATGAATTAAGACAATTATCATGAACAAGGAAATATAATAATAATGCTTTTATTATTGCCTCTAGGGCATATTTCCAACAGTCTCCCACTTGCACTAGAGTCAATAATCTAGTTTACATTGTGATGAATCGAACACCCATAGAGTTACGGTGTTGATCATGTTTTGCCCGTGGAAGAGGTTTAGTCAACGGATCTGCGACATTCAGATCCGTATGCACTTCTAAATTTCTATGTCTCCATCCTGAACATTTTCACGGATGGAGTTGAAGCGGCAGCTTGATGTGCCTGGTCTTCTTGTGAAACCTGGCTCCTTGGCTAGTGCAATAGCTCCGGTGTTGTCCGCAGAAGAGTTTGATTGGCCCCGACGCATTGGGTATGACTCCTAGGTCGGTGATGAACTCCTTCACCCAAATTGCTTCATGTGCTGCCTCCGAGGCTGCCATGTACTCCGCTTCACATGTAGATCCATACGGCCTTTCTGCTTGCGGCTGCACCAGCTTGCTCCACCATTCAACATATACACGTATCCGGTTTGTGACTTAGAGTCTTCCGGATCTGTGTCGAAGCTAAGCGTCGGCGTAACCCTTCTGACGAGCTCTTCGTCACCTCCATAAACGAGAAACATGTCCTTTGTCCTTTTCGTGTACTTCAGATATTCTTGACCGCTGTCCGGTGTTCCTTGCCGGGATTACTTTGGTACCTTCCTACCAAACTTACGGCAAGGTTTACATCAGGTCTGCAGTACACAGCATGGCATACATAATAGATCCTATGGCTGAGGGGATGACACTCATCTCTTCTTTATCTTTTGCCGTGGTCGGGCATTGAGCTGAGCTCAATCTCACACCTTGCAATACAGGCAAGAACCCCTTCTTGGACTGATCCATTTTGAACTTCTTCAAAATCTTATCAAGGTATGTGCTTTGTGAAAGACCTATGAGGCGTCTCGATCTATCTCTATAGATCTTGATGCCTAATATATAAGCAGCTTCTCCAAGGTCCTTCATTGAAAAACACTTATTCAAGTAGGCCTTAATGCTGTCCAAGAATTCTATATCATTTCCCATCAAAAGTATGTCATCTACATATAATATGAGAAATGCTACAGAGCTCCCACTCACTTTCTTGTAAACGCAGGCTTCTCCATAAGTCTGCATAAACCAAACGCTTTGATCATCTCATCAAAGCGAATGTTCCAACTCCGAGATGCTTGCACCAGCCCATAAATGGATCGCTGGAGCTTGCATACTTTGTTAGCATTCTTAGGATCGACAAAACCTTCCGGCTGCATCATATACAGCTCTTCCTTAAGATATCCGTTAAGGAACGCTGTTTTGGCGTCCATCTGCCATATCTCATAATCATAGTATGCGGCAATTGCTAACATGATTCGGACGGACTTAAGCTTCGCTACGGGAGAGAAAGTCTCATCGTAGTCAATCCCTTGAACTTGTCGATAACCCTTAGCGACAAGTCGAGCTTTATAGATGGTGACATTACCATCCGCTGTCCGCCTTCTTCTTCTTAAAGATCCATTTGTTTTCTATCGCTGGCCGATCATCGGGCAAGTCAGTCAAAGTCCACACTTTGTTTTCATACATGGATTCTATCTCGGACTTCATGGCTTCTAGCCATTTGTTGGAATCTGGGCCCGCCATCGCTTCTTCATAGTTCGAAGGTTCACCGTTGTCTAACAACATGATTTCTAGGACAGGGTTGCCGTACCACTCTAGTGCGGAACGTGTCCTTGAGGACCTACGAAGTTCAAGAGCAACTTGATCCGAAGTACCTTGATCATCATCATTAATTTCCTCTTACATTGGTGTAGGCATCACAGAACATTTTCTGAGTAGCACCACTATCCTGTTCAAGAGGTAGTACTTCATCGAGTTCTACTTTCCTCCCACTTACTTCTTTCGAGAGAAACTCTTTTCGAGAAAGGATCCGTTCTTGGCAACAAAGATCTTGCCCTCAGATCTTAAGTAGAAGGTATACCCTATGGTTTCCTTAGGGTATCCTATGAAGACGCATTTTTCCGACTTGGGTTCGAGCTTTTCAGGTTGAAGTTTCTTGACATAAGCATCGCATCCCCAAACTTTTAGAAACGACAGCTTAAGTTTCTTCCCAAACCATAATTCATACGGTGTCGTCTCAACGGACTTAGACGGTGCCCTATTTAAAGTGAATGTAGCTGTCTCTAGAGCGTATCCCCAAAATGATAGTGGTAAATCGGTAAGAGACATCATAGACCGCACCATATCCAATAGAGTGCGATTACGACGTTCGGACACACCATTACTGTTGAGGTGTTCGGTGGCGTTAGTTGTGAAACGATTCCACATTTTCTTAAGTGTGTACCAAATTCGTGACTTAAATATTCTCCTCCATGATCTGATCGTAAGAATTTTATCTTTCGGTCACGTTGATTCTCTACTTCATTCTGAAATTCCTTGAACTTTTCAAAGGTCTCAGACTTGTGTTTCATCAAGTAGACATACCCATATCTACTCAAGTCATCTGTGAGAGTGAGAACATAACGATACCCTCCGCGAGCATCAACCCTCATTGGACCGCACACATCGGTATGTATGATTTCCAACAAGTTGGTTGCTCGCTCCATTGTTCCGTAGAACGGAGTCTTGGTCATCTTGCCCATGAGGCATGGTTCGCATGTGTCAAATGATTCATAATCTAAAGACTCCAAAAGTCCATCGACATGGAGCTTTTTCATGCGCTTGACACCAATGTGACCAAAGGCGGCGATTGCCACAAGTATGTGGGACTATCGTTATCAACTTTACATCTTTTGGTATTCACACTATAAACATGTGTAATACTAGGCTCGAGATTCATTAAGAATAAACCATTGACCATCGGAGCATGACCATAATACATATCTCTCATATAAATAGAACAACCATTATTCTCGGATTTAAATGAGTAGCCATCTCGCATTAAACAAGATCCAGATACAATATTCATGCTCAAACTTGGCACCAAATAACAATTATTAAGGTTCATAACTAATCCCGTAGGTAAATGAAGAGGTAGCGTGCCGACGGCGATCACATCGACTCTGGAACCATTCGGCAGCGCATCGTCACCTCGTCCTTTGCGATTTCCGCTTATTCCGCAGCTCCTGCGTGAATTACAAATATGAGCAACGGCACGGTATCAAATACCCAGGAGTTACTACGATCTTGGCAAAGTACACATACATGTATATCAAATATACCTTTGGTGTTGCCGGCTTTCTTGTCCGCTAAGTATTTGGGGGCAGTTCCGCTTCGATGACCCCTCCTTGCAATAAAAGCACTCAGTCTCGGGTTTGGGTCCATTCTTTGACTTCTTCCGGCAACTTGCTTGCAAGCGCGGCAACCTCCTTGCCGTCCTTCTTGAATTTCTTCTTACCCTTGCCCTTCTTGAACTTAGTGGTCTTATTGACCATCAACACTTGATGTTCTTTCTTGATTTCAACCTCGGCTGACTTCAGCATAGAGAACACTTCAGGAATGGTCTTTACCATCCCCTGCATTTTGTAGTTCATCACAAAGCTCTTGTAGCTTGGTGGGGCGATCGAGGATTCTGTCAATGACCGCCTCATCGAGGCAGGTTAATATTCAATTTGGGTCATACGGTTGTGCAACCTGGACATCTTGAGAATATGCTCCTTGTGAGGAACTGTTTTCCTCCATCTTACAACTATAGAACTTGTCGGAGATGTCATATCTCTCGACCGAGGCGTGAGCTTGGAAAACAAGTTTCAGCTCCTCGAACATCTCATATGCTCCGTGATGCTCAAAACACTTTTGGAGCCCGGTTCTAAGCTGTAAAGCATGCCGCCCGAGCGAGGGAGTAATCATCGACGAGAGGCCAAGCATTCATAATGTCTTGGTTCTGCAGAGACGGAGGCGTCACCTAGCGGTCCTTCTAGGACATATTGTTTCACAGCAGCTATGAGGATGATCCTCAAGTTCGGACCCAGTCAGTATAGTTGCTGCCGTCATCTTTCAACTTGGTTTTCTCTAGGAACGCGTTGAAGTTCAAGTTGACATGAGCGTTGGCCATTTGATCTACAAGACATATCATTTAAAAGTTTTAGACTAAGTTCATGATAATTAAGTTCATCTAATCAAATTTAAATGAACTACCACTTAGATTAGACATCCCTCTAGTCATCTAAGTGTTACACGATCCGAGTCGACTAGGCCGTGTCCGATCATCACGTGAGACGGACCCGGTCTCGTCGGTGAACATTCTCATGTTGATCGTATCTTCCATACGACTCGTGTTCGACCTTTCGGTCTCTGTGTTCCGAGGCCATGTCTGTACATGCTAGGCTCGTCAAGTAAACCCTAAGTGTTTTCGCGTGTGTAAATCTGTCTTACACCCGTTGTATGTGAACGTAAGAATCCATCACACCCGATCATCACGTGGTGCTTAGAAGCAACGAACTTTAGCCACGGTGCAGTTAGGGAAACACTTCTTGAAATTGTTGTAAGGGATCATCTTATTTACTACCGTCGTTCTAAGTAAACAAGATGTATAAACATAATAAACATCACATGCAATTATATGGTGGTGACATGATATGGCCAATATCATAAAGCTCCATTGATCTCCATCTTCGGGCTCCATGATCATCTTGTCACCGGCATGACACCATGATCTCCATCATCATGATCTCCATCATTGTGCCTCCATGAAGTTGTCACGCCAACGACTACTTCTACTTCTATGGCTAACGCGTTTAGCAATAAAGTAAAGTAAGTTACATGGCGTTCTTCAATGACACACGCAGGTCATACAAAAATAAAGACAACTCCTATGGCTCCAGCCGGTTGTCATACTCATCGACATGCAAGTCGTGATTCCTATTACAAGAACATGATCTCATACATCGCAATATGTCATTCATCATTCATCACAACTTGGCCATATCACATCACATGTCAATTGCTGCAAAAACAAGTTAGACGTCCTCTAATTGTTGTTGCATCTTTTACGTGGCTGCAATTGGGTTCTTGCAAGAACGTTTTCTTACCTCTGAATAACCACAACGTGATCTTGTCAACTTCTATTTACCCTTCATAAGGACCCTTTTCATCGAATCTGCTCCAACTAAAGTAGGAGAGACAGACACCCGCCAGCCACCTTATGCATCTAGTGCATGTTAGTCGGTGGAACCGGTCTCACGTAAGCGTACGTGTAAGGTTGGCCCGGGCCGCTTCATCCCACAATACCGCGGAAGCAAGATAAGACTAGTAGCGGCAAGTAAATTGACAAGATCCACGCCCACAACTAAATTGTGTTCTACTCGTGCAAAGAGAACTACGCATAGACCTAGCTCATGATGCCACCGTTGGCGAGCGTTGCGAGAAAATAAAAATTTTCCTACGGTTTCACCAAGATCCATCTATGAGTTCTACTAAGCAACGAGTCAAGAGAGAGAGTTTGCATCTACATACCACTTGTAGATCGAGTGCGGAAGCGTTCGAGGGAGTGGTGATGATGAAGACGTTCCCAACGTGATTCCGATCACCGATGACCAAGTGCTGAACGGACAGCACCTCCGCGTTCAACACACGTGCGGGGACGATGGCGTCTCCTCCGTCTTGATCCAGCAAGGATGAAGGAGAGGTTGAGGAAGACAACTCCAATGGCAGTTCGGCCGGCGTGGTGCGGTTAGTGCGGCAATTCTCGGCGGGGCTTCGCCAAGCTTCGCGTGGAGAAAGAGAGGTGTTGGGAGGGAGGGGCTGCGCCTTCAATGGTGTGTGCAGCCCTCCCCCCACCCCTCTATTTATAGGAGGAAGGGAGAGGGGGCCGGCCCCCTCTAGATGGCATCTAGAGGGGGGGGGGGGGCGGCGGCCAAGGGGGGGAGGAAAGGGGTGGCTTGCCCCCCAAGCCCGGGGGGGCGCCCCCGTTGCCCCTTGGGGGTTACCCCGCCCCCTGCCCTCGCCGCAGGGGCCTAGGTGGGGGGGTGCGCCCCGCCCACCAGGCTGGCTCCCTCTCCCACTTAGCCCATGTGGCCCCCCGGAATGGCCCCTCCAGTGGACCTCCGGAACTCTCCCGGTGGCCCCGGTACATTACCGTATGCCCCGAAACTTTCCGAGTCCGTTTAACCACTTTCCATATATAAATCTTTACCTCCGGACCATTTCAGAACTCCTCGTGGCGTCCGGGATCTCATCCGGGACTCGAACAACATTCGTTAATCACATACTTGTCTTCCTATTAACCCTAAGCGTCACCGAACCTTAAGTGTGTAGACCCTACGGGTTCGGGAGACATGTAGACATGACCGAGGCGCTCTCCGGTCAATAACCAACAGCGGGATCTGGATACCCATGTTGGTTCCCACACGCTCCTCGATGTTGTCATCGGATGAACCCACGATGTCGAGGGTTCAATCAACCCCGTATGCTATTCCCTTTGTCGACGGTATGTTACTTGCCGAGACTCGATCGTCGGTATCCCAATACCTCGTTTAGTCTCGTTACCGGCAAGTCACTTTACTCGTACCGTAATGCATGATCCCGTGACCGGACACTTGATCACTTTGAGCTCATTGTGATGATGCATTGCGAGTGGGCCGATGATACCTCTCCGTCATGCGGAGTGACAAATCCTGTCTCGATCCGTGTCAACCCAATGAGACACTTTCGGAGATACCTGTAATGCACCTTTATAGTCACCCGATTACGTTGTGGCGTTTGGTACACCAAAGCATTCCTACGGTATCCGGGAGTTACACGATCTCACGGTCTAAGGAAGAGATACTTGACATTGGAAAAGCTCTAGCAAAACGAACTACACGATCTTTGTGCTATGCTTAGGATTGGGTATTGTCCATCACGTCATTCTCCTAATGACGTGATCCCGTTATCAATGACATCGATGTCCATAGTCGTGAAACCATGACTATCCGTCGACCAACGAGCTAGTCAACTAGAGGCTCACTAGGGACGTATTGTGGTCTATGTATTCACACGTGTATTACGATTTCCGGATAATACAGTTATAGCATGAATTAAGACAATTATCATGAACAAGGAAATATAATAATAATGCTTTTATTATTGCCTCTAGGGCATATTTCCAACAAAGGGGCACACCAGCCCACAAGGGGCTGACGCACCCTTCCTAGGCCATCGGCCAAGTGGGAGAAGGAAAGGGGGGAGTCGGCCTCCCCCTTCCTTTCCTCTCCCCTCTCTTCCTTTTCCCTTCTGAAAAATATGGTAAGGGGGGCGAATTGGAATCCTACTTGGGGTGCCCCAAGGATGTTCCCCTCCCCATACCACCTATATATACTTGGGGAGGGGGCGCCTAGAACACACACCAACAATTGTTAGTCGTGTGCGGCGCCCCCCTCTACAGTTTATGCCTCCGGTCATATTCTCGCAGTGCTTAGGCGAAGCCCTGCGCGGATCACTTCACCATCACTGTCACCACGCCGTCGTGCTAACGGAACTCATCTACTTACTTGAAACTTTCCTGGATCAAGAATTCGAGGGACGTCATCGAGCTGAACGTGTGCAGAACTCGAAGGTATCGTACGTTTGGTGTTTGATCGGTCAGAACGAGAAGAAGTTCGACTACATCAACCGAAACGCTTCCACTTTTGGTCTGTGAGGGTACGTAGATGCACTCTCCCCCTCTCGTTGCTATGCATCTCCTAGATAGATCTTGCGTGAGCATAGGAAGTTTTTTGAAATTGCATGCTATGTTTGCCAATACAAAAATTATAGATACGTTGGAGACGTATCAGTGGTACACAAACTTTCTCAGACTCTTGAGACATAACATGATATCCTTCAGTCTGCTGAGGCAATACTGGTGGTGCAACTTGGTTTGGCATGACTGGCAGTACAACTTCTTGAACTGTCTCTTCGGGACCCCATGGGCTCTACAGATTTCTTCTCTTCCTGCTCTGGCTGTGAAGCCAAAGAGCCAGGAGCAGGGTCAACCTCCGTCGAAGTAGGAGCACCAGATGAGAAGACCGTAGGGATGTTGTCTTGGGAAGCGATTAGCTCCCCCTCAATCTTCTTACCCTCCTTGGTGGTTCCAAAGGGTTAAGCATGTGTTTCCTTCAAAGGCGATGAAGTTGCCTTTTCCATCTCAATCACTTCGTCAATCTTTTCTTCAGCAGCATTTTGCTCGGGCACAACGTTCACTTCATGAGGATTGACAAGATACATGTACACAACATCAGCTTCTTGTTCAACTGGAGCAGGAATGATCACAGTCGCGGGCTTAGCTTGTTGCTCGGTTACTTCCTCAGGATGAGGGGATGGTGGAACCTGTTGAAATGGGACACTTGAATCGACTGGTGCATCAGAAGACACAGATTGGATATGATGGTCCTTAATCTCTTTCGGCTTATTTGCTCTAGCTTGAGCTCTCTGACGTTTTTCTTCTTTCTCTCTGCGTCGAGCAAGATCCGCTTGACGATTAATCTCTTCGTTCCTTCGATCACAAAGCTGAGAGACATCCATCTTCATCTTGGAGTGCCAATCAATCTTGTTATTCCTCATGGTAGTGAGGCCTTTGGTGATCTTATGACCCACAAGTATAGGGGATCTATCATAGTCCTTTAGATAAGTAAGAGTGTCGAACCCAACGAGGAGCAGAAGGAAATGACAAGAGGTTTTCAGTAAGGTATTCTCTGCAAGCAACCTTTGAAATTATCGATGAGATAGTTTTGTGATAAGGTAATTGGTAACGGGTAACAAGTAATGAAAGTAAATAAGGTGCAGCAAGATGTCCCAATCCTTTTTGTAGCAAAGGACAAGCCTGAACAAACTCTTATATGAAGGAAAACGCTCCCGAGGACACATGGGAACTATCGTCAAGCTAGTTTTCATCACGCTCATATGATTTTCCTTCGTTACTTTGATTTGATATGTGGGTGGACTGGTGCTTGGGTACTGCCCTTCCTTGGACAAGCATCCCACTTATGATTAACCCCTATTGCAAGCATCCGAAACTATAAAATAAGTATTAAGGTAAACCAAACCATAGCATGAAACATATGGATCCAAATCAGCCCCTTACGAAGCAACGCATAAACTAGGGTTTAAGCTTCTGTCACTCTAGCAGCCCATCATCTACTTATTACTTCCCAATGCCTTCCTCTAGGCCCAAATAATGGTGAAGTGTCATGTAGTCGATGTTCACATAACACCACTAGAGGAGAGACAACATACATCTCAACAAAATATCGAACGAATACCAAATTCACATGACTACTTATAGCAAGACTTCTCCCATGTCCTTAGGAACAAACATAACTACTCACAAATCATATTCATGTTCATAATCAGAGGGGTATTAATATGCATAAAGGATCTAAACATATTATCTTCCACCAAATAAACCAACTAGCATAACCTATAAGGAGTAATCAACACTACTAGCAACCCACAGGTACCAATCTAAGGTTTTGGGACAAAGATTGGATACAAGAGATGAACTAGGGTTTGAGAGGAGATGGTGCTGGTGAAGATGTTGATGGAGATTGACCCCCTCCCGATGAGAGGATCGATGGTGATGACGATGGTGATGATTTCCCCCTCCCGGAGGGATGTTTCTCCGGTAGAACAGCTCCGCCGGATCCCTAGATTGGTTTCGTCAGGTTCCGCCTTGTCAGATTTCGGGTTCCGGCAGACCCTCTAGGTTCGAACACTGGGGTGCGCGCGGAGATTTCACCTTCTACCTACCTGCACCTCGCCGCCTCGCTAAGATCTAAGCTATGAAAAGAACAACACAAGAGACACAGGGTTTATACTAGTTCGGGCCACCATTGTGGTGTAATACCCTACTCTAGTTTGTGGTGTGGTGGATTGCCTCTAGGGCTGGTGATGATGAACAATACAAGGAAGAACAGCCTCGCGAGGGTCTGTTCTTGGCTGGTGCGATGAACTGCTAGGAGGAGTTCAGTCGCTCTCTCTCTCTCTCTCTCTCTCTCTCTCTCTCTCTCTCTCTCTCTCTCTCTGTCGGTTGATTTCTTGATGCCGGATCAAGCTTCCCCTACCCCGTGGGTGGCTAGTCCTATTTATAGGCAAAGGCCCTGGGCCTGTTCCCAAATATTGAGCGGGAAGGGCGCCAACAATTGGCCATTTTGAAGGGGAACATCTAGTACACTTATCCTGACTAAAGTTGGTCCTCGCCTGTCAAAGGCTCGTGGTGACGCCTTGGCTTGGGCTCCACGATGACCTCCTTCCTGCCGTTGCGGCGGTCTTGGTCTTGTTGCACGAAGCGGATGCCTTTGCTTGATACTCTTGCCTGCGCTTGCTCCCTTTGCACCAAAGAGGAAAGGAGGACAACTGCTGGGCTGGCGCCCGCCTGGCGCCCTTGGTCGTCATGGCTTGCGTCATGGGCACCTCGTGAGGTACCCCGCCTTGATCTCTCCGCCTCCTCGCGAGGCAGCCTGATGAGGCCGTGCCTGAGGAGGCTTCCTGTCGTCCACCCCGCGAGGCTTGGCCCCTTGCGAGGGTCTTGAGCTTGTGCTGATGAAGATGGGCCGTGTTGGGCCACCCCTTGAGCCACGCCGCAGGCCGCAGGCAGGCAAGTTTGGGTACCCCCGTTCCCAGAACACCGACAGTAGCCCCCGGGCCCAAGGCGCGCACGAACTTGGCTGAGCAGAGAAGCGAAGGGGCAAGTGCGAAGTGTCGCGGGCCCTAACAGCTTGCGGCCTCGGGCGCCGCGTGGCGGTTGGTTGGACGTGGGCGCCTTAGCAACTGCACGAATCGACAAAAGAGTGGTGTCTGTCTAGGCTTTGCTTCCCTCGCCTCCTCCGGTCATTGCCCAGATCCCCTTTCTTGCGCCTTTCCTTCCTGCCTCTGAAATCTCCAGATCTACTTCGACCGCGTGCCCTAGCAAGACATGGCGCCTCGCCAGACCCCGGCCGGAGCTTGGTACTCAGCCGCCTTGGACTCGCCGAATGTGTCGGAGGAGGGCCTTGCCGGGTCTTGCGCCGGATGGTGGCGGCGCAAGGCATCGACGGGGCAGAGGTGTTCAAGGCTGGCTCCGCCCTTCCCGAGGGCCAAGGGAGCACCTTCTATCCGCTCTTCGTGAGCGCCATTGCTGCCGGTCTGGTGCCTCCCTTCTCTAAGTTCTTCTTCTCTGTCCTCCGCCACTAGAAACTGCAAGCTCTGCACCTCCACCCCAACTCTGTTCTTCTTTTGGCGATCTTCACCTACTATTGTGAGGCTCACGTCAGGGTGCAGCCCTCAGTGGCCTTGCTGCGCCACTACTTCTCCCTCCGGACCTCTCGCGGTCCCATCTCCGCGTGCGTGAGCTTTGTCGTGTATGGCAGCTCCAACGCCATCTCGAAGCCCGGGGAGAGGATTGAGGGCTTCAGGAGCAAGTAGGTCATGGTAGAAGCTGGGCGCATCCACCCTCGGCTGATTCTGCCCACGGAGCACCACACGACCTCCAACGATTGGTCTCGTGCGGAACTCATGGATTCCCGCGCGAAGCCGGTGCTGGAGAGGATGGACGCGGATCTGTGGCTGAGCAACATGGCGGTGGTGAAGCTGACTAGTGCGTCGCTCCTGAGGGAGTTCCTGGAGCATCAGGTGGCCCCGCTTCGTCAGTACTCGCTTACGCTATGGAGGCCCCGCCCGAGCCCCGCAGCCTTGGCCGACGAAGATCTGGCCGCGGTCCTCAAGTCTTTGGTCGGGGGAGATGTGGCGAGGCTGGAGGGCGCTCTTGTGCCCTTGTTCCTTCGAGGTGATTGGGAGCAGGCGGTGGAAGCCATGCCCGTCTTCAATGGGGACGGGCCCGTGCCCGCGGAGGTTCCCGAGGACCCGGCGGCCCTGGCGACGATGAACGTGTCCTCCGGCGACTCCAGCGAAGAGGAGGAAGAAGAGGAGCGAGAAGCGGGGCCTGACTCCGAGGCGACCGATGGGGAGTCGAGAGCGCCCCTCCCCCGGCGTAGGTCCCGCGCTCTCCTCCTCTTGCCGAGCGATGATGACGAGGATGGCGACGAGCGGGGCGGCGAGAGCTTGCCCCCGATCCCGAAAAAGGACAGGACTGGGCTGGTCCCCCGCGGGTCTGCCCCGGCTCCAAGGCGATCCGCAGACGTGCCTCCTGCTTCTGGGCCTCTTGAGGCTGATCCTTGCAGCCGGCTCTCGGGCTTCAAGTACGGCCGAAGGTTGCTCGAGCTCGCGAGCGGTGACCAGTAAGTGCTTGATCCTTGTTTTATTCCTTACTTTGTCGCTGAGGCTTGATATCTATATCTCTTGGCTAGGCTGGCGCCTGCGGTGAAGAAGCTGAAGGGAGCTCCTGAGGCTCCGTCTGGGGCAGCGCCTCTGCCCGTGAAGGAAGGTGACGGCAAGACACGGGCCTCTCCTTCCCGGTCATCCTCGCAAGGCCTGGTGGAGCTGGCTGGGGCGAGCTCAGCCCCCATGGCCCAAGCGACTCCTGAGGTATCCTTGCTCGATGCCACCGCCACAAATTGGGGGCGCAGCAGTTCCGCCTCGAGAAATTGTGGTTACGCTGCCGTCCTCTCCTCCTACTCCACCGACTGTTGTCTCTCCGACTCCTCCTACTGTCCTGGATCGTGCTGCTGCTGAATTGGACCGGCTGCGGCAAGATCTTCTGGGTGCCGACCCTCGCCTGGTGGCCGGGCGCTTGGAGCTGGCCTCTGGCTGGATTAGTTCTGACGCCTCGATCCGAGCGGCGCTGGTTCAGGCCTCGACGGCTTGCGACGAGGAGAAACAGGCCGTCCTTGGGGCGAACGCTGCTCGCGACGCTGCCTTGGGGAGGTAGCTGATGTCCGAGGTCGCTGCAAGGCGCTAGAAAGCGAGCTGCAGGGCCTGCGGGACCAGCTTGCCAAGGAGGCCCGCATTCGCCAAGAGAAGGAGGAAGACATGAAGGCTCACGAGGCAGACGTCAAGGACCGGGACGCCAAGCTTAACAAGCGTCGTGACCGCCTGGTGCGCTGAAGCAGGAGTTGGAGGCGAAGGAGGTCGAGCTGGACGGCAAGGCGCAGGTTCTTGCCAAGGACCGCGAGGCCTTCACGGAGATGGAGGTGAAGGCTCGCACCTTGTTGAGGACGCTTTACGACAGCGGCCCGAAAGCCTGGCGGCGATGCCGAGGACGGCCCCGCCAAGCTGCTTCCCTTCCTGATCCGCGCTCTTGAAGATGTCACCCTTGGCTTGGCCCTACGGCTGAGGCCGAGGCGTGTGTCCTGTCTTCTGCAGCGCTGACGCGGTCCTTACCCACGTCTACCTTCGCGATCCCGACGTCGACCTCGGACACTTCTTTGGAGCCAGCGGCCAGCGAGCTTGCCGCTCTTTGAGGCCGTGAAGGGTCGGCGGAGGCTCTATTGTCGAGTTCGGGCCTTCAGCACCAAGCGGGCGAAGCGCTGCGGTCCTGGGGCTTCACGAGGCGAACCCGCTCCGCGCAGCTCCGCCGCCAACAAGTGACTCCGTCGTGGCTCATGTTCTGCTTCCTGCAACATGCATCATGCCTCGGGGAGGCGTTTAAACTTGTGTTTGGTGTTGTGATAACAGTTATGGACTGTAATATTTGCTTTTGAATTCCTTGAGATTTGCGCTTTTCCTTCCTACTTGCTTATGTTCTCTGGCAGAGCCGGCCTCACAAGATACCTCGGCCGCCGTTAGCCCCGACCGGAAACCAGGCGGGACCAAGGAGTGAGGGGCTACGTGACAAGTTAGGCTCTGAGTCGCGATGCTCAGGAGTCCCCTTAAGCGCATGAACAGCAAGTAGGGAGGTGAAATGTGTGGGTGAATCTACAATTCTCGTCTGCAGAGCCCGGCCCGCGCATACCTCAACCGCCGTTAGCCTTCGGAACTAAGGAGTGAGGGGCTACGTGACCGATTAGGCTCTGAGTCGCGATGCTCAGGAGTCCCCTTGACGCTCAAAGCGGCCTTCGTACCTTGGCTCCGCTCGGGGAGAGACATCACGACGAACCAGGCGAGGGGCCTGGCTGGGTGGCGTCACGTCCGGGCGTGACCAGGCGTAGCCCGTGCCCAGCCCCCTCGCGGCACTCCAGGGGAGGCGTTGCGATGAGGCCGGACACTAAGCTCTGGGCTCCACGAGGTTGATGCGGCGGGGCCACCCTCGATTGTTTATCACCGGCCGCGGAGCATAAGCGCTTCCGTGTAATGTCTGGGCATAGCCGCTCCTCGGCGGTGTCGTCGGCCAAGCGGAGCATGGTGCTTCCACTAGTGCGTGGGAGGGGCTCCCCTCGGGGCGAGCCCGGGCGTGTACAGCCCGCCATACGACACGTGGGCGGCACGGTAGGGCTGACGAGGTGTATCTGGGCACCCATGAGCAGTAGCAGGACTCACGGGGCCCTACCTCAAGGCGGGTTGCGCTGGCACTGAGCCTTAACTTGTGATGTGTTCACGCAAATTTGGTTAGATGCCGGCGCTCTCGTCCTCGGGTCCCAGCCCTCGGCGGGTCTCGGCCGTCAGCTGGTATGCCAGGTCGCGATGCCGTGGACAAGGCCAGAGGGTGAGGGCTGGAGAGCCAGTAGGAGCCATGAGTCGCGATGCTCATGTACCCCCCCTTTAACGTGCAAGCGGACGACATGAAGGAAGAAGGGGTGCCGTGGACAGGCATCAAATAACAATCATGATGGGTCGAACGCATGACCCGGAATAAACGCAAGAGGGGTACACGCCGCTGGGTCTGGCCCGAGCGACTTGGGGATGATGCAGCCCAGGGGCGCCCCCAACAAAGTAAGCTAAGAACATGAAGTAAAAGGGAAACACGCCGCAGGGACGGACCCACGTGGCCTGGGAATGATGCAGCCCTGGGGGGCGCTCCCAGCTGGAAACGAGACTTGAAAGATGTCACCTGATAACGTTGAGGACGAAGGGATGTTGAAGTAGCGGACGCCGTGGACTGCGGAAGCCGATCTTCACGAGCCCCCAGGCCCAGGAGCCTCGGGAGGCTCCGGAGGCGCTGGTGGCTCCTCACGGACCATCTCCATCTCCACCAGGACTGCAGAACGCCTGGCCTCTTGAGCCTCCAGGATGCTCCTCATGAGGCGCTGGTACATGGCGGCCATGTTCGGCACGCCGTAGGGCATGCGAATGTAGCTGTGGGGTGGACCTTCGCAGCGCCCCGCGCGTGAGGGCCAGAAGCGCTCCTAAGAGGCGGCTCGGTTGAGCCCTGGTATGTCGATGCAGACGCGCAGCCCACCATCCTCGCTTGGATGGGGAGCTACGGCGGGTGAATGGCGGCTGCCACTCATGACTCTTGACTCCTGCAACTCCTGTGTGATCTGACTGACGAACTCCTGAGGGTTTGGCCCTCCTTGCCTTGCTCCTTCCTGAGGGAAACGTGCTTTGAAGCACGCCTCCAAGTGGTGCCCAAGCGCCTCCCTCGTGAACTTGGAAAGGTCAGTGGCCCTCCAGGAGAGAGCCCCCGAGCCTTGCTTGAGGAGGGCGTCGGGCGCGCCTTCCTATGCGACAGAAGGCGGTGCCCCCTGAGCAGGCGCGGACCCTGAGGGGCCTGCCTCCTGAGGGGTCGGGCCTGGCGAGGTCTTCTTCTTCTTGGGAGCGGTCTCAGGGAGCCTCGCGCTCCTGCGATCTGGGTCTTCAAGTGACGCGGCTTGAAAGGCTCGCTCCAGGGAGCACACTGCGTCTCTCTCTTCACAGGGCACCGTGATGACTCCGCCGCTTCCTGGCATCTTGAGGACGTTGTAGCCGTGGTGAGTCACGGCCATGAACTTGGCCAGAGCCGGGTACCCGAGGATGGCATTGTATGGCAGGCGAATGTGGGCGACATCGAAGTCGATGAGCTTGGTGCGGTAGTTGTCGCGCGCCCGGAAGGTGACAGGGAGGCGGACCTGCCCAATCGGAACCATGGAGCCATCGGTGACTCCGGAGAAAGGCTTGGTTGGCTGAAGCTGATTGTAAGGCACTTGGAGATTGTTGAATGTCTCTACGGATAGGACGTTGAGCCCTGCTCCGCCGTCGATGAGGGTCCTGGTGACTTGCACGTTGCTGATGATTGGGGAACAAAGCATCGGGAGGACTCAGGCTGTGGTCGCGCACTTGAGCTGATCCGGCTGAAATTTGAGCGTGATGGCGCACGCTGACCACCTGAGAGGGTGTGTGGCTTCGAGCTTGGGGAGAACTGCATTCACTTCGCGGGCGAACTGCTTGAAGATGCGTTGAGAGGATGGGGCTTGAGCTCCGCCCAGGATGCAAGCGATCGCGCGCGGCTCCTGGAAGCCCCCAGCCCCCTTGTCCTGATGATGGTCCTCGTTTCTCCTTGGCTGCAGCAGCAGAGGAGGGAGGCCTACGTTTCCTTGCGGGCGATCCTCGCGAGGCTGATCCCTCCAGTCTCCCTCGTGAGGCTTATCCTGCCAGCGATCCTCGCGAGGTCGGTCACGCCACCCTTGGCGAGGGCCATGGTCTTCCCAGCGTCCTGCGTTCCTTCCTCCTCCTTGGCCATAGCCTCGATCGTTGCGGTCGGGGCGTCGGTCGATCCTCCCTTCTCGCACGGCTCGGAGCTCTTGACATTCGTTGGTGTTGTGGGTGTGGAGGTCGTGGTACACACAGTACCGGCTGCCTTGGACGACTCGGGCTGATCTCTGCCCCGCTTGGTGTCTGGTTCTGCTGCGAGCATGGCAGCCCCCTTGCGCTTCACGTCCTTGGCCTTGGATTTCTTCTCTTCTGGATCTACGGCTGGCATCTCGAGGAGGGAAAGGCGCCCTTCCTCAGCCTGGCGCGCCAGTCGCCAAGTTGAACAGCTCAAGGAAGTGCACAGATCTTCATGTATCGCGGCTCCTCCTTCATCTTGGCGTCACGCATGCGCGCCGTCGGAGAAGGCGAGAGATGATGGCCTCCTCGGTCACCTTGGGAATCTTGAGGCGTGCATTGTTGAAGCGCTGGATGTACTTCTGCAGGTCTCCCAGTTCTTTGCTTGATGCGGCGCATGTCGCTCTCGGCAGGAGGCCGGTCGTGAGTACCTTGGAAGTTGGCGATGAAGCGGGTGCGCATCTCGTCCCAGGAGGAGATCGTGCGAGAGCGAGTTCGAGAGCAGTGCGAGCTCCGTCCTTGAGTGCCATGGAAAACCAGTTCGCCATGACCTTCTCGTCCCCGTTGGCGGCTTCGATGCCCAGCTCGTAAAGCTGGAGGAACTCCGCAGGGTCGGCCGTGCCGTCGTAGCGAGGAGGCAGGTCTAGCTTGAACTTGTCGGGCCATGCGACGCTGCGCAGCTCGGCGGTGAAGGCGCGGCAGCCTGCTGTGGCCATGGGAGGCCTTTGGTGACGAAGAGCCTGGTCATGTGGGTCCCCATGCGCTGGCCCAGGAGCAGCCTTGGTCTTGGCGTCTTTGGAGCAGAGGCGTGGTCGTGTGAGCGGTGCGAGGAGCACTCGGGCAGCTTCTTGGGGCGAGGGACCTCTTGACAGCTCTGCTCTTGCTGCGCTGGCGCCCGGACGGAGCGGGTTCCGCCCGAGGCCACGCGCCTTGGGGCTGTGGCGCCTTCTTGAGGCGGCTGAGGCGCCCGAACTTCATCGCCCGCCACAGGCGGGCGCGTGCAGCCGAGAAGGGCGGCGCTGAGGAGCCCCTGCGGCGCGGACGAGCTTCGGCGGCAGCGGTCGAGCCACTCTTCGTGACGTCGTCGGCAGGCGGTAGCGCAGGAGCTCGTTTGTCGCGATGAGTGTAGCTCGAGCCTCCATGGTAGCCTTGAGCGCCAGAAGAACCAGCGGGCGAGTGAGGGAGTAGCAAGACGGCCGTCTCGCCTCACGCAGACGAATCTTTGGGGCGATGCTTGCTGCTCGTTCCCGCCGGGCGGTGGCAGCGTTAGGCGGCGATGGGGAGCAGCGAAGCGACCGCCGGCAGGGCGTCTGGCGACGCAGGAAGCGAGCGGCTCGGCGCTTCAGCCTTGAGCCCGGCGATGTGTCGACATGGATGCGGTGGTCGGCGAAGAACAGGGCGGCGGAAGACGAATTCCGGCGCACCCCTACCTAGCGCGCCAAATGTCGTATTTCGGGTTCCAGCAGACCCTCTAGGTTCGAACACTGGGGTGTGCGCGGAGATTTCACCCTCTACCTACATGCACCTCGCCGCCTCGCTAAGATCTAAGCTATGAAAAGAACAACACAAGAGACACAGGGTTTATACTAGTTCGGGCCACCATTGTGGTGTAATACCCTACTCTAGTTTGTGGTGTGGTGGATTGCCTCTGGGGCTGGCGATCAACAGTACAAGGAAGAACAGCCTCGCGATGGGCTGTTCTTGGCCGGTGCGACGAACTGCTAGGGGAGTTCGGTGGCTCTCTCTCTCTCTCTCTCTCTCTCTCTCTCTCTCTCTCTGTGTGTGTCGGTTGATTTCTTGATGCCGGATCAAGCTGCCCCTACCCCGTGGGTGGCTAGTCCTATTTATAGGCAAAGGCCCTGGGCCTCTTCCCAAATATTGAGCGGGAAGGGCGCCAACAATTGGCCATTTTGAAGGGGAACATCTAGTACACTTATCCTGCCTAAAGTTGGTCCTCGCCTGTCAAAGGCTCTGGTGGTGACGCCGGCTTGGGCTCCATGATGACCTCCTTCTTGCAGTTGCGACGGTCTTGGTCTTGTTGCACCGAAACGGATGCCTTTGCTTGATACTCTTGCCTGCACTTGCTCCCTTTGCACCAAAGAGGAAAGGAGGACCTTGCTGGCTGGCGCCACTTTGGCGCCCTTGGTCGTCATGGCTTGCGTCATGGGCACCTCGTGAGGTACCCGCCTTGATCTCTCTGCCTCCTCATGAGCCAGCCTGATGAGGCCGTGCACGAGGAGGCTTCACTGTCGTCCGCCCATGAGGCTTGGCCCCTCGCGAGGGTCTTGAGCTTGTGCTGATGAAGATGGGCCGTGCTGGGCCACCCCTTGAGCCACGCCGCAGGCCGCAGGCAGGCAAGTCTGGGTACCCCCGTTCCCAGAATGCCGACACGCCTCATGGCGGCGGTGCTTCGTCCCGAAAGATTCCTATCATTTTTTCTCGGAGGAAAGACTTCATATAGCAGAAGATGGGCACGGAGGTCTGCCAGGGGGCCACGAGACAGGGGGGCGCGCTGAGGGGGGTTGGGCGCGCCCCCCACCCTCATGGCCAGGGTGTGGGCCCCCTCTGGTTAATTCTTTCGCCAGTATTTTTTATATATTCCGAAACATGCCTCCGTGAAGTTTCAGGACTTTCGGAGTTGTGCAGAATAGAACTCTAATATTTGCTCATTTCCAACCTAGAATTCTAGCTTCCTGCATTCTCCCTTTTCATGTAAACCTTGTAAAATAAGAGAGAATAGGCATAAGTATTGTGACATAATGTGTAATAACAACCCATAATGTAATAATATCGATATAAAAGCATGATGCAAAATGGACGTATCAACTCCCCCAAGCTTAGACCTCGCTTGTCCTCAAGCAAAAACCGATAACGAAAAATATGACCACATGTTTAGAGATAGAGGTGTCGATAAAATAAAATACGGACATGAGGGCATCATGATCATTCTTATAACAGCAACATGTATTGTCATATGATTTCCTATGCTAAAGTAACAATCTATTCACAATGTCAAGTATGAATCAGAAACTTCATTGAAAACTAACAAACTATGATCTCGGTCACTGAGGCAATTGCAATTTATCATAACATAGGGAAGAGTCAATATAAGAGCTTTTCAGCAAGTCCACATACTCAACTATCATTTAGTCTTTCACAATTGCTAACTCTCACGCAATACTTATGGTTATGGAGTTTAATCGGACACAGAGAAACATAGGGGCTTATAGTGTTGACTCCCAACCTTTTACCTCAAGGGTAATGTCAACAATAATAGTTCATGCTAACTTACATCCAATTGGATATATATATATATACCAGGATCTTTCCAACACACTGTGCTTGCCAAAGGATAAAATGTAAAAAGGAAAGGTGAAGATGACCATGACTCTTGTATAAGATAGGCCCTTCGTAGAGGGAAGCAGAGGTTGTCATGTGCTTTTATGGTTGGATGCAGGAAATCTTAATGCAAAAGAACGTCACTTTATATTGCCACTTGTGATATGGACCTTTATTATGCAGTCTGTCACTTTTATTGCTTCCACATCACAAGATCGTATAAAGCTTATTTTCTCCACACTAATAAATCATACATATTTAGAGAGCAATTTTTATTCCATGCAATGATGACAACTTACTTGAAGGATCTTACTCAATCCGTAGGTAGATATGGTGGACTCTCATGGCAAAACTGGGTTTAAGGATATTCGGAAGCACAAGTAGTATCTCTACTTGGTGCAAAGAATTTGGCTAGCATGAGGGGGAAAGGCAAGCTCAACATGTTGGACGATCCATGACAATATACTTTATTTCGGATATAAGAAAACATAACCCATTACGTTGTCTTCCTTGTCCAACATCAACTTTTTAGCATGTCATATTTTAATGAGTGCTCACAATCATAAAAGATGTCCAAGATAGTGTATTTATATGTGAAAACCTCTCTTCCTTTATTACTTCCTATTAATTGCACCAATGACCAAAACTATGTTTTTCAACTCTCAACAACTTTTATTCATCATACTCTTTTACATGTGAAGTCATTACTCTTCATAAGATCATTATGATCTCTTTAATTATTTTTATTTTTTATCTTTTATTCCCTCTAGATCCTAGCAAGATAACCAAGCTCTTGACTCAAAACTAATATTTATTATATATAGCTCACGGACTCGATTACATAGAAGGATCATAAAGCAAAGCTCAATACTAGATCATACTAAAACTTTATTCTACTAGATCAAGATATTACCAAAAGTATCGAACTAAGAAAAATGGTAAAGATAGGAGTGCGATGGTGATACGATACCGGGGCACCTCACCCAAGCTTGGAAGTTGCCAAGGGGAGTGCCCATACCCGATACTCAGTTCTCCTTCCACGGCGGTGGTGATGATGGAGTTGTTGATGATGTGGGTTTGTCGTCCCTCTTTCAAGGCATAGGCTCACCATCATAGAAAGACGATCGAGTCTCTGGGATCCTCAAATCTGCAGCCAAACTCATCCTCTTGAATCTATATTCATACTCACAGTTTTGGTTTTGCAGGTCATAGATCTGGGCTTGGAGGTGCTCGATTTTCTCGTGAAGCTAGAAGATGGCCTCCCCAATGTTCTTGGCTTCCAGCTTGTGGTTGTTGGTGAACTCTGTGATCATCATGTGGTTGGCGTCGAGTCGGCGTTCCACCATCCCTTGGCACTTGAAAACTTGTTGCTCCATTGCTTCGAGTCTTGTCTCCACGCTTCCGGTCCTCCTTGGTCCCTCAACATCGTGGATGTGCAGCACCCCCTCATGCATCTCAATGGTTTGAGGGTGTTGCGGCACCTCCGCGAGGTAAGGGTTGATGACCTTCTTGAAAAACTTGTCCTTGGGTGCGCTCGAAGACGTCATGGTGATCTAGATCTGTCCGAAAAACAGCTCAAAACAAAAACATGAGATATTTGCATGGTACGGTGGTCAAAACCTTCGGAGATTATATAATGATTTTTTACTAACCAGAAGAAGTATCGTGCAAGAAAACGGAGTCTGGAGGGCACACGAGGTGCCCACGAGGCAGGGGCGCACCCAGGCGGTAGGGCGCGCCCTCCACCCTCGTGGATGCCTCGTGTCCCTTTCGGACTACTTCTTATTTTCCTATTTTCTTAAATATTCCAAAACAGAGAAAATTGCCATTAGAATTGTTTTGAAGTCGGTTTACTTACCGTACCACATACCTATTCCTTTTTGGAGTCTGAAACGTTCTGGAAAGTGTCCCTTATATATTCCTCTGGGGTCACGGTTTGAATAACATTAGTTTCAACATTTATTGGGTTACCTGAGATATAATGTTTGATTCTTTGACCGTTCACCATCTACGGATTTGTGCCTTCGAAGTTGTTGATTTTTATGGCACTGGAGCGATAGACCTCCTCGATAACGTAAGGACCTTCCCATTTAGAGAGAAGTTTTCCTGCAAAAAACCTTAAACGAGAGTTGTATAGCAAAACATAATCACCTACATTAAACTCACGCTTTTGTATCCTTTTTTCATGCCATCTTTTAACTTCTTCTTTAAACAGTTTGGCATTCTCATAGGCTTCGGTTCTCCACTCATCAAGTGAGCTAATGTCAAATAGCCTCTTCTCACCAGCAAGTTTGAAATCATAATTGAGCTCTTTAATGGCCCAATATGCCTTATGTTCTAGTCCGAGAGGTAAGTGACATGCTTTTCCATAAACCATTTTATATGGAGACATACCCATAGGATTTTTATATGCAGTTCTATGGGCCCATAATGCATCATCAAGTTTCTTGGACCAATTCTTTCTAGATCTATTAACAGTCTTTTGCAAAATTAATTTGATCTCTCTATTACTCAGTTCTACTTGACCACTAGACTGTGGATGATATGGAGATGCAATTCTATGATTAACATCATACTAAGCAATCATCTTACGAAAAGCACCATGAATAAAATGTGAACCACCATCAGTCATTAAATATCTAGGGACTCAAAACCTCAGAAAAATTAACTTCTTTAAGCATCTTAATAGAGGTGTTATGATCAGCACTACTAGTTGGAATAGCTTCTACCCACTTAGTAACGTAATCAACAACAACTAAGATATGTGTATACCCATTAGAGGAAGGAAACGGTCCCATATAATCAAAGCCCCAAACATCAAATGGTTCAATAACAAGTGAATAGTTCATGGGCATTTCTTGACGTCTACTAATATTACCAATTCTCTGACATTCATCACAAGACAAAACAAACTTATGGGCGTCTTTGAAGAGAGTAGGCCAATAAAAACCGGACTGCAATACATTATGTCAAGTTCTATCTCCAGCGTGGTGTCCTCCATAAGCCTCGGAGTGACACTTGCGTAGGATATGTTCATGTTCATGCTCAGGTACACAACGTCTAATAACACCATCTACTCCCTCTTTATAAACATGTGAGTCATCCCAGAAGTAATGTCTTAAATCATAGAAAACTTTTTCTTTTGTTGTTATGTGAAACTAGGTGGTATAAATTTAGCAACAATATAATCAGCATACCATGGAGCAGTACGAGAAGCATTTATAACAACTAATTGTTCATCAGGAAAGCTATCTCAATAGGTAGTGGGTCATCAAGAACATTTTCTAACCTAGACAAGTTGTCTGCAACGGGGCTCTCAACTCCCTTTCTATCAATGATATGCAAATCAAATTCTTGTAGCAAGATAACCCATCTAATAAGTCCAGGTTTAGCATCTTTCTTTTCCATGAGGTATTTAATAGCAGCATGATCAGTGTGAACAGTTACTTTAGAATCAACAATATAAGGTCTGAACTTATCACAAGCAAATACAACTGCTAAAAATTCTTTTTCAAGAGTAGCATAATTTCTCCGGCAGCATCTAGAGTTTTACTAGCATATTGGATAACATTTAATTTCTTATCAACTCTTTGTCCTAGAACAGCACCTACAGCATAATCACTAGCATCACACATAATTTCAAAGGGTAAATTCCAATCAGGAGGCTGAACAATAGGTGCAGAAATCAAAGCTTTCTTAAGTATTTCAAATGCTTCTACACAATCATCATCAAAGACAAAAGGAACATCTTTTTGTAAGAGATTAGTCAGAGGCCTAGAAATTTTTGATAAGTCTTTAATGAACCTCCTATAAAAACCGGCATGACCAAGGAAACTTCTTATACCTTTGATGTCCTTAGGACACGGCATCTTTTCAATAGCATCGACTTTAGCTTTATCAACTTCAATACCTCTTTCAGAAATTTTATGCCCCAGGACAATACCTTCATTAATCATAAAGTGGCACTTCTCCTGATTCAAGAAAAGATTAGTTTCTTCACATCTCTGCAAAACTTGATCAAGGTTGCTTAATCAATCATCAAAAGAAGTTCCATATACGGAGAAATCATCCATGAAAACCTCAACAATCTTTTCACAAAAATCAGAGAATATAGCAGTCATACATCTTTGAAAGGTAGTAGATGCATTGCATAAACCAAAAGGCATAAGTCTATAAGCAAAGGTACCGAAAGGGCAAGTAAAAGTGGTCTTTTCATGATCCTCTTTTGACATAGGTATTTGAGAGAAACCAGAATAACCATCTAGAAAGCAAAAATGTGTATGTTTGGATAATCTCTCTAGCATTTGATCAATAAAAGGTAAAGGGTAATGATCCTTTTAAGTAGCTTTATTTAATTTTCGGAAATCAATTACCATTCTATAACCTATAACAATTCTTTGTGGGATCAATTCATCTTTATCATTAGGAAAAACAGTAATACCTCCCTTCTTAGGGACACAATGGACAGGACTTACCCACTGACTATCAGCAAGGGGACAAATTATACCTGCCTCCAGAAGCTTTAGTATTTCTTTTCTTACCACTTCTTTCATCTTAGGATTTAACCGTCGTTGGTGATCAACAACCGGTTTAGCGTCTTTCTCCAATTTTATTTTGTGCTGGCATAGAGTGGGACTAATGCCCTTAAGATCATCAAGAGTATATCCAATAGCAAAGACGGTGCTTCTTGAGTTTTCAATAATTTCTCTTCTTCACCTTTCTGAAAGGTTAGCACTAATAATAACAGGATATATCTTATTTTCATCAAGATAAACATATTTAAGAGTATCAGGTAATGGTTTAAGCTCAAACACGGGATCACCCTTGAGTGGAGGAGGATGACCTAGAATTCAACAGGTAAGTTGTGCTTCAAAACAGGTCCCTGTTTAAATAATACATCATCTATTTCCCTTCTTTCATTCATAAACATATCATTTTCATGGTATAGCAAATATTGTTCTAAAGGATCATTAGGAGGCACGGCAATAGAAGCAAGACCAATAATTTCATCTTTACTAGGCACTTCTTTATCATGGGGTTGTCTATGAAATTTAGCAAAATTAAAATCATGAGACATATCCCCTAAACCAACGGTAACAATATCCTTTTCGCAGTTTATCTTAGCACTAACAGTATTCAAGAAGGGTCTACCAAATATAATGGGACAAAAGTCATCTTGTGGGGAACCAAGAACAAGAAAATCAGTAGGATATTTAACCTTCCCACACAAGACTTCAGCATCACTAACAATCCCAACTGGTGAAATAGTATCTCTATTGGCAAGCTTAATTGTAACATCAATTTCTTCTATCTCAGCAGGTGCAATAACATGCATAATTTCTTTGTATAAGGAATGAGGTATTGCACTTGCACTAGCACCCATATCACCTAAGCCATGATACTCCTATTTTAACAGAAATAATAGGCATGCCAACAACAGGTCTATGTTTACCCTTAGTATCGGGTCTAGCAATTCTAGCAGCTTCATTACGGAAATAAATAACATGCCCATCAATATTATCGGATAAGAGATCTTTAACCATAGCAATACTAGGTTCAACTTTAATTTGCTCAGGAGGTGTAGGTGTTCTAGTATTACTCTTACGAACCACAGTTGAAGCTTTAGCATGATCCTTTATTCTAACAGGGAAAGGTGGTTTCTCAATATAAGCGGTAGGAACAATAGGATCAACATTATAAGTGATAGTATTTTCTTCAACTTTAATAGGTTCAACTACTTTTACTTCAACGGGAGGATGATATTTAAACCACTTCTCCTTAGGGAGATCAAGCTGAGTAGCAAATGATTCACACAAAGAAGCTACTATCTCAAAGTCAAGTCCATATTTAGTGCTAAATTCACGGAAACATCGGTATCCATGAAAGATTTAACACAATCAAACTTAGGTGTTATACCTGACTCCTTACCTTCATCGAGTTCCCAATCTTCAGAGTTGCGTTTAATTATTTCCAATAATTCCCGTTTGAATTCAATAGTCTTCATCATAAAAGAACCAGTACAAGAAGTATCGAGCATGGAGCGATTATTGAAAGAAAGCCGAGCATAAAAATTTTGGATAATAATTTCTCTTGAGAGCTCATGATTGGGGCATGGATATAACATTGACTTAAGCCTCCCCCAAGCTTGAACGATTCTTTCTCCTTCGCGGGGCCAAAAATTATATATATAATTACGATCACGATGAACAAGATGCATAGGATAAAACTTCTGATGAAATTCCAGTTTCAAACGGTTGTAGTTCCATGATCCCATATCATCACATAGCCTAAACCATGTCAATGCCTTTCCCTTCAATGATAAAGGGAAGACCTTCTTCTTGATAACATCCTCGGGCATACCTGCAAGCTTAAATAATCCACAAACTTCATCCACATATATTAGGTGCAAATCGGGATGCAATGTTCCATCTCCTGTAAAAGGATTAGCTAGCAGTTTCTCTATCATACCCGAAGGAATTTCAAAGTAAACATTGTCAGTAGGTTCAGTAGGTTGAGGAGCAACTCTTGCTCAACTGGTCGGGGTGAAGATACCCCGAACAAGCCCCTCAAAGGATTATGTTCCATAGTAACAAGTGACAGTAAATTTCAGCAAACTATATAAATTTTTCCTGACCAAATTACGCCTACCAAAGGCACTTCACTCCCTGGCAACGGTGCCAGAAAAGAGTCTTGATGACCCACAAGTATAGGGGATCTATCGTAGTCCTTTCGATAAGTAAGAGTGTCGAACCCAACGAGGAGCAGAAGGAAATGACAAGCGGTTTTCAGTAAGGTATTCCCGCAAGCACCTAAATTATCGGTAATGTATAGTTTTGTGATAAGGTAATTTGTAACGGGTAACAAGTAATGAAAGTAAATAAGGTGCATCAAGATGGCCAAATCCTTTTTGTAACAAAGGACAAGCCTGAACAAACTCTTATATGAAGGAAAACGCTCCTCAGGCACATGGGAATTATCGTCAAGCTAGTTTTCATCACGCTCATATGATTCGCGTTCGTTACTTTGATAATTTGATATGTGGGTGGACCGGTGCTTGGGTACTGCCCTTCCTTGGACAAGCATCCCACTTATGATTAACCCCTATTGCAAGCATCCGCAACTACAAAAGAAGTATTAAGGTAAACCTAACCATAGCATGAAACATATGGATCCAAATCAACCCCTTACGAAGCAACGCATAAACTAGGGTTTAAGCCTCTGTCACTCTAGCAACCCATCATCTACTTACTACTTCCCAATGCCTTCCAATAGGCCCAAATAATGGTGAAGTGTCATGTATTCAACGTTCACATAACACCACCAGAGGAGAGACAACATACGTCTCATCAAAATATCGAACGAATAACAAATTCACATGACTACTTATAGCAAGACTTCTCCCATGTCCTCAGGAACAAACGTAACTACTCACAAATCATATTCATTTTCATAATCAGAGGGGTATTAATATGCATAAAGGATCTAAACATATGATCTTCCACCAAATAAACCAACTAGCATCAACTACAAGGAGTAATCAACACTACTAGCAACCCACAGGTACCAATCTGAGGTTTTGGGACAAAGATTGGATATAAGAGATGAACTAGGGTTTGAGAGGAGATGGTGCTGGTAAAGATGTTGATGGAGATTGATCCCCTCCCACTGAGAGGATCGATGGTGATGACGATGGTGACGATTTCCCCCTCCCGGAGGGATGTTTCCCCGGCTGAACAGCTCCGCCGGAGCCCCAGATTGGTTTCGCGAGGTTCCGCCTCGTGGCAGCGGTGCTTCGTCCCGAAAGCTTCCTATCATTTTTTCTCGGAGGAAAGACTTCATATAGCATAAGATGGGCACCGGAGGCCTGCCAGGGGGCCCATGAGACAGGGGGCGCGCCCAGGGGGGTAGGGCGCACCCAGGGGGTAGGGCGCGCCCCCCACCCTCGTGGCCAGGGTGTGGGCCCCCTCTGGTTAATTCTTTCGCCAGTATTTTTTATATATTCCAAACGTGCCTCCGTGAAGTTTCAGAACTTTTGGAGTTGTGCAGAATAGGTCTCTAATATTTGCTCCTTTTCCAGCCCAGAATTCCAGTTGTCGGCATTCTCCCTCTTCATGTAAACCTTGTAAAATAAGAGAGAATAGGCATAAGTATTGTGACATAATGTGTAATAACAGCCCATAATGTAATAAGTATCGATATAAAAGCATTGATGCAAAATGGACGTATCATGATCTCAAGAATTGCCTTGTTCACATCTTTTATTTCAGACTCAGATTTAGCTTCCCTTCTCATTTTACTAGAAGCTTCGTATCATCGACAGCTTGATTGAGTTCTTGGGTGATTTCTTTCATATCAGAGAAGTGCTTTGCTACAATCTTGGTAACATCTTCAAGCAGACCCAAACTACTCAAATCATCTGGATCAGCATCATAGGAGGCACCTTCAATGATGTCAAATATTAGATCAAAATCACATTCCTCTGTGGGAGCAGGAATGATTTTCTTCGCCTTCTTGGCAGAAGCTGCTGCTTTCTCGTCAGTAATCAGCTTTCTCTTCGCCACTGGGGCAACCGAACCCGAAGGTTTTTTTAGGGGATGGGAGCAAGTCTTGGTGAAGATCTCACTAGTGGCGAAACCTTTGCTGGAGATGAGGTTTAGTACGGTTTGTCGAGCAGTGCTTTCTGATCATAGATGGGAATTTCTTCACTAGCATTATCATCAGACGAATCCTCATCAGACAAGGTAGGTGCAACTTTCCTTGATTTTCTTGCAACGGCCTTCTTCTTCAGAGCACGAGGAGAAATAGACTTCCTCTTCTTCTTTTCTTTACGGCAGACACCCTTTCCTTCTTTTCCATCACATCCTATTGAGTCAACTCAACATTTCGCTGTTCCACTTGATTTTTCTTCGCAAGCCTTGCCTCTCGCTTGGCCTTGGCCTTTTCCCTTTTTGCAACTTCTTCAGGAAAATCAGCTATGGTTTTCAAGGAATCAGCATGCATGTTGGGATGCGGTGCCGGCCTTACTTTTTCATCGTCCTGGCCAAGACAGCCTTCTGCAATGCAAAAGGTGGAGTGAATGCAAACATGATCTAGTACTTCCTTTGGACATTCTCATAATTGAACCATTTCTTCGCCCAATGACGGCGAATCTTTTGCAATCGGTTGTTCCTCTCCTGAGCAGTTTCCACTCCAGGTGGAGTTCTGTATGTTTACTGATCAGACATCTCAGCTGCAGTATTCCTTTCTCTTCCTCTGCCACCCTTTTTGGGATTTCCATCAGAGAACATGGTTTTGGAGTCTGTGACTAGCTCATCCTCTGGCTGACTTTGAGCTGAGGGAACATCATCTTCTTCTTCAGCAGATTTTGATTCGGCCTTTTTCTTCGGCGCTCTTGGTGGCTTTGCTGATTTTCTTTCGACCACTTTTGCTTTGTCAGCCACCCTTGGCTGCTGAGGGATTTCTTCCTCTGAACCAGAATGCTCATCCGAGCTATTTGCCATGACCACTCCTAAAACAAAACAGAAATTCAAAGAAAGCATAGAAGAAGTCACAAGCATGCATAGAGAAATTTTAACTCAAAACAGATGGTTTTTCAGGAAGAATCATGGGATTCAAGGCATATACTTGCAAGATATCGTCAAAGGAATTGCGGTATGCCGTAAGATAATATAACCATTCCTCTAATCTTTCGAGTATACACAATGAACCCTAGATCCTAGAGACTAGTACGAGGAACAACTACAAACCGTACATGTCACGACTTATAGAACCTAGAAGATCTACCGCAAGGAAATAACACAGGATAAATGGCGTCGGGCTCTAGAACAGGAAGGGAGTAGAGCATGTTCCAGATCTGAATGCCCTAACTTGGCGAGAGAGATCGACTACGGTAGTGCGGGAAAGAAGAGTTACCACACTGGCGCAGCCAACGGTGATGGAGCTCCGCCGGAGTTGCATGCCGAGGCTTGACGTCGATGTTGCTTCGAGCTTAGGATCGGATGGAGTGCGAGAGGAGAGGCCGAACAAAGAGGAAACTAAGGAAGAAGAGACCTACAGAGGGGGTATAAATAGCCTGAGGGAGAAACCGCCCACTCCGAAATCTACGGACGAAAAACTCGGGATGTTCCGCATTCAACGGTTGAGATCATGATCAAGATATCGTGGGCACATGTCAGCCGTTTCCTGCGAAAATCTCGGTAACTTAATTGGATGCTGAAGGGTTTGAGGAAGCGCAAGCGCTAAAACATAACGAAAATGAAGTTGATTTCATTCGCAACCAAGGACGTAGGAGTGAAATCTTCTTCAGATCAAGGTGCATGTTTGTGACACAAGAGACCGAGTAAAAACTACAAAGAGCACAGACTCGAAGCACAACACAAACGAAACAGAACACAAAAACCATGAGGGAAAAACTTAGAAAGATAAACACCAACAATAATTGATCTCAGGGCTTGAGATAAACTTGGGATATCCCTGAGAAGGTTTCCTGCAAGAGGTGATTAGTTCTTCTTCACTACCCACACTTGTGTGGGAGGTGAGGATCATCTGCTTTGCCTTGCTTGGAATATTTCTATGGTGAGTCCTTCGAGACACCTGTGCATTATGATGATAGTCATATGAATAGGCATTGAAGTTGTTTCCTGATACATGAGTGTAATGATTTGATGAAGTTTGCAAGTACTCCTGATGTAGCACGGGGTGATAATCATTCGAGAATGACATTTGAGTAGAATTGGAGCGATAACCATTTCTTCGTCGATGATTATCCTGCAAAGTCAGGTTAGCAGTAACAGCTAAATTTTCAATGGTGCACTTCTTTACCCAAATTTGCCTTTTGGGTGAACCTGCCCTGCAGTTAGTTCCAACATATAGAGCAAAAATCTTACCATTCTGTTGCTTGAAAAGTTTGTAATTTGAGTCATCTGACTCGTCAGTATCAACAGAAATGGGCGAAAGATAACCAGTTAAAGTTTCAGGTTCGGGAGTTTTACTCTTTGCACGAACCCAAGTCGTTCGAGGATATTGCTCGGGAGTCCAATAGGATCCATCCACGTTAAGTTTCTTTTCTAAACCTAATCCTTTCTTCTGAGGATTCTTGTGAAGAATGGACTTCTTGAGCACATCACATAAGATTTGATGCCCTTTTAGGCTCCTTAGCATACCAGTCTCAAGTAAGCCCTTTAACCTGCAATTTTCTTCAGTAACAGCATCATGATCCTCGGAAGAGGGGTCAGTAGTGGTACCAACTTCAATAGTAGCAATATTCTTTTTAGCAGTTGTAGAAGTTTCAGCATGAGATTCAGCATTGCTACGTTCTAGGCATTTTAAGCACGGGGGTATAAAATCATCAGGAATTTGAATAGATTGCTCGGCGAAGAGAGAAGCTTTCTCGAAGACCAGCTCGTTATGGGACTCTTTCAGTGATATGATGTGACGCCCTCGATTCAATCGTACACTAATCATACACGCAAATGTGTACGATCAAGATCAAGGACTCACGGGAAGATATCACAACACAACTCTAGACACAAATTAAAATAATACAAGCTTTATATTACAAGCCGTGGGCCTCGAGGGCTCGAATACATAAGCTCGAAAACACAAGAGTCGGCGGAAGCAACCATATCTGAGTACGCACATGAGTTAGACAAGTTTGCCTTAAGAAGGCTAGCACAAAAGCAAAGAACGATCGAAAAGGCAAGGCCTCCTGCTCGAGCCTCCTAACTACTCCTCGTCGTCAGGCGGCCTCCACGTAGTAGTAGACATCGGTGGCATCGACTTGGCTCCAACATCTGGTTGCATCAACCGGAAAGAAGAAGAAAGTGGGAAAAGGGGGAGCAAAGCAACCGTGAGTACTCATCCAAAGTACTACAAGCACGGATCTACACTACATATGCAACATTATCAAAGGAAGGTTGTATATGTGGACTGGCGAGTAAATGCCAGAATAGAGAGAAGGCCTAGTCCTATCGAAGACTAGCATCTTCTGGAAACCACCATCTTCAGCAAACAGGAGGGAGTAGAGTAGCATAAAGTAAAGTAGTAGTAGTGTTATCAACCTCGGCCAGAGATCCTTTCTCGACTCCTTGCGAGAAAGAAAACCTAGAGCCATACTATCCAGTTATCATCACAATCCAGTTCTCATCACCATCCAATTCTCATCACAAGTATCCAGTTCTAGTTGTATCGATCGGGATACAACTCCAAGTGTCCGCTATCAGAGGATGTGCTATCGATAGATGTTTTGTTCCTGCAGGGTGCACCAACTTACCCACCACGCCGCTTAACTCCGGCGGACACACTTTCCTGGTCATGCCCGGCCTCGGCCAAACAATACGCCGCAACCCGACCTAGGCTTAATAGAGAGGCCAAGACGTCGCACTAAACCTATGCCCCTGTGGGTCATGGGCCATCTCCCGGGAACTCCACGCGTTGCGTGGGCGGGCGGTGAGCGAACCTAGCTACCTCCTTCAACAAGGCAGGCGCCACGCAGTCCAACCCGGCGCTACGCCGCCGCCACGACGCCTATTAAGCTTCTACCGATGTACACGACGCAGAACGCCCATACTATGCCCACGTGATGGTTAGTGCTATCGTGCCGAGGCCCCTCGGATCAAATATCCAAATCGTAGTGGATTAGGAACGCGGTAACAAGCAGACTCACGAAGATGTGACCCCGTTGCCCCATCTCGAGGACTTGCGGCAAGGGCTAGGAATGCCCGGCCACGCCTCGTAATTATCTCGCGGGCACCCTCTAGGTCAACCGACTCCACATCACTCGCAATTAAGCTCGCGCGGGTACCCCTCAGGGTCGACCCGTCTTTAGTAACATGGCTCAGTGTAAAGTCATAGTAACCATAGTAACTGTGTGTCTAAACATCAAGGGGAAAGCCCGAGGAATCACCTTTGGTGAATTCCACTTGATGTAATCATCAAGGTGAACGTAAGAGGATTCACCCTCGAGGTCCACACTTGAGGGGTTGCACGACAGAGTCGTATCGGAAGTGGTTAAAGAGGAAATCACACTCGATGACCATGACCGAATAGCTACACTACAGGGTTAACATCAGAAGTGCTGATGAGGTCTCACCATCGGTACTCGATAGTAACCCAGTAGTGTCGACCAACTAAGGGGAAGTGATGTGCGGTGTCGGGGCCTGGTCTTCGATCCTGTTGATCGGGTCTTCTGATTATCCGGTAGGCGATCGGGACAAAGTGGGGTCATCGATGGATCTCTAACCAACCTATACTAAGCGATTTAGGATAAGCGGTAAGGTACAACAAGAAAGTTACAAAAGCAAAGCTATGCATCGTAATAGGAGCAATCAGAATAAAGAGCAAAATCTAATGCAAGCATGAGAGAATGGAATGGGCGATATCGGGATGATCAACGGGGGGGCTTGCCTGGTTGCTCTGGCAAGGAGGGGTCGTCGTCGACGTAGTCGATCACAGGGGCAGCATCGGTCTCGGGGTCTACCGGAGAGAAGAGGGGGAAGAAACAGTAAATACAAAGTAACATAACATCACAAAGCGTAACATGGCAATATGTTGCCGGGTGTGACTTAACGTATGGCTACACGATATAGGTGCAGGGGGAAAACAACCGGGAATGTATTCCCGGTTCCGGACCTGTGTCACACATATGACCGGAGGGGAAATGTTCCATGTTCAGCATGCTAGAGGCATGTGACAGATGAACGGACCGCATATTCGGATTTGTTGGATTTTTCTGAGCAACTTTCATATAGAAAACATTTTCATCGGAGTTACGGTTTAATTTCTATGAATTTTCAAAGATTAAAGCCATTTCTGGAATTATTTAAATTAGCAGAAAAGGAAATATGACATCGACATGACATAGGTGAGACGTCAGCAGTCAACATTCCGGTTGACTGGTCAAAGCTGACCAGTGGGTCCCACATGTCATAGAGAGAGGGCTAACGGTGGGTTATTTAAAAGAACAGGGGGGTTAATTAGCAGTTGGGCCCCACATGTCAGTGGCTAATTAGATTAACTTATTAACTTTAGTTATATAAACGTTTTAATTAACAGAATAACTGTGGGGCCCGCATGTCAATGACACTGGGCTGCCCAGTCAAGATGTTGACTGGGTCAACCCGATCAGCAGACCATGAGGCCCATTGGCGGCGACACAAGGAGGGCCGCATGGCGGACAGTCGTGACGACGCCGAGTCGCTCCGGCGACCCTCTCGCGGGCGGCTCGCCGGTTGGCCGTAAAACGACCTCGGGGCCCGTTTGGCCGCGGTTTGAACCTCTGACATCGCAGGCACGCGCGCATCCGACTGCGGTGGTGGCTTGGCCGGAGCGCGCCTGCAGCGACGGCGGTGATTACGAGCAGCGATGGCACTCGGGTGCACGGCGGGGACATTGCTAGGGGCACGGCGAGGCGAGCCAGAAGGCTTGCCCCGTCTCTGGGAGCGTGCTGAGCATGACGGGGTGGCCGGCTACGAGCTCCGCGAGTCGTGGCTACGGGGGCGAACCCCACGACGGCGACAAGCTCGGGCATGACGGGGGAACCAGCTACGGGTAGCGGCAGAAGCAGGGAAGAGAAGGAAAGGGGGGAGGTCCGGCGCTCACTTCCGTTGCTGGGAAGGCCCGAGGAAGAGTCGAGGTGGCCGGAGACGGCGTCGGTGTGCGGCGGCCCGAGGCGGACGGAGGTTGAAGAAGGCGGCGTGACGGCGCTCTAGCGCCTCCGAGCTCTTGCGGATGGCACCAGGGGGCGTAGCGGATGATGGCGAGGAGCTACGTCATGGCGAAGACGCGCGTGGTGGCCGATGGCCACGAGGGCGACGGCGGCCATGGCGGCCGTGGCGTTCGGATGCGATGGGGAGGGGATCTGGGGTGCGAGGGAGAGACGGGCGAGGGGAACGGATGGCGCGAGTGGGGTGGCAGAGCAAGTGGAAGGGGAGCCCGAGGCGCCTTATCCTCTCCCGAGGCCGGCGAGGTGGTCGGGTGGCGCCCGGTCGGTCAAACAGTGGGAGGTGGGAGACGAAAGGGGAGGGGTAGTGGGCCACATGGCCTGTTGGGCTTAGCCCGGAGGGTTAGGCCCAGGGGGGTCAGGGGCCTTTTCTCTCTCTCTCCCCTTTTCCTTTCTTTTGCTCTTTTCTTTTCTGAGAAAAAATGCTATGCAATATTTGAGCTGCAAAAAGGAGTTCTGAGAAATGTGGGACTTGGCCAAATAAATACATTACAATATTTGGCACCTGCCACAAAAAGTTTGGGAGGAGTTTGAAATGATTTGGATTTTTCACAATTGGAAAAGCATTTAAAAATGCTGATATGGAACTGCTTTAATTCCTGTGGAAATTAGCTATCTCAAATGATGTTGAATCATTCATGACATTTAGTCAGTGGATATTTTCAACCCAGCGAACATTTTTGTTTTACTGTTTGGAGGAATATTTTATTTGACTTTATTTTAAAATTGAATTTGAATTGGTTTTGAATCAACGTGAGATTAGCAACAGTAACAATGATGACATGGCGCCATTAACAGAGATTACTGTAGCACGACACTGGGGGTGTTACATATGAGTTCCTGATTCCTGTTGAGGAGTTCATTTGATAAACCCTCATAGTCAGCTGAGAGTGAGTCATATCGAATGGTGAGATCATCAACAGTTGATGAAAAAGCATCTTGCTCTTCAATCAACTTTTGATTCTTCTCCATCTCTTCGACCAGTAATCCTTTAGTTTTCCTGAGATTTCTTTCGAGCATTTCAAGTTCATCATGTTGAGATGTAGCAATCTTGACCAGCTTGGCATAAGATATATATTTAGGAGAATATTCGCTCATGGATCTTAGGTGTTTGGACGATACCTTATCCTTTGAAGATTTTGACATGAGATAAAAGGTGATTGGTTCATCATCGCTTGAATCATCATCACTTGAAGCATTAGTATCAGTGTATGATTCGCTGAAGTTCTTCGATGATTCAATAGCAACATATGCATTGCTTCTCCCAATCCTTTTGTGGAATTCTTCATCATCTGATTCGGTGTCAGTAGCTTCTTCTTCGATTCTCTTTGTCAAATCAAGAACGCCGCTTTATCTGCGACATCCTTTTCATGTTTGATTCAATGATAGCTCTGGTTTTTACGTCAGTGACTGGTCTCGTCGAAGAAGATGATGGAGTTGCAATTTTCTTCGAGAGCTTAGTATGACGATCCGTTCGAGTAAAACCACTGCAGTAAAGGTATTTCCATCTGCTGCTAGGTTTTTCTTCCCAACCAGGGCAATCAGCGATGACATGGCCATATAGCTTGCACTTGAAGCACTTCGTATCTTTTGGAGGCAATCTTCTTCTAGATGATTCAGGCTCATCATTGTTTGTGAGATAGAGATTGTGCCTTTTTAGATCACTTAGCCTTTCAGTCAGCAACTCTAGTTCTCTGGTGATGGAGTATTGATTCTCAACATCTTCTTCTTCTTCTGAACTGCCATAGTGTGAGAGAGTTTCGTCTTCACCTTCTAATGAAGATTCTTGATTGGCATTTTTCAGCTCCATCTTTTCTTCATGAATGGACAGCAGCGTCATGACTTCAACATAGTGAAGCTCTTCATAGTCAGGTCTTTGTTTGATTTCAGACACAATGGGATCGGAGGATTCATCAAGAGCACTCAGAAGCTTGTTAACTACATCTCCATCAGTGATATCAGTTACTCCTCGCTAATGTAATCTTTCGACAATGTTTGTCAAATGATCAGTGAGTTCCATGACACTTTCTTTACGAAGATCACTGAATCCAGCGAACATAGCACGAAGCATTTTAGTGTGAGGATCTGATCGGGTGACAAACTCTTCATGGGCACTGTTGAGAGCATCCCAAAAATTTTTTGCTGTGTTGAGCCTGTGAAACCGAAGGAAAATGTCTTTTGATAGACTGCCACAGATGATATCTTTTGCTTGAGCATCCAACTGCAGATTTGCTTTATCATTGGAAGTCAGATCATTTTGTTGCTGAATGGTGTAGCCATCTTCCACAATCTGCCACAAATCATAGTTGACAACTTGAATTCTAATTCTCATTCGTTCCTTCCAGTATAGATAGTCATTTCCATCGAAGATGGGAAACCTTTCAGAGTGCGAGGATCTACCTGCAAGCGACATACTCAAAACTCCAAGAACGTTAGACCTTTAATAAACAGAGACAGGGAGTAATCTGATACCAATTGTTAGGACCGAGAGTATATCGACCAAAGGTGGGTGAATGGGAGATTCAAATTTTCTTTTGAAAGCTTTAAAACTTAAATAAAACACAACAGCGGAATAAAGTATCGAAGGAAATATATGAAATCAATCTTCTTTGTCAGAAGCATATTCTTCAAGAAAAGTATTGACAACAATACGAGCTTCATGGACCATAGGTTTAACAACAATGAGGGTTATGCAACATGCAAACAGATGTAACAAGATAAGACACAACATGATAGAAACTGAACAAATAGCTACTAATAGATTTCACAAGTAACTCAGAGGTGCGGGAAGGTAACAAATAAATATAGATGACGAGGAAGAACAGGAAAGAATATAGACACACGGTGAGATGATAACAATACAGACTAATCAAGTATACTATCAGCACTGAGCACGAATAAAAACTACTGAAGGAAATGCAGTAGAATAGAAATAACCAGTGGTGCTCGATGGCGACAGAAAGATTTGGTAGACCAGTTCACCCTTCTGCCAAAGGGCTACGTCTGGTTGGAGGGGCTGTGACTTAACACGGAAGATAAACTCTCTTCACCCTATTCTCCTTCAACACAGAGCTGATCAGACTCAGGCTGATTTTACTCATGGTAGATCCTTGTCGGCGATCTCCAAACCTTCGGTCAACCTTCGCAAACCACAATCACTCTTGGTTGCTGAAGATCAGGCTCGGTGAAGACAACAACTCTTCATCACTCGAAGGCGAAACCTATCCGTCTAGAGAGTGCGCAGCTCTCAAGAGTAATAAGTACAAGAACTCTCACTCAGAACTACTGTGATGCTAAACCACTGTCTAAGTTTGGGCTCTTGATTTTTCTCTCAGTGGATCTTAAACTCAAATCACTCGGAGAGGGATTTCTCAAATCAATCTCCTCATAAATCTCAAGCGAAGCAGCCAACGGACAACGTTGGAGCGGGGTGGCTATTTATAGCCGCAGCCTTCCCTGATGGGAAATCACCAAATTAGACATCAGGCTCAGCCAATGGCCGAACGACACGATTCCAACGGTCGGATTTGAGCACAACAGTAACATTTCTTGTGGAGCAAGAAATGCTAACTCCTTCGGTCCGAGGCAAATCTCTCACGGCGAAGAAGATCACGGTCTCTTGCTGGCAAGTATTTGCTCGGAGCTCAAAGAGATTTCTCTCACAACTTCCATAGGTTTGGGCTAAGCATTACAACGGATCTAAGCATCGAGAACCTATACTCCTCTTAATAGTACGGAGGTCCTGTGACTCAAAAGAATGAAATATGTAATGTGTGGTAAACTATAGGTTTCCTTTTATGTCAGTGTGTGATACTTCCTCAGTTGGCTGATCATTATAAGAATTGTGTTAAGCATGTTCATTTTTTTAATAAAAGTCAATTCATTCTTCTCATATTTGATATTTTACAAATTTTAATATTCAACTTTAAATTTGGTTGGCAGTTGCAACAATGAATAATCTCTGACGGTAATAATGATGGAAATGCATGTCGTCACCAGCTTCTGGACCCACATGTAAGAAGGCACATCAGCATCCCATGGGCCCACATGTCACGATCTTTGACTGTTCAAACCTGATTATCACTGACGGGTACCGTCAGTGATAAAACCTTAGTCGGGTCCAGCTATATGTCAGCATATTATGGGCCCATACATCAGGTCAAACATGTTGGCTCGGTTGTTAGTATATACGCTGATAGTTCTAGTGACATTTTTTGGCCGTACAGAAGATAGTTTAGTCGACGGTTTTGCATTTGTCACCTAAGATACGATCTTGCGTGACGGAGGAAGTAGTATGGTCGAGATTTTATTTTCTATGACGGTGCTTCGGTGACTGTCGGAAAACGTCGCCATTGTATTTTCTGCGACGAAAAAGGGTTATACGTGACACAATTGAACCGTCGCAAAATAGAGCAAAGTTTGTAGTGCGACAAGGGGAAGCACAGCCACGAGGCTGGGTCTTCCTCCGGCCGCCGCTGCTCCAGCTCCTCCGCCCCGCCCGCATTTAACATCTCCCCGTTGGCGACAACGCCTCGCGTATGGTCGTACGTGAAGGCCGAGACTGCCAGCGCTATTGGGAGAAGGGTACACTGCTGCCGTGGAGCGACATTCACATCCCCAACTACTGGCACTTGTCGGCCGATCTGGTGCCCATTCCTCCGATCCCGATGAGTGGTCGCGTCCGCATGAAGGAGATCAACCGCCTGCCCTTCGGACCTCGTCAACGACGCCAGGTACGCGATAGACTCATCTCTTTGGGACACATGGCTCTAGGACGAGCACGACCTACGGCAGCAATCGTACTTTGTCGGTCATGCTCCGAGCCAATCATGGGCGCACTCTGCTAGCCACGCGTGCTCTCAGCTTGCCTCGGTCGCGCAGTCGTGTGCGGTGCGGAGGCTCACGTCGGCGCCCCCATCCCTCACCGTCCCTGCCACCACCACCTCCCATGACCGCCGAGGAGGAGGGGAGCTCTATAGGTGCATGTTAAAGGACTCCGTCTGGCAGCACGACCGCGCCCCAATGGGAGGGCCTTGATGAGATGTTGGCCTTCTCTGCCACAGGTGACGTCGCCACCCCCCAGAGCTGTAGATCAAGGAGGAGGCCATGGAGGAGGTCAAGGAGGAGGCCGCCGATGAGCCACCCTTCTCATCATTGGTGCGCCAGTCCTAGACAATTAGACATGGACGGACACGGTGCCATGCATGCCGGAGCATGTGTCCATGCCGCCCGTGTGGGTGGGCGCCAACGCGTGGTCGTCATCCCCGTGATGGGAAGAGGTGGTGCAGGGGCCGCCTCCCCAGGTATGGCAGCCACCATCGTACGTCGACCTCACCATCAACGACAATGAGGAGGACGGCGGCGGCATCGAAGACGACCACGGCGGCGGCATCAAATCTATCTTTTTTATGTTTTTTTAATTCTAAGTTAAGTTTAAATGTGCGGCCAGGACTTGTTTGAACTGTTTTAAGTTTATCATTATGTTAAATTAAGTTTATTGCGTGTTTTATGTGTGCGGTTGACTTTTTTCTCCAAAGTCCAAGCCGGACAAGCTGTGATGCGGCTGACAGTTGAATGCACTAGTAGGCGAATGCCCAAAACCGGACACGATCGTCCATTTCCCGTGACCTAAATAGACAAAATCCGGATAAAGCGGGCATTCGTTTGGGGTCTACGTTGGAGTTGGCCTTAACCAAAATCAACCAAAACCAAGATTCTTTGTTCATACCTAGTCGAGAGGAGAAAGTTACTCAAGATTTTTTGGACAAGGAGAGAGATGGAGGGGGAGGGCAACCGTGAATAATAAGAGCAACTCCAACGCAGTGACCCGAACTATCCATCAGTGTTCGTTTGCGCCTGCTCGATAAAAAACAAGGCCCAACACGCATATCATTTCCATTTTCTGTTCGTTCCGCGTCCGCTTAAACCCATTTCAATCCCAAATTTGAGACTGGAATGGGTCCGAAGTGGATACAAAGCGGACATTTTATGTGTCCTCTTCGTCTGGCTGCGTCCGCTGAACGTCGATGCTGGCCCATCTGTCACCCAAACAAAAGGGCTCACTCACCCATCCCACCTCTTTCTCTCTCCTCCTTTCCTATTTTTCTCGCTCACCCACGCCGGCGCATAGCATAGAGCATGCCGCAGTGCCCACGCAGCTAGGCACAGCGACGGTCCAGCAGCTCTTCCTCCGGTGGGATCCGTCGCTGCGACCATGTCGCCGGGGCAGGAGCAGTAGTAGTCGGCCACACCCGCCTTCCTTGCTCGCTAGCCAGCTAGCCCCACCGCTCCCGGCCTTGTCTCGCCTCGCCCGCACCCGGCCTCGCCTCCCTCGCCCCGACCTTGCCACTCATGCCCCAGCCGATGCTGCTGGCCCCGCCTCGCCTCCCCCGTGCCATGCCCAGCCTCGCCTCCCTCGCCCCCGGCCAGCGCTCTTAGCCGCACCCTACCTTGTCGAGCTCACGCGCGGTGGCCATCGGTGGCTGCCGACCTCCCCTCTCACGGGGTAGGCACGCCCGGCCGTGCCCGCTCTCATGCCCGCACTCGCCTGGTCGATGCTCCTGGCCTAGCCTTGCCTCCCCATGCTGCGCCCAACCTCGCCTCCCCGCGCCCGGCCTCGCCTCCCCCGTACACGGCCAGCTCTCCTGGCCGCGCGCGCCCGGTCTGGTCGAGCTCGCACGCGGTGGCCATGGGTGGCTGCCGATCTCCCCTCTCGTGGCGCGGGCGCCCTAGCTGCGCACGCTCCCGTGCCCGCACTCGCCCGGCCGCTGCGCTCGAGCTCTGTGGCGTGGGTCAGTCGGCGCCTGCGCGCCGTCGCGGAGCACGTGTAGTGGCATGCGGGAGCTCTTTGTCTCGCGTGCGTCGCATATGGTGGCCGGTACTGGCGAAGCTGCTGCGGCGAGACGCAGATGGCATGGGAGCTCACGGCTGCGGCGAGGGGGGAGCTCGTGACTGCGCGGTGACGCGGGAGCACGCTGCAGCGTGACACGTATCAGGCGCGGGAACTCAAGGCGGCGGCGCGGGAGCTTGAGGCGGTTCACCCACCAGGTGTTCGATGGAATGCTGGGGCAAACATGTCACAAAATGTGTCCGCCCTATTGGGCGCACCGGCCGACCCAAATGAAAAAACGAACACGATCGAGCGGACGGGCGACCCAAACGGACAAAAAAGGGATAAAATCGGTGTCCTTTTGGGCCACCGTGTTTGGGCCTTGTTTGTGTCGGCACGAACATGAAACGGACACACGCGACGCTCGCCTACTCCTCCCCTGGCCCGCGAGTCGGTGGCACATTGGCCATTCCATCTTCCTCCCATCGACAACCAGCACACCCAACCGCCTCACCCCGTCGCCGCCGCCGCCCAGTTACAGTGCCCATGCCAGCCGTCCGCACCCACATACATCCCCCGCAACACACCACCTTCCAACGTCATCACCACCATCGCCTTGCCCCACTGCCACTGCAGCATCCCCGACATCGCCGCCATCGCCACCTTGCCTCGCACTTGGCCCTACCTGAAGCGCGCAAAGCACGGCGACCTCGCTCGCCGGATGCCGCCACGCTTGCCGGACGCCGACATGGCCTGCTACTAGGTCCTGGGGAGTCGCGAGGCTCTTCACCAGCCAAGTTCTTCGACGACGCCCGCAAGTTGTTCAACGGTTTGCCCGCAAGGTACAAATGGACTCGGCCGACAATTTTTTTCCATAATTATTTTTTGCGACTCAGATGATTCTTCATCCGACGATGAGGAGCTTGTGTCTGCTGTGTTGGTCGTCCATGACCACCTTAGTAGGCAGCGACTGATGTTTCGGGGCTTGATCCCAGGGCACACTCCGGTGTTGAATCGCAACCGAGAGAGTGGTCATTTCCTACTCTGGAAGGACTACTTTGAGACCCCCAACCCGCTCTTCAAATATCACCTATTCTGGCACCATTTCCGTGTGGCTAGACATGTGTTCAACCGTATCCGGGAGGGGAGGATGGCATACGATAAGTATTTTGAGTGCATGGAGGATGCCCTTGGAAAGATTGGCTTCTCCTCTTATCAGAAATACACTGCAGCTATTCAGATGCTTGCATACAGAGTTCCCGGTGATCTCATTGATTAGTATCTCCGTATGAGCGAGTCCATGTGCCTAGACTCCATGTATAGGTTCTGCAAGGCTGTGAACTGTGATAGCAATGTTTGGCCTGAGTAGTTGAGAGAGCCAAATGCTGCAAATGCAGCCCAGTTGGCAATGAATGCCAGCACGGGCTTTTCGAGGATGTTTGGTAGTATATATTGTATGCACTAGGAGTGGAAGAACTGCCCTTCTGCTTGGCAGGGGCAGTATAGGGGTCATGTTAAAGCTTGCACCGTCATACTTGAGGCCGTGGCTTTATAAGATCTATGGATTTGGCACTCTTTCTTTGGCATGGCCGGATCTCACAATGATATCAACGTGCTTCAACGCTCTTTGGTGTTTGCAAGGCTTACAGAAGGAACGGCTCGAAGGTCAATGTTGAGATTAATTGCCACAACTACAATAAATGATATTACCTAGCTGACGATATTTATCCTCATTGGACTGCTCTTGTGAAGACAATCCCCAACCCTGTTGGAGAGAAGAGGAATATATTTGCCCAAAAGCAGGAGAGTGCTAGGAAAGATATGGAGCATGGCTTTGGTGTTCTGCAATCTCAATGGGTCATCGTTCGGTATCCTGCCAGAACTTGGAGCACCAAGAAATTGTCTTGTGTGGTCATGCACAATATCATCGTAGAAGATGAACGCCCGAAATATATCTATGACCAAGGGTTTATGCTTGAACATGGAAGAGCGACAACGTTTGCACAGTTCACCAAATTCCATCATCAAATGCGTGATTGGAAAACTCACGTTTAGCTGCAAGATGATTTGGTTGAGCATATGTGGACCCTCGTTGACAAATAATAGATGTATCCACTATCTTTTTAAAAAAATATTTGAGACAGTTTAATTTTTATTTGGCTTGGAAACTATGAGATATCTATTTGGTTGAGATATTCGTATTTTTTTTGAATTATGTAAACTAAAGTTAAATTTTCATATGCTTGTAGAAAAACACGGTAGACTGTTCACGAGGACGAAAATGCATCTGTGTCTTGAGGCATGATCGATCCAAATATAGAAGAAGGTAATAAGCGGGCAGCTAACAAACAAAAAGCGGACAAAATGTGCATGAACGACGCGTTGGAGTTGCTCTCAACTCCGGGGGCTGCCGGGCTCCGTAGACTGCAGTGGCCGTTATCTCATCTCCGCTTGCTCAACACAGGGCTGGTGCCTTGGTGCTTGGTGGGGAGTTGCTAAGAAATTTTCGACAAAGCATGTCTGATGTGGCCGCGCGGCTTCCTCTTGCGTCTTCTCCTCCGCGTGACCGCCGGCGCCACTGCCCGCCACGCCTGCGCGCGCATCCACCCGCTCCTCGTGAAGTCCGGCCACGCTTCCGACACTCGCCTCGCCACCGCGCTCGCCGACGCCTATGCCAAGTCCGGCCTCGTCACGCACGCGCGCAGGGTGTTCGACGAAACGCCGCACAGGGACCTCGTGCTCTGGAACGTCATGATCTCCTGCTACTCCTCCCATGGCCTGCTCCTCGACTCATGGGCCCTCTTCGCCTCCATGCGGAGGAGCTCCGGCTTCTCCGGCGACGGCTTCACCTTCAGTGCCTTGCTGAGCGTCCGCGCTCCTCCTTCTTCCTGCAGCCAGCACCTGGGGCTCCTGGCGCATGGCCTTGTTCTCAGGCTGGGCCTCCAGCTGGACCTTGTCGTCGCCACCGCGCTCCTCGACATGTATGCAAAGTGCGGCCAGGTCGCTGATGCTCGCCGGGTGTTTGATGCCATGCTGCTAAGGAACTCTGTATCCTGGAATGCCATCATTGTCTGCTATGGCCACCATGATGGAGGCAAGGAAGCACTGCAGATTTTCGCGTCCATGCTCAGGAATGATGATGGGTGCTGTTGTCGGCCTGACGAGCTCACGCTTGCCAGTTTGCTTAGTTCCTGTGCCAACATGGCAGCTGCCTATGAGGCTACCCAGCTTCATGCTTATTCCCTCAAAAGGGGCTTACAAGGATTTCTGCAAGTAGCCAACGCTCTGATCATGGCCTATGGTAAGAATGGTTTTCTTCAGCAAGCAACACATACATTTGCTACCATCCATAACCCAGACATAGTTTCATGGTCATCCATGGTTTCATCTTTCGCCTACCTTGGGTGTGCCAAGAGCGCAATCCATGTGTTTGAAAGAATGCTCCAACAAGGCGTGCGGCCTGACGGCATTGCGTTTCTTGGAGTTCTTTCTGCCTGCAGCCATGCTGGACTCATTCAACATGGCCTAAAGTATTTTCTTCTAATGACGACGGATTACCAAATTGATCCATGGCCGCAGCATCTTGCTTGTCTGGTTGATCTCCTAGGGAGAGCTGGCAGGGTTCAGGATGCCTACAACATTTTACTCAACATCTCCTGCCAAACAAACACTGATGTAATTGGAGCTTTCCTTGCTGCCTGCAAGACACGAGGCAACATTGAGTTGGCAAAGTGGGCTGCTGATAGGCTACTCGGTCTGGAGCCAAATGAGCCAGCAAATTACCTGCTTATATCTAATGCTTATGCTACTGCAGGAGCTTGGAGTGAGCTTGCAAAGGTAAGAAGTCTTATGAGAAACGTGTGCGGCAACAAGGTGCCTGGTTGTAGCTGGATAGAAATAGGTGGAAAGGTTCAGACATTTGTCTCCAATGATATTTTGCTCCAACAATCAACAAATATGCGACAAATGATGGAAATTCTTGTTACATTCATGGAAAAAGAGAGCAATGACGATACTCTTTGTAAGGATTCAGATTTTATATCAGAACGGTTTTGATGTCTCGGTAAAAAAAAAAAATGGGTTAAACTGACATCTGCAATATGTTGTGTCTGACCTTATCAGTGTGGCAATTGAACCATTCTAAGGTAACTTGAAGATTTCCTTATTACATGGTAGTTACATCATTTCACCATACATTTTCTTTAAACTGAATGGATTGTCAGAATTGCCTGGAACAGGTTATCATAAAGATGAAGATAGGATACTAGAACCCTCAGGAAGGCAGAAAGTTGTCTCTTGCTTATGCAGTTATGCTTATGTACGTATGTCAACAATCATATATTTCTGTCGAATCATAGATTTATCTTGCAGTGGTGCAAATCGATTTATTATTTCTCATGAATCTCCAGATGTTGTGCTAATATGAAAAAGTGAGGAGGGTTAGCAGGTAGATGAGGTGATCCGTGATCCTAATCCGCCGCTTCTATCCCTGAGATAGCGACAGCTGACAGTCGTGTTAGAATACTTCTCGCCGCCGCGAGATGGTGGAGCGAAGACTAATCAGTATGTTGCTCTCCCCGAGCTCCTCTCTTCCGAATGTCACCTAAGACAACATGGCAGCAACTTAAGCAGCAGATTAGTACCCAACGAATTGAGCACTCTTAACTCGATCGATCATAATTGATGGACGACCATTCTTATCTCAGTCATCATAATTGACGGACGATGATCGCGACCATGATGATTCTCTCTTGTGTGTGTGCTTGATGCCTGTCGTCCTTCGCCCATTACTGTTTTCTCAGGGGTGCTTGTGGTGCTCCATTTCTGGCTGGTTGCTGGAGGTTGGTGAGGCAGGTTCAGATCTGGGCTTTTAGTGCGATTCAAGTCTGCAGGATTCAGATTTTATTTCAGAATGGTTCTGATATCTCAATAAAAATACATGCGGATTAAACTGACATCTGCAATGTATGGTCTCAGACCTTACCAGTGTGACAATGTAACCATTTTCAGGTAACCTGAAGATTTCCTTATTACATGGTAGTTACATCATCTCACCATATATTTAAACTGAATGGATTGCCAGAATTGCCTGGAACAGGTTATCATAAGGACGAAGATAGGATACTAGAACCCTTGGGGAGGCAGAAAGCGGTCTCTTGCTTATGCAGTTATGCTTATGTAAGTATTTCAACAATCATATATTTCTGTCGAATCATATATTTCTATAGCAGTGGTGCAAATCGATTTATTACTTCTCATGAACCTCCAGATGTTGTGCTATAATATGAAAAGTGAGGAGGGTTAGCAGGTAGATGAGGTGATCCGTGATCCGTGATCCTAATCCGCCGCTTCTATCCCCGAGATGGCGACGGCTGACAGTCGTGTTAGGATATTTCTCGCCGCTATGGGATGGTGGAGCGAAGAATAGTCAGTATGTCACTCTCCCCAAGCTCCTCTGCCCCGAATGACGCCTGAGACAATATGGCAGCAACTTAAGCAGCAAATTAGTACCCCACAAATTGAGCACTCTTAACTCAACTGATCATAATTGACGGGCGACCGTTCTTATCTCAGTCATCATAATTGACAGACGATGATCGTGAGCATGATGACTCTATGCGTGTGTTCTTGATGCCTGTCGTCCTTCGCCCACACTGTTTTCGCAGGCAAGCTTGTGGTGCTCCATTTCTGGCTGGTGGCTGGAGGTTGGTGAGTCAGGTCCAGATCTGGACTTTTATTGCAATTCAAGTCTACAGGCTGTATTGTCCACGCATATGACTCTGGTATTACATCTGGGGCTAATCTGGCATGTAAGTGTTGGGTTCAAGTGAACGTGGACCCAATGAATTTTTCTTAAACTGACTAAATTGCTACTCGGTACTTAGCACCATGTGTCACTAGTTAGTTTGACCTCATACTTTTACTGGGATGAACCCAATACAAAATTTTCCTGGCAGGCTATTGTGTATTGACATCATGCAAGCATCTCTTATATGGTGCTTGACGGGAAAGCTATGGGTTTGGCTGCCCTATCCTACTATTCACTCTGGAAGTGGTTGGCTGAGGTATATCAATCTGCCTAACCCCTACTTTTACTGTACTACCAATTCTAGCTTAAATTGCTTTCAATCTTCACATGACCCTAAAGAAGCGGGAGACACAGTCAATATGTCTGCGGTAGAGTCCACAACCGATATGCACGCATTCTATTTCTAACTAAGGATTGCCATCTTTTACAAGATGAATTAATTCATTTGCATACATTTAGATATTAATAGGACATACAGTACAAAACTCATCAATGGTGTCTATGGTTTTCTTTGATGTGTGTGGTGTTTTGCTCTTTATTTCCCGGTGGGGCAAAGGATAAGGTTAAGATTTCACGATGTAGAAATGATGTAAGTATATGATAAACACAGATGAATTGTCTGTATGTGGGAGTCCAAGAGATCATGGGGATCTACCAAGTGGGGACGTGCCAATTGTCAGCCACTCATCCATTATTTGTCAGTCACCGCAGCAAAAGGACATGAGAGGCACTCGTCGACCTCTACCCTGCAACATACGTCAACTTGGTCCCAGCCACAATGTTCAACCAACCGTAGCTAGCTGGGCCAACTTGCCTATTCTTGGCTCAATCTCTGGGGGTGTGTTTTGTTGTAATATTTGTAGGTTGTATGTGTTAAATCTAGTTAAGTACTTTGTGTTCCTAGTCGTTTCTAAGGTTTACAATTAGAAGGCCAGTGTTGCCAAATCATTGTCGCGTGTGCATGGATGATCGCTCACTGTAATTTGTGTAATTTCTGACGCAGTTGTTGCATGTCTACAAGGTTTTGTGCTTGAAAAGAAGCAAGTTTGCTGATGGAGCGTAACGAGATCCTGTAGCGCACATCGATCTTGTGATGTAGCTTGAAAACTAGAATTGGTCATAAACAATTCCAGATTGTTTCTGCTCTTTTGAAACATGTGTAAGTTTGCACTACTTGTTGTGTGTTACAAACAATGTGCTTCAAACTTATTTTACTTTATTGGGAAGTAAAAAAAATATGTTTGAAACGATGCTCCATGATAGATGACAAATAAAGCGAGTCATGTATGTTTTCCAGTTTGTCTATTTCATTTTTTTTTTGGCGAAATTGTTTGTCTACTCCATTAATTGTGACACATGCATTAGCTATACAAGAGGTCACTGAGTCTATGATGCAGCACTCGTCACAGATAGTCACTTTTACTGTGTGACAACGTGCTTGGAGCAGGATTGTGTGTACGAGTCTGGTCCCTTCTGGACATCTTCGCAGTTAACTGATTCCTCAATCCAAAACGTGAAAAAATGCATCATTGATTGGTTGTCATCTTATCTCACTGGGTAGTGGCCGCACATTTCTTTGCTCATCTGTAGCTTTGGTGATGGGACCACAAATTCTGGTTTTTACGTGTATATGACGTGGCGAAATATAATGCGAGTATGTGAGGAACTAACTGCTTCGGTGTACCTTATGTACTATTTCCATCCCTATTTGTGTAGAGAATGGAAGTCGAATTGTCTAAGTTAAATATTTTAACTACATGTAAGTTCACATGCCTCATCCGTTCAAAGGAATTTCACGAACTATTGAGTAGTTCTCTTATCCCATATACTGGCCTAGGCTTGGTTAAATATTTCCACTGCCAGAGAACTAATGTGAACACAAATCAGCATGTCATCTATGGCGTGTTTATCTTTCTTTAGTCATCACTTCGTTTTGTCATGTCAAAGATTGAAAAATCATGGACATAAACACATGATGAATTGATTGGTATCATTCTCATGTGCTTGATACTACCTACTTAGAGATGCATCCTAAATTTGGGGGAAATGTTTGCATCATGTATGACTAGGATGTTGGGAAGTGCAAATTGGGGACTGCTTCTATGCCATACAAACAAGGTCATATTTCAAAGATCTTGAGGTACCTTGTGTGTACCGATGGATCAATGATATATAACAAATCTATTCTTAATTTCGTGGAATTTTGTGAAAGGGCTATCAACTTGGGTGGTCCTTTTCCTAGAAATATGGTGATAACCATGGGAAAATATTAAAGCACGAAATTGTCTTTGAATTCACAAAAAGAAAAGTCGTTGTAAGCCGTGAACAACTTTTGGATATACCTTTTTGGCCGCCTATCATTAGCTCTCTTTCTTCTTCTCCCTTAAATATGTCAACCTCAACTCCCACACCGTGTGAGGCGGAAAATGATAGAAAGGGAGAGAGATATATAGAGGGAGAAAATGTGCCAACTGACGAGTCCCTTGCTATTATGCATGCACCAACTAATCATAGGATTGGGCCATAAGCATCGGTGCTCTCCTCTTAGGCCAGTTTAGGAACGCAGGGTAGGGAACAACAAAAAACATAGAAATATGATAGAAGTTCACGTGAAAAACAGATGAATGAAAAACGCGTAAATTTTCACAGCGAACCGTTTGTAACGCGGGAAATGAGGAAACACAAGGACTCTCAATAGAGTACCCGGCATGATCTTGTAAGAGATAAACATGTACTACGTAAATAATTGTTCACAGTGATTTCTTAAGAACAAAAAATTACACGAAACAGGATAGCATAATGAGTCCAGACGGGCCCCACATGGCATAGGCGGATAAGAAAGAGAGCCCACGTTCTCGGCCACAGCGGTATCGTGCTTTACCTTATCTGCCGCATTCCCTCCAACTCATGTTGTTATACTGAGCAAACCAAATTTATTCGTCTCGAAATCTGCACCAGATCGAGCTCAGCAACGCGAGCCGAGCCGGAGGCGTTCGTCTGCCCGGGGTGGCGCCATGCGGATCCGCCTCTTCCTCTGAACCGGGCAAGCGCGAGCCGCCTTCTTCCTCGTGCTCGACGGCGGCGACGAGCGCCGGTGGCCGCATAGCACAGTCCAGCGACGAGCAGGTGATTCGGCGCCCCGCGACGAGTGCCTGAAGGCGACTCTCCGTCCATCTAATTGCTTGCTTCACGCTCGATTTGCCGTCAGGCATACATAAGCGCCTCAAGTGTACTCTGCCTTGCTATGATCTTGATGGTTCCTGGCACACCTTTTCGCTGTAAAATTGAAGCGTTCTCACCGGAATCTCCTACGGTTTCTGCAGGATTTCATGTAGGGGAGGGCAACCTGTTCCCAGCCCTCGATTTCCACCGGAGCGTGCGAAGTCCAGTCGGCAGCAACGGCGACGCCGGTTCAGGCGGCAGCCGCGGGCACGGCAATGCCGGTTCCTCTTGCCCCTTACCCAACTCCTCCTGTGCCCTTCACACCACCCGCTCCCAATGCAGGTATGGCCGCCGGCTGGGTACTGCAAGAACGGAGACGGCTTTGGCAATCCTTTGATGTTCCCCTTTTTTGGTTTTTGAGAAACTGTTATTTGATTGATGTTTCTTGGCCACCCAGAAAACCAAGATGTTAACGGCATAACGTTCTGGCTTCTTCATGATTTTTGGACTAAAAAGTCTATAGGAGCTGATTTTTCATCTGCTATTTTTGTCTCCGAATTTCTGATAGAACAGATTAAGTCCCAGATATCAATTAAGCCATAGATGTTTCTCTGCTGATTTTGCAGTTGCAATGCTTTTCTGAAATGTAACTTTTGGTTACTGGTAGGTAGGTGAGCTTCAGCCGCTGAAATTTCATAACTAAGGTACCATGCTTGTGCAATTTCAGGGGCTCAAAGCCAACTTGTCTGCTCTGGGTGCCGGAATCTGCTCATGTATCCTGCCGGCGCAACGTCGGTCTGCTGCGCAGTTTGCAGTACCGTGACCGCTGTTCCGGCTCCCGGTATGCACATCAATCTCATTTTGCTCATCAAAGATTTGTAAGTAATGTGTCAGCTGAACATTGAGTTCCATATGTACAAAATTATCAGTATAGAACACAGTAGTGTGCATTCTAATAGACTCTGACAAGTTACATTAGCTGGAAACAATCCTCAAGTGCAGTTCTCTGAATATATTTTCCACCCTGATTCGGTGTAGGGACTGAGATGGCGCAGCTAGTTTGCGGAGGATGCCACACTCTTCTCATGTACATACGCGGCGCCACAAGTGTACAGTGTTCTTGCTGCCACACTGTCAACCTGGCAATGGAAGGTACATGGACCAAAGCTTTTCTTTCTTTCTCTCTCTCTTCCCGGGTTGCAAGTGGTACATGCTGCTGGTTTTGATTCCCTTTTCGAAACGATGTTGACATTGATTCGTGTATGCAAAACCCTCCTTCTGAGCAGAACGTATTCTGAGGTTGGAAAAGCTCTAGCAATCAGTCGATAACCGTTAACATCGTAAAATTGGCTTATCCTGAAGTCGCACTCATCAAAATTGGACAGTAGGATGTATGCATTTGTTGTGATGCAGAAAACAAAAGGTTTGACAAGGATCTCCCAGATCTACCAAAAGTTTGATGAATATCTCTCCTAGTTTTACCATAAGTCTGACAAACATGTCCTACAGTTACTACTGAACGATTCACAAACACAAAGATTGAAAGATACCACTAGCATTGGGTCCTGACTTCTGAAGATGCTCCGCAGGTTCTAAGAACTCAGAAGGATGAGTGCATAGAGCTGATGTGTGCTCATCAAATCTCAAATACTCTGAATGACAAATTGTATATATCTTGTGCTTGCCGCAGCGAATCAGGTTGCGCATGTAAACTGCGGGAGTTGCCGAATGCTGCTCATGTACCAGTATGGCGCGAGGTCCGTCAAATGTGCAGTCTGCAGTTTCGTCACATCAGTTGGGGTAAGTGTTCATTATCACAGCTTTTAATCCTAGCACGCGACAAGAGCATTCGCTCTTTTCCTGGATTTTTCACATCATTTAATTGGCATTGCTGTTGAGCGACCTGAATTTCACACCAACCAAACCTGAAATGCGTTACTTCTTTACCCTTTTCAGGCATCATCGGGTGCAGAGCAGAAGCCCAGCAACTGAAGTCCTGCAAGTTCACACTGAAGGCAGCTTCCCGGAATAAGAATGCTTTGAGTGCACATGTATAGAGTTCTTCCCAGAAGCAATCTCTTCCTCCCCTCTCCATTTCCCACCTTTGTTGGACCTGGCGAGCTTGCGGAATAAACAAGAGTTTTTGGTAATACATAGTGCTCGAAATTCGTCGAATCATCTGTATAACTGGATCAGACAGATATATGAACTCACCATGTTTATGTTCAATCCTAGCTTCTTTTACTTGTGTTTTATTTATTCAGATTTTTTTTCTCCTTGTGGTTATCTGAAGAATTTCTGCCGACGCGCCTTTGTCATGGCAGTTCTTGAACCGAACAATATTATTACCGCCAACATGATCATGAACAGTTCACAAACACATACAAAGTCCAAATGCTGCATGATTAGGGTGCGCAAACACATCAGATGGGAGTTGAATGGTGGACTCTGGAGGAGAGCTGATGTTGATTGCCATGGCACACAGGATTGGATGAGTGCTGGGTACCGTCTCTCTGACTCTTGTCCAACTCTGAATCTCTGATGGCATCTCCCAGCCAGCAAGCAGCTTATGGTGATACGATGGCATGTCATGCATCTGATCTGAGACTGAGAAGGACTGTCAGTCCCTGACCACTCTATCAATGGACCCAATTATTGCCAGGAAAGGTGCGCGGAAAAGTTTAGAGAACACAATGATGTAAAGGCGTAGATGGTGCTCGGTCGCGTCAGCACTCAGTGGTGCCTGCTGCTAGTCACAGTTCAAAGACATACTAGTACTACTGAATAGCAACATCACTGTGTTTTTCCTATTCCTGCGTTTTAGAATCATGTGGACCAAAGGAGCCATAATGAGTCTAGGGGCATACTGCAGGATTGGTGGATATCTCAGCTGTTGTTATCTGGTTGGCCGGGACTTCGTGCACTGCATCAATTTATAAAAAGAAACTGATTTCAGGGGTAAAAAACTGAAAGAAATACAATGGCATAGATAATACTGGTATCTAATACTACGTCGAAAAAAATACAAATCACAATGAACAACACCAAGGGAGATTTTTTAGGCGCTTACTATTTATCGTGCAGGTTGCTGGGTAGCGACCAATCGCATACGACTTGCGATCGCTGCGTTTCATATTGGACCAATGCAAGTAGGCTTCTACGGGAGATTTGAACCTTCCTAGAACGGGTTTTATGTATTATTCTTTTCTTTCTTTATTCTGGTTTTTCATTTATGTTTTTATTTCTTTTTTATCATGCGGATATTTTCCAAATTCGTGGAAAAAAAATTTGAAACCGTTCACAGTTTTTGAATTCATAAACATTTATTCAAATTCGTGTTCTTTTTAAAATCTTGAATTCACGAACATTTTTTGAATTTCTTAAAAAAAATTGAACCCACAATTTTATAATTCGTTAACCTTTTTTAAAGTCTTGAACATTTTTTGAATCTGTTTTTTTAATGCACGATTTTTATAAATTAGGAACATTTTTACATTCGTGAATAATAATACAGATTATTTAGAAAAACAATCATAATCATTTTTTAAACCAGAACATTTTTTGAAATCCTAGAACAATTTTCAAATAACTAAATTTCTGAAATCCATAAATATTTTAAAGATTCATGATAACGGTTTATTTTCAAAATCCGGACATTTTTTCAAGTTAAATAAAAAAAACATGAAACAATGGGACGGCCGAAATCATTAGTGACCGGGGAACGGACTAGTCGGAGCCCTACAAACTAGGCCAGCCTAGTTTCACAACCGTTGACATTTCTTTTAAATCCGAAAAAGTCGAAAAAAATTGTGAATACAAAAAAGTTCATGAAATGGAAAAATTGCTCATAAATTTTGAAAAAAAGTTCACGGTGATCTGAAAAAAAAAGTTCACAAACTTGAAAAAAAGTTCATCAATTTTTTTAAAAAAATTTACAAACTTAAAAAAGTTCATCTAATTCGAAAAAAGTTCACGAATTGAAAAATAGTACATAAATTTTACAAAAAAAGCAAAATTGACAAATTTCGTGCATTTATCATTTATCAAAAAAGTAAGAATAAACAATAAGAAAAAGAAAAATGTAAAAAGAAAAAACTGAAGAAAGTCGTTCGGAAAAACAGTAAGTAAATCAACTAAAAAGAAGGTAAACAGTCACGTCCGAAGGAGGTGGCTTATCGTGGCCCCGAAATTAATTGACAGATTCTATAATGAATAGTACCTAATGTATGGGCTTTAAGTTTGGCTCATCATTGCTTTTCTTAAAAAATGTTGCCAAATTTGTTTTTCGAGTTATGATGAATTTTTGTGACATATCAAATTCATGTTATATTTATGTGCTAATTTGCTTTTAGTTTTTTTAATACTTTTTGAAAGTGTCAACCGAACTCGGTGGACATGAAGTCCCCCACCCCACCCAAACACCAATTGTTGGGGTTTGAACCCAGACCAAGGGCATCATAATTCTAGCAATCCGTCGTTCTGAACTAATTATAATTTTGATGTGTCATTTAAAGTTCTAGTATGAACATCTTTTGTGAATATTGATGAAAAACATATGTACTTCGCACACAGGTAACTGATGCATTATTACAGCCGTTGTTCCCAAAAAAGCATACTTACTTTTTGCGTAAATTCTCATACAATAGTCAATGATTATAAAATCACAATGCTTTTACATATGAATATAATGGTCACTATTTTATGTAACACAAAATCACAAATTTATTGGACAAACAACATGAATTAATGTAGTAAAACTATGTCTTATATTATTGGTCTAATTGTTGGTCATTGATACAAAGTGAATGGTGATGGTATAAAAAAGAGAAATAGAGACATACCTTCTTTAAAATTGCATCATCGAGGTGGCCAGTGGGCGTTGTTGAAAGCACATCGACTCCCTTGGTGGTTTTGGTAATTCATTTCAACATACATATTGTTGGACTAATGTTTTCCTGGAGTATATTTCAGGATAAGTTCAACCTAGGCACAACTTTAGAAAGTGAATGTGGACCCCTGAATGTACTAAGGACAAGTTTTGGCCAAACCTCAAGACTTCATTTTATGTTTAAGTGATCCAAAATTATATCCATAGGTATGTCATGGATTCTCATTCACTACTCAAGTGCTTAGAGATCAATCTCCAATAGCCTCATTCAAATTCTCATATTCCACTGTGTCACAAAAATAAGTGAAATTCGAACTCACCGAAACATATACACCCTGAGTCATGGAGCCATTCATGATAAGCCATTTCCTAAACCCTAGAACTCTAGTTCCACCGAAGAACACTTGCCAACCCTATATTGCCAACTGAAAGTCATTCAAATTTTCCGAACGGTTTTAGTCGCTGCCACCGAAGTGTGGAAAATGATTAGGTCATCACAACTCGAAGCCACCGATGTTTTCACCCGGTCTCATCGAAATGCTTTAAGTTCAAACCTTTTGTACCGATCGGTCGCGCCGAGTGGTTTCGGTCCCACTGAGTAGTGCATAAAGGTGTGTGTCGGTGTCAAAACCGGCGGATCTCGGGTAGGGGGTCCCGAACTGTGTGTCTAGGCGGATGGTAACAGGAGACAAGGGACACGATGTTTTACCCAGGTTCGGGCCCTCTTGATGGAGGTAAAACCCTACGTCCTGCTTGATTAGTATTGATGATGTGTGTTACAAGAGTGGATCTACCACGAGATCAAAGAGGCTAAACCCTAGAAGCTAGCCTATGGTATGATTGTTGTTCGTCCTACGGACTAAAACCCTCCGGTTTATATAGACACCGGATTGGGTTAGGGTTACACAAAGTCGGTTACAAAGGTAGGAGATCTACATATCCGTATCGCCAAGCTTGCCTTCCACGCCAAGGAAAGTCCCATCCGGACACGGGACGAAGTCTTCAATCTTGTATCTTCGTAGTCTTGGAGTCCGGCCGATAATGATAGTTCGGCTATCCGGACACCCCTAGTCCGTAACTCCCTCAAGAGCCCCGAACCGGGCTTCAGCGATTTACGAGTCCGCGCCAGATATTGTCTTCGGCGTTGCAAAGGCGGGTTCTCCTTCAAACTTCATGTTCCCGTCGAATAGTGTCCGGCTTCCTTATAAATGTTGCGCTCCTTGGCTTCTACGCCCGATAATGGTCTTCTTCCACGTGTAAATGCGGATGCGAAAGGTTGGGATATTTTTACATTTCACCCCTAGCCGTGCGAGCAAACGCCTATAAGAGAGGCGAGGATCTAGATCCAGCCACACCATCCTCCATCCGAAGTTCTCATTGAAGCGCCTCGACAAAAATCCATTCTATCATGGATAGCCGACGGCTCCTCCTCTCGCGCTCCCAGCCCTAAGCCGGGAGATTGGGGAGATGCTCGATTCCACACAATGAGCTAGTGGTACTTCAAACCGAGGATATCTTCCCCAACTTTCATGGTTCGGTTCGAGCCGGACTAGCCACCTACAAGGGTGGAAAGCGGTGAGGCGTCCCCAACCCTTCCAAAGGGGAGCGGGTATGCTTTGTCTCCTATCTAATAAGGGGACTCGGATTTCCCATACATCCGTTTCTCCGGGGGCTCCTAGAGTTCTACGGACTCCAACTTCACCACCTCACGCCCGCCTCCATTTTGCACATCGCGGGCTTCGTAGCTTTTTGCGAGCTGTTCTTGGGCATCGAGCCCCATTTTACCCTGTGGAAGAGATTGTTTTGTCTCGTACCCCGTTCTCATGAGGGGTCGATATATCAAGTGGGCGGAGCCGAAATATGGCGCATCGCCGGGACCGGATATCTATCCGCACCCGAAGAAGGCGTCCAAGACCGGCCTTCTAATGGTTCTACATGGAGGATGCCCCTCTGCCGGATCCAGTCCGAGCGGCCTCCGGAGTTCAACAATGCTCCCTTGAAGAAAGCGCTGAGTTGGCGCCATGAGCCCTCAACGGGAAGATGATAGGAGCGTCCATTATCCGATGGGCGGATTAGGTTCTTGGCCCACTCCGGATTGACCATGATTGGAGTCATGGCCACGTGCATTATGCGAGGGTGCAGCCACTCCAATATAGGGGCCACCCTATGTGGGATTTCAACGGGAAGATGACGCCACCCGTCATGGCCGCAAAGGGCGAGCTTGGCAGCCGATCCGCAAAGATCCCGTCCGGCTTGTACAAGGGAGAGGAGGAGGACTTCCTCGCAAGAATCCGTTGAATGGATTTTCTATGAATAACCCTCGGAGCTGGGTAGCGGATGTTCATCTACCCGATCCATACTTTTTAAAGTCAAGTATCTTACTCTGTGATTTCGACGCAGGAGCTGCGCCGGGACGTGGAGGGCATACGTAGCCTAACTCCACAGCCCGAGGATCCGGAAAGATCCCTTGATCCGACCTCCGAAGAGGATCTGGACATAAAGGTGGAGCTGATTGATGGGGTGTTCCACCAACGTAGCATGGACAATGCCCTAGTCGCCATTACGGCTGACTACCCCGGTTTGTTTCTGGCCTCCCAGGTGACTACGATCGAGGTCTTGACACCATCATTTGATCCACACTCAATTCTGACCATCCCATACTGATGGTGTATCGCAGGAGGTGCCTTTAAGGCGGGAAGCCGAACCCGCGGCGGCCGACCAACAAGGGTCGATCCGCCCGAGCGGAAGAGGAGTACGACGCGAATCAAACGTCGCCGCAGAACGGTACGGAGCGCCGCTATTTTTAAGGGAAGGATCCTTAGGAGGTATATTAATGCTCATAACTTTTCCAAAAGCGCCACGGACAAAGGTCCGGAGAGGTTGCCAATCAAGCCTCCGCCACCATGCTCCAACGCATGGTCCGGGAGGGCGAATACAAAGGCGTGAGCCGGACGCTCCTCCGACGGAAGATGCCGACAGGTTGTCCGCCACCCGGTCGAGGTGGAGAGCGCCATGAATCGCAGCGTCGCCGGACAGTTCTTCGTGACGCGTGTTTCTCCTCGAGGCGTTAAATGCCTTTGCTTTGCGGAACGCAGCACCTCCGTGCCGCTCAAGATGGGTTAACGAGCCACGGAGCGGTATGTGAAAGACATACGGGTAAATAATTTTAAGAGTTTATATATGCCGGTAGCCCCCGAGACTTAAAATAGTTGAAATAACTGATTTAAGGATCAATTATTATGCAGGATCTTACGGAGAAGAATACCCATCTGTCCCAGGAGCTCCAAGAGTGCAAGGCCCAACTTGAGGCCGCACTGGCCGCCGCAGGGGGAGCTACAGAGACCCCCACTGGTAAGACGTACTTTGAAAAGGTAATTATTTAACAAAGTGCGGCGTGAATCTGACAATAATATTGCAGAGGGCGCCGGACTAGATCCGGACAAGCAACAGCTACTGCGTCAGCTAAAGGCCGGCGAGAGGTGCTTATGAAGGTGCAGCTGGAGAGAAACAAGCTCCAAGATGCCCACACCCAGCGAGGAGAAGAGCTGAAAGGTGTTCGGGCCTGTCTGCAGCTCCGTGAAGGAGAATCGGCAGCCTTCAGCGGCATTCTGATGAAGTGCTTGAACAAATTCCTTTGAAAAGAAGAATTCCGAAGAAGTCAATTGACGTAAATATGTCTTTAGGTGTGCTCACAGTCGCCTCATGGAGGAAATGCCTGAGTCAACGGGTGACCAACTTCCCGAGCTGGTGCAATTGCTCGAACGTGTTCGGCGGCGATGAAATAGCGTCGTTCATGCTTTATGGCCATGCGTCTCCCTACCCGAGGGCCTTGGTGAGCTTGCCGAGAAGCTTGTGAGCACGGCGACGCCTCCGCTTGTGGAAGATATCGGCTGCCGTCAGGCGCCAGGAAGCCTGGGCCATGGTGAAGACATCGTTACCCGGCTGACCCAAACCACATGGCCGAGGTCGGACTGCGGGGCCCGATGGGAAGGAGATCCCTGTGCGCTTGATGTACGGCCAAGTAGAACTGGCCGCGAAATATTCCCAACAGGACTGTAAATTAGACAGCCTGTTAGATGGGATTGAGGAGGAGTACAATCAGTCGGTTTGACGATGTAATTTGAAATGACAAGAAAAATGCCTTCTAGCCGGATTGTAGATCGTTTGTCTTTGCGGACCGTTTCGCTTCAACCTCGGGACCCAACAGTCCGGAGTGTGTCCGAATACCCTTACGGTTATAAAAGAACCGGGGCATGCATGGAGACAAGGCGTGGAGTCATAATTGCTTTATCGCATAAGTGCCCAACTAGTTATGTTATATTACATGGTTAGTAAGAAACATCTTCCAGGAGAATAGTTCCGTTAAGGGTTCCTTTCCACAGGAGGCATGCCCTAAAGTGCAATGCCGGATCGCGAAAATAGCGTAAAAGCATCTGGGGCAGATAAATAAGTAAGTAATAAATCATCTTTCAATTCACCGACCGAATATTCTCTTAAGAACGCTAGCTTTCGGCTTCACCCGGTCGAGGTACACATTCGGTGACCGGCAAGCAATCGCAGAGGTGCTCCCTTTACCTCCTAGCCGAACAAACGGGAACGTAGGGGTAAGCACAGGAGCCAGGCAACCCGGCTTGGCCAAAACTTAAGTCATACCGATGCATATAATGGTGAATAAAAGGTACATGCGGAAGTATGACACATGTATTGGGCATGAAGCCCGTATGAATAAGCTTCTGTTAAAGAAGCCCCCAGGTATAATGAGTGCCAGGAGCACATCAAGTGTGTGCGAACAAAGCGCAAATCAGCCTATAAAAGGTACTGAAAAGAAAGAAAGTAGGAAGAAGGAGGGGACAAGAGACAATAAAAAATATAAAAAGGGTGGACGGGGGAGTGAGACGAACCCGGAGTCCGGCGTTAGGCGTAGAATCTTCGGAGACGGGCTGCGTTCCATGGGTTCGGCTCGAGTCGGTTGTCGACAAGCGTTACGTGAGCGGTATGCTCCGCCGGTCGGGACTTGGTCGATGATGAAGGGACCTTCCCACTTGGGCTTAAGTTTGTCCTTTTTCTTGTCCGTGAGCGTAGAACAAGTTCGCCAACATTGTAAGTTTTGGCCCGTACTTCTCTGCTTTGATATCTTCAAGCCTGCTGCTGATAAAATGCGGAACGAGTCTTTGCCACGTCCGGCTCCTCCTCTAAGGCGTCCAAACTGTCCTGTCGATCCAAATCGGCTTCTCTTTCTTCGTACATGCGCACACGAGGTGAGTCATGAATTATATCGCAGGGCAGAACCGCCTCTGCGCTGTATACCATAAAAAATGGTATGAATCCAGTAGTTCGGTTTGGCGTGGTCCGCAGCCCCCAGAGTACGGAGTCGAGCTCCTCTACCCAAAGGCGTGTTAGATTCCTTGAGGGACCGCACTAGTCTGGGCTTGATGCCGCTCATGATTAGACCATTTGCTCGCTCGACTTGACCGTTAGTTTGGGGGTGATAGACTGAAGCGTAATCGAGCTTGATGCCCATGTTTTTGCACCAGAGTTTAACCTCGTCGGCTGTGAAGTTCGTGTCGTTATTAGTGATGATGCTGTGGGGGACACCAAAACGGTGTACTACCCCGGATATGAAGTCTATCACTGGTCCGGATTCTGCCGTTTTAACCGGCTTGGCCTCAATCCATCTGGTGAATTTGTCCACCATGACCAATAAGTATTTGTGCTTGTGGGTTCCCCTTTAAGGGGTCCAACCATGTCAAGCCCCATCATGACGGCCGGGTAATGGGTATAGTTTTGAGGGCGGTGGGTGGCATGTGGCTCGATTAGCAAAGAGCGGCAACCGACGCATCGTTGGACTAAGTCCCGAGCATCTGCCGGCTGTCGGCCAATAAAATCCTGTCTGGAAGGCCTTGCCTACAAGGGCCGGGCTGCGGCGTGGTGCCCACGAGTCCGGGCGTGAATTTCAGACAGGAGATTTCGCCCTTCCTCTTCGGAGATACACCTTTGAAGGACTCCGGTTGTGCTTTTCTTATAAAGTTCTCCCTCATGGACCTTGTAGGCTTTAGATCGCCGAACTATGCAATGGGCCTCATTTTGGTCTTCGGGAAGTTCCTACCGCATTAAGTAGGCTAGGAATGGTTACATCCACGGGCAATTACTGCCATTATTTCGTGAGTCAAGGTGTTATTTCATTGGCCGAGCCGCCCGATTGTGTCGTAATGGTGCGAGTTAGGTGATGCAATGGCTCCGGATTGTTATTTCCGGACTCCTCTTCCCATAATACGGATGGCTTAAAGAGCCGCTCCAGAAGATGTTTGGAGGACGGCGTCTCGTTTCACCGATGCGTGCTAACACGTCTCCGTCTGGTTATTATCCGGGCTACATGGTGGAATTCTAGTCCTTCAAACCGAAATGACATTTTTAGGACGGCGTTATGTAAGCTGCCATTTTTGGATCTTTGGCGCCAAAGTCTCCATTTACTTGGGATATTGCGAGGTTTGAATCCTCGCGCACCTCTAGGCGTTGAATGCCCATGGAGATTGCCATCCGGAGGCCATGTAGAAGGGCCTCGTATTCGGCTGCGTTGTTGGAGTCCGTGTACATTATTTGAAGTACATATTGGATTGTGTCTCCAGTTGGGGATGTCAGGACGAGCCAGCCCCCAAGCCAGCCAACATTTTGGATCCGTTGAAATGCATGATCCGGTTAGAGTACGCCACTGCACTCTTTAGGGAGTTCGGCTTCGGTCCTTTCGGCGACGTAGTCAGCCAGTACCTGCGACTTTATAGATCGCCGTGGTTTGTAGGTTATGTCAAATGGTAAGAGCTTGATAGCCCATTTTGCAATCCTGCCCGTTGCGTCGCGATTGTTTTTAGTATTGTTGAGAGGTACTTGAGGCCACCGTTATTGAACACTCTTGAAAGTAGTGTCGCAGCTTCGGGATGCCATGAACACCGTGACACGCTATCTTTTGATAATGTGGGTACCGGATTTGCATGGAGTTAGAACAGTGGATACATAGTACACTGGTTTTTGAAGAGGGAATTTGTGCCCTTCGCTTCTCGTTCAACGACGAAAATTTGTACCGATAACTTGATGTGTTGCTGCGATATATAAAATCATAGGTTCGCCCGGGTTGGGCGCGAACCGGATTTGTTGCCGTGATGGCTTTTATTTCTTCGAAGTCCGGTTGTGGCAGCATCCGTCCATTCGAAATGTTCGGTGCGCCCGGAGGAGGCGGTAGAGGGCAGAGCCTTTTCTCCCAAACGGGAGATGAAGCGACTTAAGGCCGCCACGCATCCCTTAGTTTTTGTATCTTCTTGAGGTCTTTTGGAATATCCAATTGTGACAGAGCTCGGATTTTGGCGGGTTTGCTTCAACTCCTCTACGGATACGATGAAGCCCAAGAGCTTTCCGGTGATGCCAAGACGCATTTTTCGGGATTGAGCTTAATGTCATATGCTCGGAGGTTGTCGAATGTCACCCTCAAGTCTTCTACTAGAGTTCCGACGTGTTTGGTCTTGACGACCACATCGCTCTACGTATGCCTCTCTTGTTTTGCCTATCCGGGTAGCCGACATGTTTGAATCATGCGCCGATATGTTGCGCCGGGCGTTTTTGAGTCCGAAGGGCATTGTGTTGAAGCGTAATGGCCCATATGGAGTAATGAATGCCGTTGCGGCTGATCTTTCTCCGTCATCTTGATTTGATGGTATCCGGAGTATGCGTCGAGGAAGCACAATGAATCGTGCCTGCGGTAGCATCGATGATTTGGTCGATGCGAGGGAGGGGAAAGGGTCCTTTGGACAGGCCTTGTTAAGGTCTTTAAAAGCGACGCAGAGGCGCCAGGATTTGTCCTTTTTGGTACCATTACTAGATTGGCTAGCCAGTCCGGATGTTTTATATCTCTCGATGAATCCGGCTTCTAAGAGTTTGGCTAGCTCCTCTCCCATTGCTCGCCTTTTGGGTTCGGAAAATCGCCAAGAGCTTGTTTGATCGGCTTGAATCCTTTTAGGATATTTAGGTTGTGCTCTGCCACTGCGTGGGATTCTGGCATGTTTGAAGGGTGCCAGCAAAAATGTCCCAATTTTCCGAAGGAATTCTCAGAAAGTGCTTCGACATCGTGACTTAATTGTGCCCCAATGGAAGCCGTCTTTGTGGGGTCCGTTGGATGGACCTGAAATTTGACTATTTCGTCTGCTGGTTTAAAAGAGGTGGACTTGGACCTCTTATCGAGTATCACATCGTCCCTATCCACCGTGGAGCGCAGCGTAGTTAGTTCCTCTGCTGCTAGGGCTTGGATAATGCCTCTAGGGCCGGTCTGGCTGTCTTATTTTCAGCGCTGGAGTGTCAGATTCCGGATCACTAGCGAGAGTGATTATCCCATTGGGTCCAGCATTTTGAGCTTCATGTACCCGTAGTGGGGTATAGCTTGGAAGATTGTGAATGCCTCTCGCCCTAACAAAGCGTGATATCCGCTGCCGAATGGGGCCACTTGGAACGTGACCTCCTCGGACCTGTAATTGTCCGTGAGCCGAACACTACATCTAGTGTGATTTTTCCTGCAGCGTACTTCTCGACTAGGGATTATCCCTCTGAAGGTTGTGCTTCTTTGCGCTCAATGCGGCTCGATCAATTTCCATTTTTGAAGGGTTTCCTCATAGATGAGGTTTAATCACGCCGCCATCCATGAGTACCTTAGTAAGACGGAAACCGTCCACTATCGGACCGAGGACCAATGCGGCCGGTGCTCTAGCTGTTCGAATTTAGGTTCGTCGGCTGGCGTTGAAGGTGATAGCCGTGTCGCTCCATGGATTTGTTGTTGCTACTTGGTAGACTTCGCGAGGCTGCGGATTGTTCGCTTCCGCATGTTATTTGATGCGAAAGTCTCAAGACTATTAATACCATACCGGGTATCGCTGGGTTGGTCGCCTGGGGCTAAAAAGCCCACGCCACTTTTGGCCACTGCCGTAGTATCCAACACGCCAAGGCTGTGTGTTGGAGTGGCGCCTCCATCGCGTGGATTTTGCAGGTCCGTTGAGCCAACCCTCCAAAGACAGCCTGCACTTTGGGGGTTTTGGTTTTTTGGTATTCAACCCGGGTGCTTGATAATGATGCACCCTTTTGTTTCGGACTAGGGATGTATTCGGGGTCGGATTATCCCAAAATTTACTTTTGGTTTTCCAGGCGCTCTCCATCGCACATTACTTTTGTACTATGGTCACCAAGTCAGTAAAGCGTGTAATTTCGCGACGACTTATGGCGTTTAGGATTCCCTTGTCCGTGCAATTATTGCAGAAAATTGGGATTGCGTCCTCCTCTCGGCAATTCCTTTATCCTGTTCATAACTAGGAGGAATCGCCCAAGAATGATGTAATCGCTTCAGCGGGCTCTTGCCGAATTCGAGAGAGATCGCTAATGTTTGGGTGGGCGGGTGGAACTAGATCTCGAACCCTGTCCAATTTAGGACTCAAGGGCCGAGAAGTTTCGAACTTGGAAGTTTGGATTTTTGAGTGTTATCCCATGAGTCCAACCCACCGCCTCGACTTTAAGTTCGTGGCTTGATCGACATTCGTCCCTCTGCGGGAATCCGCATGGAGGGATCGAATCCGGACGTAACTAGTCCTTAAGATGTAAGAAGAATCGCCGCATTGCTGCTCTATCACAGAACATGATGGGTAGCCCGGGAGAGTTGATCTCTCTCAGATCGGTTTTAGGCCCGATCCGGTCAGAATCTGTGGCGACTCCTGTGGCGGCGATGCGATCCAAGAGCTCATTTATGGAGGAGAGCTCGATCGATCTAACTGCTCGCAAGTTCCGAACTAACTCGAGATTCGCTTCGATGACTCGAGAGGTCATCGTCGGCGCGGTGGCCGGATCAAGCGGTCATAAGAAAACCACCTAGTCAAGAGTTCCGCCAATGCCAAGGCTCCTTTGGCGATAGTATCGCCTTTTAAAGACGAGATGAGGCATCCTACCGACGGCGACGACGTAGGAACTCTCAATGAAAGCACCAATGTCGGTGTCAAAACCGCGGATCTCGGGTAGGGGTCCCGAATCGTGCGTCTAGGCGGATGGTAACGAGGAGACAAGGGACACGATGTTTTACCCAAGTTCGGGCCTTGTTGATGGAGGTAAAACCCACGCCCCGCTTGATTAATATTGATGATGTGTGTTACAAGAGTGGATCTACCACGAGATCAAAGAGGCTAAACCCCGTAAGCTAGCCTATGGTATGATTGTTGTTCGTCCCCACGGATCAAACCCTCCGGTTTATATAGACACCGGATAGGGTTAGGGTTACACAAAGTCGGTTACAAAGGTAGGAGATCTACATATCCGTATCGCCAAGCTTGCCTTCCACGCCAAGGAAAGTCCCATCCGGACACGGGACGAAGTCTTCAATCTTGTATCTTCGTAGTCTTGGAGTCCGGCCGATAATGATAGTTCGGCTATCCGGACACCCCCTAGTCCGGAACTCCCTCAGTGTGCAATGATTGGATTTTTGGTGATGTCTATATATACCCCACCCACTCCACCAAACTCTCAGAGAGCAACCGGAGGAAAGCATACATATTCCATATCCATATTTCTGAGAGAGAGCTCCCGATCCTTGTGTTGAGATCAAAGGGATTCCACTCCAACCATATAACCTTTGATTTTTAGTCATCTCATTGCTTTCCACCCAAACCCTTTCCTAACCCAAAGCCAAAATCTGTGAGAGAGTGTTTCAATGTTGAGGAGATTATCTTTTGAAGCATGAGAGTAAGGAGTTCATCATCAACAACTCCACCTATTACCTTTTCGAGGGTTGTGCCTCCTAGATTGGCTAGTTGTGCTTAGGAGTCTCCAAATCATGTGGAGAAACCAAGAAGTTTGTAAGGGTAAGGAGATCACCTACTTCGTTCGTGAAGATCTATCCCGAGTGAGGCTAGTCCTTAATTTGTGGGCGTAAGGCATGGTGGGATAGGCAAGATTGCTTTTTCGTGGACCCTTTATGTGTGGAGCCTTATGTGGACTCGATTCCTCTATGGAATATCACAACCGTTATCCTTTAGATCATTGACCCTTTAGATTGAAGCCTCCATCAACAATTCAACATGGACATACGATAGCACCACCTATCGGAACCAAGGGTCAAAAATCATCCGTGTCTACCTTTGTTTGCAAATCTTTCAAACTCTTCTCCCTCTTTTAGTTTCACTTGCATGATTGTTATTTTCTGTTGCCCATACTCTAGATATGCATGTGTAGGGTGTACTTGTTGTTATCTAGCTTGTGTCAAGATCTGCCAAAGAATCAAGAAACATTAAAATTGCTAATTAAGCTTTGCTAGTGTCTATTCACCCCCTCTAGACATCCCCTTTTGATCCTACAAGGGGTATCAGATTTTTGGTATCCATTGCTTTCGCTTTACCACCCCAAAGAAGGATGTATTTGTCTACTTTGAGGAGTCTTAGTTGTAGAGTTCCTATTCTCAATGAAGAGTACTTTAACTTGGAAAGATGAAATGCTTGATATATTTGATGGTTTCAACTTGAGTGAATATATCCATCGTACTTATGACCCCCCCCTCCCCCGGTTGATCACTTGCACCCAACCCCTAAAGAACAACTTGACATGCTTCGTAATTTAAGAACCATAGATCTTATTGTTAGAGGCCTTCCTAATTTTGTTGTCCATAGCATGCAAAACTTTGAATGTGGTTATACTTTGATAAGTGCTTCTTTGAGCTTAGAGATCTTATTCTTTCTAAAGGAAGTCCTATCACCATTTTTAATATTATCACCAAAAGTATTCGTAACCATTCTCTTAAACAATGTCATGCGTGTGTAAACTAATGAGAATGATGTTGTAGGTGATCAAGAAAATGGTGACATTGGTGATGTTGGGGAACGCAGTAATTTCAAAAAAATTCCTACGCACACACAGGACCATGGTGATGGCATAGCAACGAGAGGGGAGAGTGTTGTCTCACGCACTCGTGAGACCGTAAGCGGAAGCGTTATAACAACGCTGTTGATGTAGTCGTATGTCTTCACGATCCGACCGATCCAAGTACCGAACGCACGGCACCTCCGAAGTTCTGCACACGCTCAGCTCGATGACGATCCCCGGCTCCGATCCAAAGAAAGCGTCGGGGATGAGTTCCACAAGACGACGGCGTGGTGACGATGATGATGCTCCACCGACGCAGGGCTTCGCCTAAGCTCGCGACGATATGACTTCTCCGCGAGGCTTCGCCTAAACTCATGACGATATGACCGAGGTGGAATATGGTGGAGGGGCACCGCACACGGCTAAGGAACGATCCGTAGATCAACTTGTGTGTCCATGGGGTGCCCCCGCCTGTGATATAAAGGAGTGGAGGAGGGAGGGCCGGCCCTCTCTATGGCGCCCTAGGGGAGTCCTACTCCCACCGGAGTAGGATTCCCCTTTCCTAGTCCAACTAGGAAACCTTCCATGTAGTAGGAGTAGGAGAGAAGGAAAGGGAAGGGAAAAGGAGAAGGAAGGAAGGGGCGCCCCTTCCCTAGTCCAATTCGGACCAGACCAAGGGAAGGGTGCGGCCACCCTTGAGGCCCTTTTCCTTCTTTCCCGTATGGCCCAATAAGGCCCAATACGTATTCCCGTAACTCTCCCAGACTCGAAAAATACCCGAATCATTCGGAACCTTTCCGAACTCCGAATATAGTCGTCCAATACATCGATCTTTACGTCTCGACCATTTCGAGACTCTTCGTCATGTCCCTGATCTCATCCGGGACTCCGAACTCCTTCGGTACATCAAAACTCATAAACTCATAATATAACTGTCATCGAAACCTTAAGCGTGCGGACCCTACGGGTTCGAGAACTATGTAGACATGACCTAGAACTATTCTCGGTCAATAACCAATAGCGGAACCTGGATGCCCATATTGGCTCCTACATATTCTACGAAGATCTTTATCGGTCAAACCGCATAACAACATACGTTGTTCCCTTTGTCATCGGTATGTTACTTGCCCGAGATTCGATCGTCGGTATCCAATACCTAGTTCAATCTCGTCACCGGCAAGTCTCTTTACTCGTTATGTAATGCATCATCCCGTAACCAACTCATTGGTCACATTGCTTGCAAGGCTTATAATGATGTGTATTACCGAGAGGGCCCAGAGATACCTCTCCAACAATCGGAGTGACAAAACCTAATCTCGAAATACGCCAACCCAACATGTACCTTTGGAGACACCTGTAGTACTCCTTTATAATCACCCGATTCGTTGTGACGTTTGGTAGCACCCAAAGTGTTCCTCCGGTAAACGGGAGTTGCATAATCTCATAGTTACAGGAACATGTATAAGTCATGAAGAAAGCAATATCAACATACTAAACGATCAAGTGCTAGGCTAACGAAATGGGTCATGTCAATCACATCATTCTCCTAATGATGTGATCCCGTTAATCAAATGACAACTCATGTCTATGGTTAGGAAACATAACCATCTTCGATTAACGAGCTAGTCAAGTAGAGGCATACTAGTGACACTGCTTGTCTATGTATTCACACATGTATTATGTTTCCGGTTAATACAATTCTAGCATGAATAATAAACATTTATCATGATATAAGGAAATAAATAATAACTTTATTATTGCCTCTAGGGCATATTTCCTTCAGCCTCCCACTTGCACTAGAGTCAATAATCTAGATCACATCACCATGTGATTAACATCGATAGTTCACATCATCATGTGATTAACACCCATAGTTCACATCGCCATGTGACCAACACCCAAAGGGTTTACTAGATTCAGTAATCTAGTTCACATCGCTATGTGATTAACACCCAAAGAGTACTAAGGTGTGATCATGTTTTGCTTGTGAGAGAATCTTAGTCAACGGGTCTTTCATATTCAGATCCGTGATGTCTTTTGCAATTTACTATGACTACAATGCTCGCATGGAGCTACTCTAGCTAATTGCTCCCACTTTCAATATGTATCTAGATCGAGACTTAGAGTCATCCAGATCGGTGTCAAAACTTGCATCGACGTAACCCTTTACGCATTTAACCTTTTGTCACTTCCATAATTGAGAAACATATCCTTATTTTACTAAGGATAATTTTGACCGCTGTCCAAAGGATCTACTCCTAGATCACTATTGTACTCCTTGCCAAACTCAAAGGTAGGGTATACAATAGATCTGGTACACAAAGATGGCATACTTTATAGAATCTATGGCCAAGGCATAGGGAATGACTTTCATTCTTTTTCTATCTTCTGCCGTGGTCGGGTTTTGAGTCTTACTCAATTTCACACCTTGTAACACAGGCAAGAACTCTTTCTTTAACTGTTCCATTTTGAACAATTTCAAAATCTTGTCAAGGTATGTACTCATTGAAAAAATTTATCAAGCGTCTTGATCTATCTCTATAGATCTTGATGCTCAATATGTAAGCAGCTTCACCGAGGTCTTTCTTTGAAAAACTCCTTTCAAACACTCCTTTATGCTTTGCGTAATAATTCTACATTATTTCCGATCAACAATATGTCATTCACATATACTTATCGAAATGCCGTAGTGCTCCCACTCACTTACTAGTAATTACAGGCTTCACCGCAAGTCTCAGATAAAACTATATGCTATGATCAACTTATCAAAGCATGTATTCCAACTCTGAGATGCTTGCACCAGTCCATAGATGGATCATTGAAGCTTGCATATTTTGTTAGCTCCTTTAGGATTGATTTAAAACTTCTGGTTGCATCATATGCAACTCTTCTTTAATAAATCCATTAAAGAATGTAGTTTTGACATCCATTTGCCAGATTTCATAAAATGTGGCAATTGCTAACATGATTCGGACAGACTTAAGAATCGCTACAGTAGAGAAAATCTCATTGTAGTCAACACCTTGAACTTGTCAAAAAACCTTTTTGTGACAAGTCGAGTTTTGTAGATAGTAACACTACTATCAGTGTCCATCTTCCTTTTGAAGATCCATTTATTTAACATGGCTTGCTGATCATCGAGCAAGTCAATCAAAGTCCATACTTTGTTCTCATACATGGATCCTATCTCAGATTTCATGGCCTCAAGCCATTTCATGAATCTGGGCTCATCATCGCTTCCTCATAGTTCATAGATTCATCATGGTCTAGTAACATGACTTCTAGAATAAGATTACCGTACCACTCACAGTGCGGATCTTACTCTGGAAGACCTACGAGGTTTGGTAGCAACTTGATCTCAAGTTTCATGATCATCATCATTAACTTCCTCACTAATTGGTGTAGGAATCATCGAACTGATTCCTGTGATGAACTACTTTCAAATAAGGGAGAAGGTACAATTACCTCATCAAGTTCTACTTTCCTCCCACTCACTTCTTTCGAGAGAAACTTCTTCTCTAGAAAGGATCCATCTTAGCAACGAAAAACTTGCCTTCGGATCTGTGATAGAAGGTGTACCCAATAGTTACCTTTGGGTATTCTATGAAGACGCACTTCTCCGATTTGGGTTTGAGCTCATCAAGTGAAAACTTTTTCACATAAGCATCACAACTCCAAACTTTTAAGAAACAACAACTTTGGTTTCTTGCCAAACCACAGTTCATACGGTGTCGCCTCAACGGATTTAGATGGTGCCCTTTTAACGTGAATGCAGCTGTCTCTAATGCATAGCCCCAAAACTATAACGGTAAATCGGTAAGAAACATCTTAGATCGCACCATATCTAGTAAAGTGCGATTACGACGTTCGGACACATCATTGTGCTGTGGTGTTCCAGGAGGCGTGAGTTGCGAAACTATTCCGCATTGTTTCAATTGTAGACCAAACTCGTAACTCAAATATTCGCCTCCACGATCAGATCGTAGAAACTTTATTTTCTTATTACGATGATTTTCAACTTCACTCTGAAATTCTTTGAACTTTTCAAATGTTTCGCACTTATGTTTCATCAAGTAGATATACCCATATCTGCTCAAATCATCTTGTGAAGGTCGAAAATAACGATACTTGCCACGAGCATCAACACTCATTGAATCGCATACATCGGTATGTATTATTTCCAATAAGTCAAGAGCTTGTTCCATTGTTCCGAGAATGGAGTTTTAGTCATCTTGCCCAAAAGGCACGGTTCGCAAGCATCAAATGATTCATAATCAAGTGATTCCAAAAGTCCATCAAGATGGAGTTTTCTTCAAGCGCTTTACACCAATATGACCTAAACGGCAGTGCCACAAATAAGTTGCACTATCATTATTAACTTTGCATCTTTTGGTTTCAATATTTTGAATATGTGTATCACTATGATCGAGATCCAATGAACCATTTTCATTGGGTGTGTAACCATATAAGGTTTTATTCATGTAAAATGTAACAACAATTTATTCTCTTACTTAAATGAATAACCGTATTGCAATAAACATGATCAAATCATATTTATGCTCAACACCAAATAACATTTATTTAGGTTCCACACTAATCCCGAAAGTATAGGGAGTGTGCGATGATGATCATATCAATCTTGGAACCACTTCCAACTCTCATCGTCACTTCACCCTTAACTAGTCTCTGCTCATTCTCAGAACTCCTTTTCGAAGTTACTAATCTTAGCAACCGAACTAGTACCAAATCGAGGGGTTGCTATGAACACTAGTAAAGTACACATCAATAACATGTATATCAAATATACTTATGTTCACTTTGCCATCCTTCTTATCCACCAATCACTTGGGGTAGTTCCGCTTCTAGTGACCAGTTACATTGCAGCAAAAGCACTTAGTCTCAGGCTTATGTCCAGTCTTGGGCTTCTTCTCTCGAGCAGAAACTTGCTTGCCGTTCTTCTTTAAGTTATCCTTCTTCCCTTTGCCCTTTTCCTTGAGACTAGTGGTCTTGTCAATCATCAATACTTGATGCTCTTTCTTGATTTCTACCTTCGTCGATTTCAACATCACGAAGAGCTCGGGAATCGCTTTCGTCATCCCTTGCATACTATAGTTCATCACGAAGTTCTAGTAACTTAGTGTTGGTGACTAGAGAATTCTGTCAATCACTATCTTATCTGGAAGATTAACTCCCACTTGATTCAAGCGATTGAAGTACCTGCATAATCTGAGAACATGCTCACTAGTTGAGCGATTCTCTTCCATCTTTTAGCTATAGAACTTGTTGGAGATTTCATATCTCTCAACTCGGTATTTGCTTGAAATATTAACTTCAATTCCTGGAACATCTCATATGGTCCATGACGCTCAAAACGCCTTTGAAGTCCCGATTCTAAGCCGCTTAAGCATGGTGCACTAAACTATCAAGTAGTCATCATATTGAGCTAGCCAAACGCTCATAACGCCCAGATCCGCTCCTGCAATAGGTCTGTCACCTAGCGGTGCATTAAGGACATAATTCTTCCAGGCAGCAATGAGGATAAACCTCAGATCACGGATCCAATCCGCATCATTGCCACTAACATTTTTCAATACAATTTTCTCTAGGAACACATATAAAAACATAGGGAAGCAATAACGCGAGCTATTGATCTACAACATAATTTGCAAAATACTACCAGGACTAAGTTCATGATAAATTTAAGTTCAATTAATCATATTACTTAAGAACTCCCACTTAGACAGACATCTCTCTAGTCATCTAAGTGATCACGTGATCCAAATCAACTAAACCATAACCGATCATCACGTGAGATGGAGTAGTTTTCAATGGTGAACATCACTATGTTGATCATATCTACTATATGATTCACGCCGACCTTTCGGTCTCCGTGTTCGAGGCCATATCTGCATATGCTAGCCTCGTCAAGTTTAACCCGAGTATTCCGCATGTGCAAAACTGGCTTGCACCCGTTGTAGATGGACGTAGAGCTTATCACACCCGATCATCACGTGGTGTCCGGGCACGCATTTAACTTTGGCAACGGTGCATACTCGTGGAGAACACTTCTTGATAATTAGTGAGAGATCATCTTAAAATGCTACCGCCAATCAAAGCAAGAATAAGATGTATAATAGATAAACATCACATGCAATCAAAATATGTGACATGATATGGCCATGATCATCTTGCCTTTGATCTCCATCTCCAAAGTACCGCCATGATCTCTATCGTCACCGCACGACACCATGATCTTCATCATCTTGATCTATATCAATGTGTCATCACATGGTTGTCTCGCCAACTATTGCTCTTGCAACTATTGCTATCGTGACAGCGATAAAGTAAAGCAATTATTTGGCACTTGCATCTTATGCAACAAAGAGACAACCATAGGGCTTCCGCCAGCTGCCGATAACTTCAACAAAACATGATCATCTTATACAACAACTTATATCTCATCACGTCTTGACCATATCACATCACAACATGTCCTGCAAAAACAAGTTAGACGCCCTCTACTTTGTTGTTGCAAATTTTACGTGGCTGCTACGGGCTTAGCAAGAACCGTTCTCACCTACGCATCAAAACCACAACGATAGTTTGTCAAATAGACTCCGCTTAACCTTCGCAAGGACCGGGCGTAGTCACACTCGGTTCAACTAAAGTGAGAGAGACAGACACCCGCCACCACCTTTAAGCACGAAAGTGCTCGTGAACGGTGAAACCAGTCTCGCGTAAGCGTCACGCTGTAATGTCGGTCCGGCCGCTTCATCTCACAATACCGCTGAACCAAAGTATGACATGCCGGTAGGCAAGATGACTTGTATCGCCCACAACTCACTTGTGTTCTACTCGTGCAAAACATCAAACCATAAAAACCTAGGCTCGGATGCCACCGTTGGGGAACGCAGTAATTTCAAAAATTTCCCACGCATTACGGGACCATGGTGATGGCATAGCAACGAGAGGAGAGTGTTGTCTACGCACTCGTGAGACCGTAAGCGGAAGCGTTATAACAACGCTGTTGATGTAGTCAGACGCCTTCACGATCCGACCGATCCAAGTACCGAACGCACGGCACCTCCGAGTTACGCACACGCTCAGCTCGATGACGCATCCCCTGCTCCGATCCAGCAAAGCGTCGGGGATGAGTTCCACAAGACGACGGGCAGTGACGATGATGATGCTCCACCGACGCAGGGCTTCGCCTAAGCTCCGCGACGATATGACTTCTCCCGCAGGCTTCGCCTAAACTCTGCGACGATATGACCGAGGTGGAATATGGTGGAGGGGGCACCGCACACGGCTAAGGAACGATCCGTAGATCAACTTGTGTGTCCATGGGGTGCCCCCGCCTCGTGATATAAAGGAGTGGAGGAGGGAGGCCGGCCTCTCTATGGCGCGCCCTAGGGGAGTCCTACTCCCACCGGAGTAGGATTCCCTTCCTAGTCCAACTAGGAAACCTTCCATGTAGTAGGAGTAGGAGAGAAGGAAAGGGAAGGGAAAAGGAGAAGGAAGGAAGGCGCCCCTTCCCTAGTCCACCCGGACCAGACCAAGGGAAGGTGCGGCCACCCTTGAGGCCCTTTTCCTTCTTTCCCGTATGGCCCAATAAGGCCCAATACGTATTCCCGTAACTCTCCCAGACTCAAAAATACCCGAATCATTCGAACCTTTCCGAACTCCGAATATAGTCGTCCAATACATCGATCTTTACGCCTCGACCATTTCGAGACTCCTCGTCATGTCCCCGATCTCATCCGGGACTCCGAACTCCTTCGGTACATCAAAACTCATAAACTCATAATATAACCGCCATCGAAACCTTGCGTGCGGACCCTACGGGTTCGAGAACTATGTAGACATGACCTAGAACTATTCTCGATCAATAACCAATAGCGGAACCTGGATGCCCATATTGGCTCCTACATATTCTACGAAGATCTTTATCGGTCAAACCGCATAACAACATACGTTGTTCCCTTTGTCATCGGTATGTTACTTGCCCGAGATTCGATCGTGTATCCAATACCTAGTTCAATCTCGCCACCGCAAGTCTCTTTACTCGCTCAGTAATGCATCATCCCGTAACCAACTCATTGGTCACATTGCTTGCAAGGCTTATAATGATGTGTATTACCGAGAGGGCCCGTAGATACCTCTCCAACAATCGGAGTGACAAAACCTAATCTCAAATACGCCAACCCAACATGTACCTTTGGAGACACCTGTAGTACTCCTTTATAATCACCCGATTACGTTGTGACGCTTGGTAGCACCCAAAGTGTTCCTCCGTAAACGGAGTTGCATAATCTCATAGTTACGGTGAACATGTATAAGTCATGAAGAAAGCAATAGCAACATACTAAACGATCAAGTGCTAGGCTAACGGAATGGGTCATGTCAATCACATCATTCTCCTAATGATGTGATCCCGTTAATCAAATGACAACTCATGTCTATGGTTAGGAAACATAACCATCTTCGATTAACGAGCTAGTCAAGTAGAGGCATACTAGTGACACTGCTTGTCTATGTATTCACACATGTATTATGTTTCCGGTTAATACAATTCTAGCATGAATAATAAACATTTATCATGATATAAGGAAATAAATAATAACTTTATTATTGCCTCTAGGGCATATTTCCTTCAGGTGAAACATGGTTACTGTGATGAGAGTGATGACTATGATAATGAGGAGTATGACAAGATATCATTGGAGCTGATTGATATTCCTCTCCAGCTAGAAGGCCTCGGCTAGGACATCATCTGAGATCGTTGATTTTGACTCAAGTATGGTATTGGGAATGGTAATTACCATAGCTTACAACTATTAAGTGCATGAATTGCAACACATGGATCTATAGGGGCTAGGAATGAATTGGGAGTAGATGACTCCTTATAGTAAAAAAAAGCATCATCCTTCTTGAACTCCTTAGATAAGAACTCGTTGTCTGGGTTGGACATAACAAAGTCAATGTAGACTATGCCCGGTTCAATCCTAAGATTTCGGCGGCCCATGGAAAAAATATAGGATATGGGTCCTGATGACCCACAAGTATAGGGGATCACAATAGTCTTCGAGGGTAGTATTTCACCCATTGTTGATTCAACATAAGGGGTGCCGAAGAATATTTATAAGCCTCTGCAGTTGAGTTGTCAATTCAACCACACCTAAGAAATCACTTTTTTGCAGCAATTTATTAGTAGCACGGTAATATGATAGCAGTGATAACATAGTAATAGTAACAGTAGCAGCAGTAGTAACAAGTAGAGCAGTAGTAACTTTAGCGAAGGCAATAGCAGAAAAGCGTAGGCATGGAGTAGCGATGGGATGTTCAGATGAGATTCAATATACAACAATCACAACCTAGAGCGATACAAAACTAGTTCTAATTCATCAATCATGTGTAGGCATGTATTTCGTATATAGTCATACTTGCTTATGATAAGAACTTACATAACATCTATTGTCCTACCCTCCAGTGGCAGCGGGGTCCTAATGGAAACGAAGGGTAATTAATGCGCTCATTTTAATAAAGAACCGAAATAAAGCATTAACATATAGTGAATATATGAACTCCTCAAATTACAGTCATCCCTTTAGAGTATCCCAATTATTGTCACCTTGGGATCTAGGGTTTAGAACAATAACAGGTGCCTACAACTTGTAGATATGATCAAAAGAACTCAAATATATTTATGAAAACATAATAGGTTCATATCTGAGATCATAGCACTCGGGCCCTAGTGACAAACATTAAGCATAGCAAAGTCATAGTAACATCAATCTTGTTGGAACATAGTGGATACTAGGTGAAAGATCGTGGATGTCGCCTAGAGGGGGGGGGGTGAATAGGCGCCTTAAAATAATTACGGTTTAGGCTTGAACAAATGCGGAATAAACCTAGCGGTTAATTTGTCAAGCACAAAACCTACAACAACTAGGCTTACCTATGTGCACCAACAACTTATGCTAAACAAGATAAACTACTAGGTGATAGCATGATATATGACAAGAAACAATATGGCTATCACAGAGTAAAGTGCATAAGTAAAGGGCTCGGGTAAGAGATAACCGAGGCACGCGGAGACGCATTTATGTATCCCGAAGTTCACACCCTTGCGGATGCTAATCTCTGCTTGGAGCGGTGTGGAGGCACAATGCTCCCAAGAAGCCACTAGGGCCACCGTAATCTCCTCACGCCTCGAACAATGCAAGATGTTGTGATTCCACTAAGGGACCCTTGAGGGCGGTCACCGAACCTGCATAAATGGCAACCCTTGGGGCGGTCACCGAACACGTACACTTTGGCAACCCTTGGGGCGGTCACCGTACCACAAATTGCTCAAGTATCTCCACAACCTAATTGGAGACGCCGACGCTTGCCCGAGCTTCACACCACAATGATTGAGCTCCGAACACCACCAACTGCCTAGGGCGCCTAAGCACCCAAGAGGAACAAGCTCAAGGGCACCAAGCACCCAAGAGTAATAAGCTTCTCAACTTGTAACTTCCACGTATCACCGTGGAGAACTCAAACCGATGCACCAAATGCAATGGCAAGGGCACACGGAGTGCCCAAGTCCTTCTCTCTCAAATCCCACCAAGCAACTAATGCTAGGGAAGAAAATGAGAGGAAGAACAAGAAGGAGAACACCAAGAACTCCAAGATCTAGATCCAAGGGGTTCCCTCACATAGAGGAGAAAGTGATTGGTGGAAATGTGGATCTAGATCTCCTCTCTCTTTTCCCTCAAAAACTAGCAAGAATCCATGGAGGGATTAAGAGTTAGCAAGCTCGAAGAATGTCAACAATGGGGGAAGAACACGAGCTCCAAGGATTGGGTCTCAAGGGGGAAGAAGACCCCCTTTTATAGGTGGGGAGGAAAACCAACCGTTATCCCCTCACTCAGCCCGCACAACGCGGTACTACCGCATGGAGCTGCGGTACTACCGTGGTCGGCATGGTACTATCGCTGCAGTTGCAGATTACCGCAAGTGCAAAGACAGCCGATGAAGGCTCACATTGCAGGCAACGAACGGTAGAACCGCCAGCGAGCGGTACTACTGCTACTTCTACGGTACTACCGTATAAGGCAGGCAACACTAGTCATAGAGAAAGCACGGAAGTAAAAATTACTTCCGCATCTACTTCCGCCGAGGAGGACTGCGCAAGAAATCCGACGCAGATTACTCAAGACACGAAGAGCGGTACTATCACAGAGGGCGCGGATGTAAAAATTACATCCGCCTCTACTTCCGCTCATGCTGCTAAGCTGGCCAGAGCCCACGGTACTGCTACCAAGGCATGCAGATTATCACAGAGGGCACGGATGTAAAAATTACATCCGCCCTACTACCGCCGAGTAGTCAAGGCTGGCACGAGGCCACGGTACTACCGCTTCCCACAGAGCGGTACTACTGTGAGCACTGCAGATTATCATGTGGATCATGCGGTACTATCAAGAAGGGCTCATGCGGTACTACCGCTCGAGAGCAAGATTACCGATACCCCAGATTAGCAACACTAGGAGTCCTTCATTTTGCAGAGAAGACAACAGAGGGAAACAATAAAACCAGAACTGCCATAACTTCTACAAATGAGCTCCGAATTGAGCAAACTCAAGCTTGTTGGAAACAAGACAACGAGTAGCATCAAAACAGCGACATATCCTCCAATAAAGGAGTGAAACCTCCAATAGAGAAGAAACGACATATCCTCCAACATCGAAAACATCATAGAAGATGCATGCAAACTCCGTTTTCGATGAACTCGAGCTTGTCATAAAAATGACCATAAGCCCCAAAACTCGCAAGGAGAAGAACCAAACAAGAACCAATAAAGATGATGCAAGGATGCAATGGTTTGAGCTCTCTACGAACGATACGATCAAGCAACTCATCGAGAGCCCTCCTTGATAGTACGGCAATCGATCCTATAACCCGGTCTCCCACAACTACCATGAGACCGGTAAAATAGAAAACCTATCAAGGGCAAACCTTTGCCTTGCACAAAGTCCACTTGAGCTCGATGAAGACTAGTTGATTGCTCCCCCATACTCCACTATGGGTGAGCCACTCTTCCGCTCATCTTCACAAGTCCATTGTCACCACAATGGACGGCAAGCTTCAAGCACTTGATCTCTTCGTTATGCATCACTTGAACTTGCACTCTGCAACCTAACCCCACAAAGAACTCTCACGAAGACCATGGGTTAGCACACAAAGCGTAATGGACAATGCTTACCATACCATGGGATCACTTGATCCCTTGGTACATCTTGTGCGCTTTGTGTGTTGAATCTTTCCAACTCTCTTCATTTGGATGATGTCTTGAAGGTGGACATGAATGATCACACAATCTTATTCTTCAAGACATGCTTGCAATAAGCTCAACACTCACATGACCAATCTTTGGATAATTCCTTAATAGCACCTTGGTCAACACATAACCTCCTTGGAACCAACACATGGACTTCAAGAAATGCCTATGGACAAATCCTTCAAATATAACTCAATGCAACCATTAGTCCATAGAGATAGTCATCAATTACCAAAACCAAACATGGGGGCACCGCATGTTCTTTCACTAGGGATCAATCCCTAACAAATTGACAACGATTACATACGAAATCTCATCCAATCTTATATACCTCCAGTATGCCTACAATGAGATTACTCACACATAATTGTGAGCATCATGAAAATGTTGATGGAGAAGGGTTGGTGATGACGACGATGGTGATTCTCTCTCTTCGGAGCCACGAAAGGACTCCATATTAGGGGTCCCGACGAAGAATAAGAGGTGGCGGTGGCTAGGGCGCACGGGGGATCAAGCATTGGTCCTAGGTAACCAAACAAGGGCGATCGCACATGAGATCAAAATAAATTGCATTTACCATCCATCGAGCTAAGCTGTGCTCGCACGGGTGGTGGAGGGTGAACTAAGTTTTTAGTATGGAGAAAACAGTAAGCCTATCCGAACATATTAAGACCAAAGATAGGTTTTCAAAAAATGTACATCACTAAATAAAGCTAGTGGAACTATGCGCCATCAATTTATAGTAAGGAATCAATCTTTGAGAAATACATTTATTAGTATTGATACAAAGCAATGAAGGTAAGAGTTGCTTTGTTATTGTTGTGGCACCAAACTTGTCGTCTTTCATGTGTGCCACTACTAGCTCAGTTAGCTCTTTTACTTTTCCTTTTAAGGTATTAGTCTGCTAGGGTTTAGCACTGCTGCAGTTGACAGGCGCGCGAGAATCCATATTGATCGCTAATTCCATCTTCCAAAAAACCTGCTAATTCTTGTTTCTAGTAGAACCCTAATTATAGTTGAATTAGTGCACTTCCTGCCCATCTTGATGTGGTCCACCATTACTTGACCATCCAATGCTAAACAAAAGAAGACCCAATGGCCCACATAGCTGAAGAATAACGTTTCAACTTCCTTCTTCATGAACACACATATCTAATGGTTGGGGGAGGGATGCTCCATGCTTGCACTCACCTTGGTTGGGCCCCCCTCTGTTTTATGGGCCTGTGGCAGCCGCCCCCTCGCCCCTAGGGACGAGCTAGGTGTGCCTCGAACATAATGATGACTCCGATGTTGCATCGATGCATGTGTGGTGGGTTCTCACCCAGAGGTGTGTATTCAATGAGGGCTAGGGAAATTATATGGGGATATGAGGTAGGTTATAATAGTGCAAGTAAACGAAACCAGAAAATGATGTAGTCTTAGATTACAAGATTACCACTAGACGTGCAAACTCGTACTAGAAGTAGAGTTGATGTAGGAGGTTGGTGCAACTTTAGACATACAGTGAACGTATCCGCACGTCGAGGAAGAAAACGTTGCTCGTCTAGACTGTCAGATCTAAGCAGACAACTTTGGAGGAGGAGTATTGACTAAACCTAAAATGTCCGCTCTTCTCCTTACAAGGTCATTATGGGCTTCGACATCGAATGCCCATTAGAATTCAATGCCTTGTCTAATTCGGATCCTAACCTGACTTAGGCTTCAACATATATATGTCATGACATAGATAATAGTGTTCTCTAACATGTTGAAAAAAAAATTAAGCCAACAATTTCATAACCAAAATGAAATACATGGTGTAGAAGTTGCATTCTAACTTCGACGTGTTCTATTGGCTTGCAAATATTTCCCCACATCTCTAAGATCAAATGCTTTGAATATTTCTCGCCCAATGCAGCACACCATCGAGTCATTACGCCAATCACCCGACACCTTACTGCACGATTCGACCTTAAAAAAGAAGAAAATGTGGTCACTAATGTAAAAAAGAAAAGAAAATTGTCAAAAAAAGAAGAAGAAAGAAACAGAATTTTTTTTTTAGGTGAAGAAGAAAGAAACAAATGGGGTCGCCACTGGCAGTAGCAACGCCAGCTAGAAAGCAGAAGAAAACGACGAAGGCCCAGAAAAAACGGTTCAGTCTTCTTCTTCCCGGAGACGAGCTGCAGATCGCGTTTCAGGCCTTCCGGCGGCTCCAATGGCGCCTCCGTGGCTCCGACGACACGTGGGCAGGGGCGCTCGCGCCGGAACAAGGTGTGGCGGACGCTCGCCGCGCAACCTCCTCCACTCCTAACGGCCGCGCGCCTCCGCCAGGACCACAACCCCAGCGCCGCCCAGGTAACCGGCGCCCCCTCCTTCCCGTCAATAAATTGTGCTCATTCACTTTTGCAATCCGCGATTAATCCTTAGATTGTCTTGTAGCGCCGCTTTTCCCTTGCTGCCGGCTATAAATCGGCCGGATGGCCGGGGCGCTCTCCGCACACAGTCAAATCGGGGAGGGAGCCGCCGGAGTTGTTCTGAAGGAGGACCGGGGCAATGGAGGCCAAGACGGGGAATTCGGGCATGCTGTACCACGAGCTGCAGGTGCGGCAGCTCTGCGGGCTCCATGCCCTCAACACGGCGCTGCAGGGGCCGTTCTTCAGCGAGGGGAACCTCCTGGAGATCGCGGCGTACCTCGACGCCCGCGAGCGGAAGGTGATGTCCCGCGCCGGCGGCGTGGGGACGGGGGATTTCCTCGCCGAGGGCCAGGGATCCCACAACGTCTCCAACAACGGGGACTTCAGCGTTGAGGTGAATTTCCCCTGCCCCCTCCTTCTCTATCTCTCTGGCTCGCTTACTGCTTTCGACTTGATCCTCCGTGGTTTATTTTTGTTCTATTATTATTAGAGATTATTTTAAAGCCATCAAGCATTTTATTTATTCAACGAGTTCTGGGATCTCACTAAAACCACACTCAAAATTAATGGCGGAGCCAGGAACATGCTCCTTGGTATTAATTGTAATTTATTTATTTTTGCATTGCAATAGAAACTGGCAATGCTGCCTTTTTTTATCAATGCAATATAAAGTGGCGGAGCTAGATTTTTTCCCCAATGCAATAGAAAACAAACTCAAATGTCTGAAATGGTGCAGATTCTTATATTACAAGAACGCAAGAAAAAAAATCAGATTTGTTCGAGCATTTCATCAAACAAAGTAGTAATCAGTTGCTAATGCAGACATGTACAAAGCCTGGCGATGAACTATCCAGCATAGCTCCAAGTGGTCGCATTCAGTAGCACTTTTGGAGTTTTGTTCTTGCCAATAAAGAATTTCTTGGGTTTGTTTAATTTTGAAATTGAACAATACACAGCCGCATGCAGTATGATTGCTGAAAAATATATTCTTATAACGATTAAACCTCCTGCTCTTAAAGTTGTTTGCATAGTTGATGTTAGCTTTTGATCGCTAGACCAAAAACTCTCAGGAGCTAATACACGTACAAGTGCAAAGCTAGCCAACCAGGACTTGATTGATTAGCACGAGCACCTTGCAGCGTCTAGCTGGATCCTCCTCTACGTACGTACGTGAGTAGCTATCGAGTCGATCGTATTCCGACGGAGCGCAGCGACTTTGTAACTCGGCGAGAAAACTGAACGATGTATCGCTGCAGGCATGTCTCTTGCCTGTTGATATTGCTTTTCTCGTTGTCTGATATTACAAGGGGCAGGGTACAGGCATATATATATATATATGCGTAGGACAGCCTAGCAGCTAACCGACCCGTACTAGTAATACTAATCCTACTCGGTGTCATATATGTTGTACTACTCGAACCTAGGATGCCAGGTTTAATCCTAATATTCACCCCCTAAACATGACATCTTCGATGCGACCTGGATCCCAAATGCGACTGCTGCTACTCGTAGTATTTATCCTTGGCATTGCTTTTGCTCTTTCTCGCAGCATTTCAGGAACCGTCTTTGCCGTCGTTGGCTCGTCCGTAGCTTGACGCCAGCACTCCTCCTTGGTCGCGTCTTCAACCTTCACCTGTTCTTCGGTGCTTGATAGACTGTCTTTCGGATCGTCGAGGGAACATCCTTTGGATCCGAACGAGACCAAACTTCGGTCTAACTTTGAGTTCCAAGCTCTTGGCGCTTGCTTCAGCCCATAAAGTGCCTTCTTGAGCTTGTAAACTTTTTCTTCTTCGCCTTTCTTCTCGTAGCCGAGGGGTTGTTCCACGTACACTTCTTCTTTGAAGTCGCTGTTGAGGAAAGCGGATTTCACATCCATATGATGAACCTTCCAATCCTCTTGTGCTGCCAAAGCTAGGAGCACTCTCACCGTCTCGATTCGAGCAACCGGTGCAAACACCTCCTCATAGTCAACTCCTTGACGTTGTATGTAGCCCTTTGCAACGAAGTCTTGCCTTGTACTTCACAATGGCACCCTTCGTGTCCTTCTTCAACTTGTAAACCCACTTCAAACCTATGGCCTTTTGGTTCGAAGGTCGGGTTACCAAAGTCCACGTGCCATTGCTCTCGATCGCCTTCATCTCCTCATCCATGGCGTGCATCCAACTTGAACTTTTGCTCGCCTCTACGAAGTTCGCCGGCTCCTCAACTCCGAGTAAACACAAATCGGAGTACTCGAGTGTAACTGGCTTTGCGTACTTGTAGACTTTCTTGAGGGTCTTGTAGCGACAAGGCCCGGAAGAATCTGTTGTGGCTTGCGAAGGCGACACAAATTGTTTTGGCGTCGATGCACTTGAGGAAGACGGTTGAGTCTCGGCGTGGTAGATGCCGTGTCGTTGGCATCCTCGTCGTCGGCGTGATAAATCGTGATCGTGACCATCATCTTGATTGTCATCATCACTATGCGCCTCATTGTCGATATCTCCGCCCGTGTCGTGCGTGTCGTTGTCGCTATCACCTTGCGACCCATGCACGCCGTCGTCGGTGTCGTCACCATGATGATCACTTCCATTGTGGTCACCTTGGTTGGGTGTCTTGCCAACCACCGGACATCCTTCCTTGCATCATCATCGGTTGGAAATTCAACCGTGAATATGTTACCGCTTGGAGCATCGTTGGCTCAGTGCTCCAATTCCACGCTTGGTTTTACGCAAACACGACATCGCTGTGAAATCCGTAGACGCTTGGTTTGTGGATCGTAGAAGCGGTATGCCTTGGTGCCGAACTCCTCTCGTATCCGATGAACACCATCTTGGTGCTACGATCGGCAAGCTTTGAGAGATGCTTGGCTCGCCGTCTTCACATGCGCCACGCACCAACGTCCGTAGATGAGACACATTCGCTTACGTCAGTAAATTGCTTCATACGGAGTCTTGCCGATCACCGCCTTCGTTGGAGCCCGATTGAGAAGATAGACCGCCGTCGAGACAGCCTTTCTCCCAAAAAGTCCCTCGCAAGTTCTTGCTCTTGAGTAAACTTCTCGCCATGTCAACGACGGTTCGATTGCGCCTTTCAACAACCCCGTTATGTGCGGCGTATAAGGTGCCGTGAGGAACCTCTTTATGCCAATCTTCTTGCGGTAGTCATTGAACTCGTTTGGCGTAAACTCTCCGCCGCGATCTGTAGAGAGCGCGAACCTTCACTTGTGTTCCATCTCCGTTGCAGCCTTCACTTCTTGAACGCTTCAAACGCCTCATCTTTAGATCGTGGGAGAACGACCCACATGTATCTCGAGTAGTCATCTACCACAAGGAAGAAGTACTAATTTCCTCCGTGAGTTCTTTGGGGTGATAGGGCCACATAGATCACCATGGAGCAGCTCGAGTGCATCATTTGCACGATAGGTAGATCGAAAGCGAGGAGCGGCTGCGGTGCTGTTTTCAACCAAGCACCCGTCACATACTCGATCAACATGGTCGATAAGCGGCATCCCGGATACCATCTCCATCTTCGACATCTTCTTCAAGGCGTAGAAGTTAACGTGTCCAAATCTAGCATGCCATAACCACGAATCATCATCACTCTTGGCGAGCCAACACTCCGGTTGAGATTGGTCAAGGTTGAGGATATAGAGCCTGCTCAGCGTGCGATTCACACGCCAGCTTAGCACGCTTTCGGAGGTTGTCGAAGATCGTCATCACTCCGTTCTCGATATCCACCTTGCATCCATTCTCGTCAAGTTTCCCGACAGAGATGATGTTGTTTCGAAGCCGTGGGATGTAGTACACTCCGGTGAGTATGCGATGTTCTCCTGTGAGACCCTCAAAGAGGATGAGCCTTGCCGCAAATCTCCACATTTGAACCATCACCGAACTTGACCAAGCCTTGAACATCATATTCTAGCTCGAGGAACTTCTCCTTGCACCCCGTCATGTGGTTCTTGGCACCCGTGTCTAGATACCACGACACGTTAACCAGGATAACTTTGGTGTTACTTTTTCTCATGAAGTAGCACCTTCCGGTTTGGTTTTACAACCATCGCTTGGACGAGATCACAAACTTCGCCATCGTAAGACCTGGACGTTCGCCTTCCCGCTTCGCCAAATTTGCCTTGATCTCCCGCTTGTTAGGCTCCTGACAATCCTTTGCAAAGTGACCCATCTCGTTGCAGTTATAGCACTTGACCTCGGACATATCCAAGTTCCGTGGCTTCCGCTCTTTAGATCGGTCCGCCTTACCACGACCTTGTGGCTTGCCTTTTCCTTTGCCTTCTTTGGTTTGTCCGCCGCGCTTCGCGTTGCTTGAGCCTTCGCCAACGTTACGCCTTCCTTTGCTACTTGGGGACTCCCATCACAAGGTGAGTACATGAGTTGGTCACCACCTCCTCCTTTGCCTTCCGACAACCACGAGCATTCTCTTCCCATGTCCGCAAGCGTCCGATCGCCTCCGTTATGGTCATGTCGTCGATGTCGTAAAGCTGCTCGAGCGTGCCGATGATGTACGTGAATTTACCAACACCGAATCAAAAACTTCTCCACAATCTCGGTCTCCTCGAGCTTTGCACCAAGCGCGGATCTCTCCCACCAATGTAGTCGACGCATGGCATAGTCGTTCACCGATTCAGTTTCCTCCATCTCGCAACTTGTGAAATTGGCGCTCAAAGACTTATGCTCGAGCCTTGGTGACGCGATCTTCTCCGATCCTCATCTCTTTGAGTGCGTTCCACGCCTCTCTTGCTATCTCGAACTCCGCCAATGTCATCGGACGTAATCCGCATGATCGGGCTATGGCGGCCATGGCACCTTCATCGCACTCCTTGTCGACGTCGTCGTCCGTGATGGCCTTCCACACTCGAAGGGTTCGGAGAATGATCTTCATCTTCACCGCCCACACGCCGTAGTTGGCGTCGGTGAGCATCGGGTACTGGATGGGGATGTTGCGATGCGCCAATACGTTGGCGCCGCCCGTTCCGCCACCACTTGTTGCTGACTTGCCGCCCTTCTTCACATTGTCGCCTTTCTTGTTCGCCTTGTAACCGCCGTTGCCGGACATGTTTCCCTTGGAACCGCCGTTGCCGGACTTGACTGACTCAGCGTCGCTGTCCGTCATCGTAGATCGTCGAGGCTCTGATACCAATTGTTAGCTTTTGATCGCTAGACCAAAAACTCTCAGGAGCTAATACACGTACAAGTGCAAAGCTAGTCAACCAGGACTTGATTGATTAGCACGAGCACCTTGCAGCGTCTAGCTGGATCCTCCTTCACGTCGCACGTGAGTAGCTATCGAGTCGATCGTATTCCGACGGAGCGCAGCGACTTTGTAACTCGGCGAGAAAACTGAACGATGTATCGCTGCAGGCACGTCTCGTGCCTGTTGATATTGCTTTTCTCGTTGTCTGATATTACAAGGGGCAGGGTACAGGCATATATATATATGCGTAGGACAGCCTAGCAGCTAACCGACCCGTACTAGTAATACTAATCCTACTCGGTGTCATATATGCTGTACTACTCGAACCTAGGATGTCAGGTTTAATCCTAATAGTTGATATGTCTGATTTTTTTAAATGGTTACGCGGTCATGGTTTTCATTTTAATAGTTGGCAGATGGAAAGGATTCATGAACCATCGACATGATGCCAGAAATATCTTCATTTAATAATACAGTGATTTGTTCTAAATTTCATAAAAAAGTGGACTAAATTTCATCAAACGTAGCAGCAATCAGTGCTAATGTCATGGACAAATATCTAAATTTCGTCAAGCAATATAGTGATTTGTTCTTAATTCCACAAAGAAGAGTGGGATAGTTTTCTTTTCATCAAGCAATATATAGAGCTAAATTTCATCAAGCAATCAGTGGCAGCAGCTAGCTAGGTCGGGAGCAGCTGAGCAGGGGAGAGCGTACTGGAGTCTGGATCCTGCTCCCCCACTGACCAGTTGAGGGCTCCCTGTCACGTCACTTGCGTGGGCTGGACTTGTGGTTGTTGGCTGTTGCGTGGGCTGGACAAGTGTTCTGTAGGCTTCAGTTTGTGCCTATTTCAGTCTGCAATCTATATAATATATCGGTATATCTAATTTTTTTGTTGCCTAAATCAATGGTATTCCATGGAATACCAAGGATACACCTGACTCTGCCCATGTCTGGTGGGGTGTTAGGCCACACATTACATAAACTAAACTATTACTCACCCCCTCTCTAGCTAACAAATGGGCGGCAGCATTAGCTGTCAGCCTAACCCAGGTTACTCGAGAATCCTGGCATGAACGCAGCAAACCTTTTATTTCCTCCACAACTGGGCCAGCAGCAGATAGATTTTTTCTCGGCTCGTTTAGCATTGCCACAACAGATTTACAGTCTAGCTCCATATGAATCTTCTGGACACCCAGCTCGACTGCAAGATAGGTAGCTCGCCAGCTACTAAGAAGCTCAGCAGTCTCCGGATTGCTGATCGATGGAAAGAAGTAGCAGGCACCCCCACGGAATGCACCATGGTGGTCTCTGAACACTACTCCACCTGCACTATCACGGGGGCAAATGATAAAACATGCAAACCTGAGGGGGCCAAATACTAAATTTATCCTCATCTATACCCTCTAAAAAAGTTTCCTTCACACTTGCCAAGGCTGGGGGGCGGGGGGGGCACAGCCCCCCAGGAGCACACATAGCTCTGCCACTGATTGTTGCTCTAGCGTCGTCCGAAGCTTCCGCGAACCAAGACATCAGCCACGTAGATAGAGCACTCTGGGAACCAAAACATTCGGGCGGGGTCGCCGCCGTAGCTCCCAACTCCGAGCACATATACCTCCAGAACATAGCTGAGCGAGGGCAAGACCAAAACCTATGATGGAGTGTTTCTTCCCTTCCACAAGCTACACAAAAAACTCCTGCCTTAATCCGACGACGATGTAGTTCAGCACCAACCTCCATCTGCAACTTGTGAAATTGGAGCACCAACCTCCATCCTGCCTTAATCCGACGATGATGGAGCGCCGAGTTACATAGCCCGTTGCGCAGTAGTCTCCACATATGTATTTTAGCTTTATTTGGTGCAATGGAGTCCCAAAGGCCCAGCCATCCTTTGTGGCTAGCGACTGTGGACGATGGTTCCAGCCTCCCAATCTAGCCTTCTTCTGTTGCATGCACAAATGGTAGGCCGACCTAACCGTGAACTCGCCACTCTTTGTATAGTTCCACGCCAAGTAATCATCAACGCCTTGTCCCCCAATATTAATCTGCATAATATCATCAATATCATCCGTGTTGAACATAGCCTCTAGCTTAGTCCGGTCCCAAGAGTTACCCTGAACAGAGACAAGGTCACTAACGTGGGTCATCCCATGTACAATGTTTTGGCCAGTAGCCGTAAACTTCCTTTCCTGGGAATCCAGTTGTCATGGTGAAATTTCACCTTGGAGCTGTCTCCAATACACCATATGAATCCCTCAACGAGTAGATCATGTCCATGCAGGATACTTCGGAATGTGAAAGACCCCCCTGCAGGACACATTGCATTAATAATCAAGCTCTCTGGGAAGTATCTCGCCTTGACGACTCTCTCACACAGCGACGAGGGGACCTGCAGTATATGCCAAGCTTGCTTAGCCAGCCATGCTTGGGTAAAAGCCTCCATGTCCCGAAAACCTAGGCCCCCCTCTTGCTTGCGAGTACACATTTTGTCCCATGCAATCCAGTGCACTGTGCACCCTCTTTTCATCATGGCTTCACCCCACCAGAAGTTCGAAGAGATCGAAGACAGGTTCCAGCACATAATACATCGGGCGTTGATTGCAAGACAGATTTAACAAGTACCTCTTTCGCAGCCTTTGACAAACCCTGACCTTTCCATCCAACAACTTTCCCACTGGAACATGTTTGAAGGTTCCGTCCTTTGATCTCCCCGCCACTGTGGGAAGGCCAAGATATCGCTCACTGAGTGCTTCTGACTCGATACCTATAACACCTTTGAGAGAATCTTTGTCCTCTTCCATGCAGCCTTTTCCGAAGAAAATAGATAGACTTTTGCAAATTAACTTTCTGACCCAACGCCACCTCATAGTCCTGTAGAATAGTTCGCAAGGCCTGCAAATTACCCTGGGATGCCTCAAGGAAAACCACACTATTGTCAGCAAATAAAAGGTGGGTTACCGTGGGGCCAGTGCTCCCAAAGGAAACCCCCTTAATGTCATTTCTACTCTGAGCATGCTTCAGTAACGCACTTCAACACAGAACAAAAAAAGGTATGGTCAGCCCCCTAGAAGGTACAAAACTGTGTGAAAGGCCCCCATTAAGATTCACCGAAAACCTGGCTGAAGTGACGCAACGCATAATCATCTGAATCCAGCCCTCTGTGAAGCCAGAGCGTGCCATCATTTGCTCAAGAAAATTCCATTCAACTCAGTCATACGCTTTCATCATATCCAGCTTAACTGCACAAAGCGGCTTCTTCCTCTTCCGCGTCCTGATTGCATGAACACATTCACAGGCTACAAGGACATTATCAGTAATGAGCCTTCCAGGGACAAAAGCACCCTACTCTTCAGAGATCATAATTGGAAGTAGCACTTTCTGCCTGTTCGCCAAAACTTTCACCGCTATTTTGTATAGTACATTACACAGGCTGATAGGAGGACGAAACTGAGATAGTAGCTCCGGAGAGTTAACTTTTGGGATCATGACAATAACAGTATCATTAAAAGAATCTGGCGCCACCGCCCCTGCTAAACGGGCTAGCGGTAACTGCGTCCAGCTTTGTGCACACCGCCTGTAGCCCACTCTGTCCATGGTCGGCTGCATGCCATGCACAGGGGCGGAGCTTTGTTGCGGCCAAACTGGGCCATGGCCCGCCCAGGTTTTTGGCACTTTTAATTTTACCTATGCATCAAAGCACAACCCACTAAGAATACGATCCATCCATGTAGCCGGCACGAGCATGTAGCAGCGCTGTTATTTCTCATGGCCGCAGCAGGCAGCGGCACTCTAGGCTCAGCACCAGCCGCTCGCCGCATCCCGTGCAGATCTGGCGTGGCGCAACCAGGGTCTTGCCGGAAAGCACGCCCCCCAACTCCACTCCACTCACCTGTAACCTCGGACTCACCATACGGGAAACCACTCCATCTAATTTCCCTGCAACTACGATTCAGCGAGAGATTACATGTAATCTAATTTGTTTTCCCAAATTCCGAGTTCAACAATGGAGTTAGATACAGATTATCCATATGCTTATTCTGTCCATCATACTGTCCTGGATAGATAGCCTGGTTGTTCCAGTTAATGAGGACATGAATTAGATGCAAATAGGACGACACTGTACATCTAATTTTCCTGCAATTGCTTCATTAGATAGATATCCTGAGTGTTCGCCCAATTGTTCTGTACATTTTACATATCACAACATATATTTTGTAGCGATAAGCAATGAGAAGCAAGCTCACTCACACTTAGAGAAAAAATGATTTGTTTACAAGTTGCCTCCATCTTGAATTGAATTGATATATGCATATATGCTCACTGCATCTTGTAATCATGTATTATATATTAATGCCTATGACTCAGAATATCAAAAAAAATCTGTGCACCCTTTGTCTGGCCCGCCCAATATTTTCTTTGAAGCTCCGCCACTGGCCATGCATCCATGACAATGCCATCATACAATTCGTGCCTAGTCCCGTGCCTAGTCCAGGCTTTCTCAAAGTGAAACCCCCTGTGCATCCTACTGCTACCTGTGACCGGTATCACAAGGGCACGGATAATGAGGGTAGCATGGTCAGATTCCTCTGTAAGAATGTGATTAACAGTATTCTCCTGGAACATCTGAATAAAATCATCATTGCATGTTGCTCGGTCCAGCCTAACTTGTATGTTCTCGTCAGCATCTCTTTTATTGTCCCAAGTGAATGGGTATCCCGAGAAACCGAGGTCCGCGAGGCCACAGTCGGCCAAGTATTCCCTGAAAGCTTCCATCTGCGTAAAACTTCTCGGATTCCCACCTTTTTGTTCTGCTTGGAATAACACCTTGTTAAAGTCCCCCGCACACAGCCATGGGAGATTATCCTAGGCTCTAAGAAATCGCAACGTGTCCCAAGTTTTCATCCTCTGCTCACTACATGGTTCCCCATAGATTCCAGTGAATCTATAGGTTTTGTCATCAACAGTAATAGTCGCATCTAAGTAGTACTGGCACCATGGCCTAACTGTCACCTGCACACTATCTCTCCACAACAAAGCTAGCCCCCCACTCCTTCCAACACAACTCACCGCAACACCGTGTCTGAAACCCAAGCTCCACTTCAACTTTTCCATTGCTCGAGCTTTCTTTTTTGTTTCACTTAAGAATACCACCGCTGGGTTGTAGGACCGTATCAGGTCTGTAGTGTGTAGGCACATTTTGTAAGATGGCTTTTCTAATTTTCCCGTGAAATAATGTTGTATAGCTTGTGTATGAAATGGAAAAAACTGTGAAGCAATATTTTCCTTTTGGGGCTCAAACAATAAGCTTGCATGCACTTATATCTAATCAGAAAACTATTATCAGGAAGCAATTGATCAAGATAGCTATCGAACACTTTCCAAGTATTTGAATACATCACAGCTGCATAATTTTTTTTTCTGGAAAGCATAGTCCCTAATTATAGTTCGTAATAGTTCATTATTGGTGTTTACTAATATGCACATGCCCCACAGGTACACACATGATGATTGATAAGTGATATTCTATTTATAGAAGCGAAGTTCACAAAAAAGTTACTACTTTGGATTATAGATATAACTATATGTTATAACAGCTTTAAGTTATTTGAAATTGTTTCGTACTTTAGTTTTCGCTTTTGACCTTAGGAAGGACTTCCACTACAAATTTGGTCAATCACCGATGACTATAAGCTGAAGGTGGTATGGGGGGTTTCTTTAAAAAAAAGGTGGTGTGGTTAAATTTTGGGACTATAGGAACTATAGGTTATCGAACTTCATTGTAATTTTGTGATTTTATGAGACGTTTTGGATAGATTTGCATCATCAAGACATGCCATAAAACTTTGGAATCTGAAGTGTTGCACTATTTCTTTCATTAAAATTTAAGTTGGCGTAAAACCAGTATGTCCAAGAAAGGTCTGCCATAGTATGTAGATGCAATAAAGAAGAAGAGTCGCATTTAAATCTGTGAATAAATAGACTATTTTAGTTTAGAAAATACATAGTTATTGAAGTATAGATAACTCAACAGTAAGCAAATTTTTATGTATGCACTAATGAACTCATGGGTTGTTGGGCCATAGAGCTGATGGCACTTGTTATTATTTTATTTTAAAAGAAATTTCCCAAGTTTATTGCTTATCTTCCTTTTGGTTTGTGTGTTCCATTTTCATAAGCTTTATTACTTGTGATGTCTTCCATCAATTGCAATGTTACATCCATTCTTTACTTTGGTGGTAGGATGTAAAATAGCAGAATTATGCAAGTTCGAATGTTTGCTAGCTCTGCTCATTTCCTGGAATAACTATTCCACATTATTTCATGATTCATGAACCTATGTTTCTTTTCATTGATAGGTTTTGAAGAGGGCACTAGAGGTATGGGACCTCCAGTTTATCTCCATGTATTCCCAAGCTGCAGCGGGATCCCGATCCAATCCTGAACTGGAAACTGCCTTCATCTGCCAGTACCAGAATCACTGGCTCTGCATTAGGAAGGTGGATGGGGAGTGGTACAACTTCAATAGTCTGTATCCAGCCCCTGAGTACCTCTCTCAGTTTTTCCTCTCAGATTACCTTGACAACATGAGGGGTCCTGGCTCAAACATCTATGTGGTAAGGGGCACTTTCCCCAGGGACTGCCCTTCTGATAACAACGATTTTGGCCGGTGGCTGCGTCCTGAGGAAGCCAGGACCATTACACATTCACGCTTCAAGGCTCAGCAGAAACAAGGGAGCAACACTGCAATAGTGATGGCCTCGAGGAGGTATCTCACAGTGGGGGTAGCCGCTGGCTTGAGGGGCCTTGAAGTTCCAGGCACCAAGACTGAAGTACCTCGTCAGCAACCTTGCGAACAACAGGGCATGACTATGATGCAAGAGGAGAGTGATGACGACCTGAAGGCGGCAATAGCTATTAGCTTGATGCCATTTGAAGCTCCAGCGACCACTTCTCAACCAGCCCAAGAAGAGAGAAATTTGATCAGCAAGGACACCACCATGGAGGAACCTGGCTCCAGCAACTCTGAAGGGCCGGTTGAAGAAGGTTAGGATGCCATCTTTCTTCATCTACATAGGAGCATTCTGAAATGCGAAAAAATAGTTTCCATTGACTGGAGAGGTTATTGTGAACTTGTGATATGTTGTAATGATCTGGAATGCTGGATTGAACCTGTGTGACAATGATATTTACATACAAGTGTTGAACTTGAGTTAAAATGTGGCCTTGCATCTCTTATCTGTGAATTTGCTGGAAGTCATTCTGAAATGCAGCTAGCGTATGGTTTGGTTACGTGGATAACGGTGGATGGGCTGCTCTGTGTAGAGCGTAGTCCTAAATATTCTTATGTATCCGCTGAAGGTTCGTAGGTGGGCTGGCATGTAGTAACAAGCTCGTGAGGACTCCGTGGGAATAGATCTTGGCTTAGTTAGCTTTGATCCTGCATATTTATTCACCTTTTGCTTTTGGAGTCTTTTGTAGTCAACAGTCAAGTGATATGGATTTGAGGGCAGTGTATACTTGCTTTTGCTTTGATCCTCTTTGATTTCACATTTAGGTATTGAGCTGTTGGATGTAGGGCATAAACATTGCTCATATTTCAACTGTTTCCATAACATATGTTTGAAGTGATAGTTGTTGCTGGGCAACATGGTCGGGATGTAATTCTGCATAAGCTAATGTTTCTTTCTGCTTTTTTTTTAGATCAATCATGTTTCCTTCTGCTGGATCGCTGCTTCAGATAAATTTTTTTTAGCGGTATTTCCTTTCAGGCGAGTTCACAGTTCATTACACTATCTTGTGAGCCCGCAAGCGACCAAACCACAGCCCAAACAAACAGGTCCTTGGAAGACTAAATCCGAAGCTTGTGTGTTCGTGACACCAGTTTTGCAGTTGCAACTGAAATCTGAATTCAGTTAGGACTATTTCTTTTTGGTCCTGGAGTGCACGACTCGCCTCAATGATTGCGGACTGACAAGAACACTTGATCTGAAGGTGGCGTTTCATCCGTGCAATCCACATGATGCGGCATGGAGAAAACAGGGACGCACGACTGCACCCACAAGACCTCAGACTGCACCCACAAGACCTCAGACTTCAGAGTTCACACATTACTACAGCCCGGAGGGAACCTGCTACCCGCTCGCATTTAAACTTGCTCCCGGTTCAACGATTGCTCGCAGGTCATAGCAGCCATGTGAAGGTTGCCGGTAGGTGCGAGGTTAGAGGTCAGGCGAGCACGGATACGCGTCTCGTCAATCAATCCCGATTTCCAACGGCACAGGTCGATCGGGCATTCATTCATTCAAAGTGCCACCGTCCTAAACGAGGTGTCACAGGAGTGTCACGTCGCCTCTTAGTGATAAGCACAGCCAGCAGCAACCGAGAGCCCGAGCCAGATGTTCATCTTCCCCGGGCTAGCTAGCTAGCCAAAAGATTCTCGGATGGCCATGCGTGCAGTGTTTGAAAAGTTTTGGTTACGTCATCGTGTAAACAGAACAAGTATAGTGGAATGGATGGATGGATGGGTCGTCCTGAAATCAGTATCGATCAGTTCATTCCTCCTGCTAGCAATCATGGGCGTGGATTGAAAGATTGGAGGCCGAGGTACTAGCCTCCTCACAAGTCCTAACCACACACTAGGAGCTGAAGTGGCACATAGTATGTGTACGAGTAGTGCACATGTGACATGTTCCAATGTGCCCGAGAAAAGGCTCGCCAACAACAACCAAGTCCGAGCACTCGGCGATGCGTTTCTCCAGTGGCAATTATAAGCCGATGTTTGTGTACTACACTGATCACCAAGTTGACTGTCATCAAATCCTTATTATAATTAAAACTCACTGATTGCACGCGCGCGTGAGAGTAGGCTGATCTAGGGGTGACGTGAGCGCATGTCAACACCTGACCATGGCCCTCCTCCTCTGTTTGTTTACTCGCGCACCGACATAAATAAGTAGAAGACGAAGACGAACGAGCAAATCCGTCCTCGTGGCACTGATTGGACTATGATCAAGAACGCCGTTGACGGTAAACAAATCCAGAAGAGTGCCGTGTTACAAAGTCCCGGAGGACGCGAGCTGGACACGTTCGTATTACTGGCCACCTGGATTTACGATTTCGTGACGTGTAATGCTAGCATTGAACGCCTCCCCACGTGCAGGCATTTTCTAAACCGAACCAGTCGACACTGCATACGTACGTGCGCCGACGCGGCAAGCAAGACGGACAGGACAGCAAACAAGTTACGTGCATGGCCTCAGCTGATCGATCGGTTTGCTGCTACTGTAATTCTGGAAAAGGAGCAAGCTGATCATAGCCCACAGAAAGTGATAACATGGAAGCTGTTAGACAGCATGGAGGCAACGCAAAGAAAGGCAGGCATGGTGATGGTGCATGTTATGTTAGGCTGGGATAACCTTGTTTACGGGGCCAGCCGCCCATCATCTGGCGGTGGTGCATCGCACACTAGCCGTATGTACGCGACTGAGTGGGCCTTTTCGGCTGTGGCGTGCAGTGTGTATGGACTTATGGAGAGGGGCGGTAGTTGATGATTAGAGCCGCATCATGTCATGTGCTCTGCTTTTGTCCGGCGCACGCGAGCGAACCCGCGTCCAGCCTGAGATGGACCCGTGGCCCGACAGAGAGCGACCCATACATGCTTGACCCAGATTCAAACGCACCTCCATCTGGTCTATTTCCACGTTACTGCCCCCTTCGTCCCAAATTACACGCTTCTAGATACATCCATTTCATGTCTACTTGGACAGAGTTCCCACATGCCTGTATCTTACAGTATATACGTACTGTACGAGTTTAGCTTAAACCTTGGTTACACCTTTTTTGGTGGCGGGAATCAGTCGATGGTGTTAGTGCAGCTTTCAAGCCCCCCGCTTTGATGTCCGGGGTACTCTGAATCTCACACCAGCCTCGATCAACCACGCCATCTGTACAAGCCGCCGTAGCTTCGATGAGACCCGCTTTCGGCGCAATCACACACGGTCGCGCTGATTATAATCCTGACGGGACGACCAAGCAGTTGCTTGTTTATCTTGCTCCGCGCAGCCAACCAAAACAAGGCACATATTTCTGCATTCTGCAGGTTTTTGATTTCACAAAGAGAAGAGAAGATCAATGATTTGGACGGGCTTTTCTCTTTGTACAATAATTAAGAAAGCAGTGTGTTTCTTCCTCACTTGGTACAAGGGATCGATCAAGAGCCATCGATGTTTTTCTCGAAGACAGCCATCGATGTACGATAATCTTTTTTTGACGGAGCTACGGCGGGTTTACGCCGGCCTGAACCATTTTCATTATCATAAGTAAAACTAAGATACAACACAACAGCTACACAACTGCAGCACCCAACACACACAAGAAGCGCCGAGGTACAACAGAGGAGAACCAGAAAATGAGCTACGACAAGCAGCCAAAACCAAGAACTTAGCATCCATCACCACTAGGCAGACCAAGAAGAGCGGAACTAGCATTGTTGGATCGATCGAAGGAGAATCAACACCGAGAAGACCAAGAGAAGAAGCCGCTGCTACCTGCGATCACTCAAAGACCTTGAAGAACTAGGAGAGTCACAACCACCGTCGAAGGGCTTCCCAATGCCTAGCCACGACGCGACGGAGAAAGCCACGCATCGTGACGAAGGGCAATGTTCCGCCGAGACAGCGCAAGACCTCCTCTCCGGGCCACACCACGGCCACCATCACAAATAGAGGGAACCAGAGCACTATGCGAGGGAACCAAACCTCAAGCGTCGTCGAAGGGCACAAAATCCGAGACCTCACCGCCGCCACAAGCCCCGAAGAGAGATCGACCAATAGCACCAGGATGACCAAGGCAAAGAACGCCGCCACAATTCACTTCCACCACCACCACCAAACAATCCATCAGCCCAACCACACACCAACAGACCAACCGCACTCGAGCCGAGACGACAAACAAACCATAGCAGCTCAATGGCTCCAAAGACAACGCCCCCAAGGGGGTAACGATGTCAAAGACCTCGTCGATGTCCGATCCACAGATGGATCTAGGCTTTCGCCCGGGGCACATTAGAGGACACAAGGCGGAGCTTGACAATGACGCCTCCAAGGAGGAAAACGGCGCTGGAAGGCGTCGCCATCATCGATGCCGGCAAGGCTGGCACAAGGCTTTCGCCTCAAGCATCACATGCCTGACCTCTCCGTGACATCGTTGGTCACTTTGTCCGGCAAGCATAGGAGTCATGAGACCTCCCAACATCCAAAGAACTCCGCGGCAAGTGTCCTCACCGCCGATTGCGGGCTGCACCTCCATTGACACAAACTGCTCATCTCGAGCACCGGCGCCCGGCAGAGGAGATCTAGCCTGCCGCCACAACTCCACCACCAACTTCCACCCCAGATCCACCTCCTCGGCCCTAATTCACGGACTTGGAACCAGCCCACACGAATCCAGAGCCAACGAGCCGAAGCGCCTCGACGCTCACCACAGACTAACAGAGGTCGCCACCGACCGCTACCGCAACGGAGAGAGCCCAGCCGCTTCTACCGAAAGGCCAGCAGGAGCAGCCCAGATCTGGTCCTCCCAAATTACCATACGCGCCCACGCCGCACGCCTCCACCACGAGACGCACGGTTGCCGGAGACGAAGGTAACGCCGACGCCAGAGAAGCCGCCGTCGAGATGGGAAGATCGCGCCCGCTTCACGGGTGGCTGATCCGCCTGGTCGCGCGCAATCGAGTGAACGAAAGCCCCGCCGCCACCTTCACTGGCACGACGGAAGCCACGGCATCCTCCCGGCGGGCGGCGGGAGGAGGAGGAGGGCGGGCGCGATTAGGTTTCCCAGTCGCCAGAGAGGGCGACGCGGGGGGGGGGGGTCTCGATGTACGATAATTCATTTATGAGCCCAGGCTCATTTGCACCCGCGTCGACGAAAAAAGTCAAAACAAATGCTAGAAAAATTTTTAAAAAATCAAATTTTTTGTGTGTGGTAGGTAATTTTATGCGTGAGGTTCGCTCTCATTTTCAAATCATTTCGACATCTGAGCAGCTCTCGGCAAAAAAGACAAATTCAGTATCTGTAAAAAAGTTTACTGTTCACGTACTGTTCTGACCCGATTTGTCTTTTTTGTGGAGTGCTACTCAGATGTTCAAATGATTTAAAAATTGAAGCGAACCTCACGCATCAAATTATCTACTACACAAAAAAATTGGAATTTTTTGAATTTTTCTTGTATTTGTTTTGAATTTTTTTTATCCGAATGCAGATGATCCTGGGCACCGAAACACCGCACTCATCGACGTATGGTTATTATTTTCGTCTCCGTGCGGTCGACGGAGCAGGACAAGGACGTGTATGCTGACGACAATAGATGAGAGAAGAAAACCCACGGAAATGTCCACGTCCTGTGCTGTTGTGCAAGCTCCCTGGCGTACGTGCTTAGCTGCGGCCGGATACTGCCAGGTAGGAGTATATGTCAGCGTAGGTACTGGAGAAGGTACGGGAAGCGAGAAAGCTCTTCACAGTTTTCGGCGGCGATTTGTATCTCTGCAAGTCAGCAGCCATTATCCATTTCCAGGAAATTTCTTTCGTGAAAGCATTTCCAGGAATTTCTAACATGATGACACGGCCTAATTTCATGTTACCAATCATTTTCAGAATTCTTAGCGTATTTCATGACTTAGAGGCAATAATAAAGTTATTATTTATAGCAACGAGAGGGTGATGCATAGCAACAAGAGGGGAGAGTGTTGTCTACGTACCCTCGTAGACCGAATGCGGAAGCGTTATATCAACGCGGTTGATGTAGTCGTACGTCTTCACGATCCGACCGATCCTAGCACCGAACGTCTGGCGCTCCGTGTTCAAAGACACATTCAGCTCGATGACGTCCCTCGTACTCTTGATCCAGTTGAGGCCGAGGGAGAGTTTCGTCAGCACGACGGCGTGGCGACGGTGATGATAAAGTTACCGGCGCAGGGCTTCGCCTAAGCACTACGATGATATGACCGAGGTGTGTAACTGTGGAGGGGGGCACCGCACACGTCTAAGAAAAATCTTGAGTGCCTTCGGGGTGCCCCCTGGCCACGTATATAAATGAGGGGAGGGAAGAGGTGGCCGGCCGAAGGGGGGCGCGCCATGTGTGGGAAATCCTACTAGGACTCCCCAGTCCAAGTAGGATTCCCCTCCTCTTTCCTATTCGGAGTAAGAGAGAAGGAAAGAGAGGGAAAGAGAGAGAAGGAAAGGGGGGCCGCGCCCCACCCCTTGTCCAATTCGGTTTGGGCAGGGGGGAGGCGCGCGCCTTCTTTTGACCCTTCTCCCCTCTCTCCACTAAAGCCCATAGGGCCCATTACTTCTCCAGGCGAATTCCCGTAACTCTCCGGTACTTCGAAAAATACCTGAATCGCTCGGAACCTTTCCGATGTCCGAATATAGCCTTCCAATATATCGATCTTTACGTCTCGGCCATTTCGAGACTCCTCGTCATGTCCGTGATCTCATACGGGACTCCGAACAACCTTCGGTACATCAAATGACATGACTCATAATACAAATCGTCATCGAACGTTAAGCGTGCGGACCCTACGAGTTCGTGAACTATGTAGACATGACCGAGACACATCTCCGGTAAATAACCAATAGCAGAACCTGGATGCTCATATTGGCTCCTACATATTCTACGAAGATCTTTATCGGTCAAACCGCATAACAACATACGTTGTTCCCTTTGTCATCTATATGTTAGTTGCCCGAGATTCGATCGTCGGTATCTCAATACCTAGTTCAATCTCGTTACCGGCAAGTCTCTTTACTCGTCCATAGTGCATCATCCCGCAACTAACTCATTAGTCATATTGCTTGCAAGGCTTATAGTGATGTGCATTACCGAGAGGGCACAGAGATACCTCTCCGATACACGGAGTGACAAATCCTAATCTCGATCTATGCCAACCCAACAAGCACTATCAGAGACACCTGTAGAGCATCTTTATAATCACCCAGTTAGGTTGTGATGTTTGATAGCACACAAGGTGTTCCTCCGGTAGTTGGGAGTTGCATAATCTCATAGTGTGAGGAACATGTATAAGTCATGAAGAAAGCGGTAGCAATGAAACTGTAACAATCATAATGCTAAGCTAACGAATGGGTCTTCTCCATCACATCATTCTCCTAATGATGTGATCCCTTTCATCAAATGACAACACATGTCTATGGTTAGGAAACATAACCATCTTTGATAAACGAGCTGGTCAAGTAGAGGCATACTAGGGACACTTTGTTTTGTCTATGTATTCACACATGTACTAAATTTCCGGTTAATACAATTCTAGCATGAATAATAAACATTTATCATGAAATAAGGAAATAAATAATAATTTTATTATTGCCTTTAGGGCATATTTGTTATTGCCTCTAGGGCATATTTTCAGAATTTCTAACATGATGACACGGCCTAAGTTTCCGGTAATTTCATGTTACCAATCATTTTCAGAACTCTTGGTTTATCACTTCTCTTTGATAAAGAGAATATACTAGTAGCAAAAATATATCAATTACACATGGCATCTGCACCAACAGGATCTCAAGAGCTACTCAAGAGAGTAGCAGCAAACAACAACAATATCCATCAATTATTTTTTGCGATGATGCATAACTAATAGTGCTCCAACAACGATGCCCCCAAGAGGGTAAGGCCTCTTTCAATGCATGAGTGCTTAGATTAGATGCTAAGTGCATTTAAAATCTTAGCAACTAGTCTTCACAATGCATAGGTGCTTAGCTTAGCTTTGGTAGCTAAGCTTCTTTTACGAAATTGTTTAATAATTAAACTCTCTCATGTATTGGTTGGTGGTATTTTTACATAGGTTCACGTGCTTAGCATCATTTTTTCCTGGGGTCATCATAATGCTCTCTCTCCTCTTTAATTGTTTTGCCATATCACCTTTTTGCCTATGTGGCATCTTTAGCACATGTACACCTTGGAGCACTGGGAAGGGCCTAATGACACACAAGCGTCGTCGTTGTTGTCAGTAGCGGAGCTAGGTTCAATCTACTTCCCATTCCCAGGCAAGCAGTGTAACTACAGTAAGCTACGGTTTCGTTTTTGCTACAATACAGGCCAAGGCCCTAGCTACCTGGGCCCTGGAGCCGCCCCTGGTTGTTGTGCCCAACCACTAAGACCAGATCATGGGTCTTCACTCGGGAGAGGAGTCTCCATGCAGTGCCTTCAACAAGGGAACACTCGTGAACTACGCCATTGCAAGGTTCAACTAATAAAGGTTGACCTTAGTTTACATCCCGGGGAGCATTTGCTCCTGGATGAACAGTAACTAAAAAATTGGTAAAATGTGTTAAAAATTCTATTTTTTTTGTGTGGATGTTCGTGTTAGTGTTGCAAGCATGCTTGACAGTTTTCATGCGAAACGAATCTGTAGTGTTTCGTTGGTGAAAAAAAAACAAATTTGAGGTGACATTTTGGGGTAACATTTGGTGTTTTAATTTTTTTTTGCATGCCAAAATGTTTAACCTTTTTACCTAGAACTTTGCATATAGCATTTGGATGTAACTATGAATACATAAATAATTTTTTCGGATTTTTTTGATATTTCACCGCGCTTTCATGGCCCTAAGACTATAGAAGACAAGATAGACCGGCGGCGGCGCCGACGCGAGGCACGAGAAACCCTAGAGCTTAGGGCGCCCTCATGTACATGAGCGAACAAGTAAGCAGATATCTACATTAACATCTCATTGCTCTGCTCATTGAGCATCTACAGACCCCTAATGAGTATATAGATCTGAGTTGCTCGGCCGGTTAACAAAGTTTGGCTTGTCAAATTTTTTATGAAGTAAAATCCCAATGCAAAATAAAATAGAGAGCTCCTAGATCTTCTCACCGAAGTCAAAACATCCGGTCATGATAAATTTAATGATCTCTTGTAATTAGTGGATCATGTAGTTGTTAAATCTTCATATTTGCATATGAAAATATCATATATTTTTGGATATTCATAACCATACCTAAACATAGTATAAATCATTAAATATGTATAACTTTACGTAAACATATCATAAATTGTTAAATCTATATTTATTTTATCTAAACATATCACAACTACTAGATCATTAAAACTATATTAAATATGTCACAACCATTAGCTCTTCATAACCACAACTAAATATATTATGGCACTTAGATCTTTGTATAGTTGTATCTAAACATATTAGAGTCATTGCATCGCTATAATAACTATATCTAAACAAATCACAATTTTTAGACCAAACATGCTTTCAGCTACAAACAACTGAGCGTCTAGCTCTATAAATCTAAAATTTTATGTCGCGGAACAATCTAATATCATGAACTAATGACCCATCAAGACTCTAGGTCTAATATTTAATTCTATATATGCAATGATCTAAGACTATATATAAATACACAAATTTTTTTCTTGAGATCCGATGAGGGAGTTGTTTTTGCATTGGTAAAAAGTAGTGCAAAGTGCATGAAGAAACCCGGGAATCAACCTAGCAAAACACACTCTAAGTTGCCGTAAGAATGAAGAGAAAAATAGAAATAGAGAAGGCTATCGGCCACTACTCAGTGGCCTACTCTCACAACTTGAGATGCTAAGTACTGGCAACAACTAACAATCTACTTCATTTTATTCTTTCAGTTTACTTCATTGACGATATGATCTTGACTATAAATTTTGTGAATAATTAATGTTGTATTTGCACTCTTCGATAATTTAACAAGTAACAGTAATTACGCACACACGACAAAAGTAATAATCATTGCAATTGAGATATAAAAAGTATAGGTCTCTTGACATTTAAAGTTTTTTAGTTGGCACATTTGCAGTGTAAAAGTATAGTTTCTTACTATATGTGTGATTATTAATACAATAATGTTGCATGTTACAAGAAACTCCAACCACGTCTATCTCTGCGACTCCTAGGCAATTTAGGGTTTTCAGGTCGCCACCCCTAATTCACCAGTAGATCGATATGTTGGAGAATGTAGTAATTTCAAAAATTTCCTACGCACACGCAAGATCATGATGATGCATAGCAACGAGAGGGAAGAGTGCAGTCCATGTACCCTCATAGACCGTAAGCGGAAGCGTTATGACAACGTGGTTGATGTAGTCGTACGTCTTCACGATCCGACCGATCCTAGTACCGAAAGTACGGCACCTCCGCGATCTACACACGTTCGGCTCGGTGACGTCCCACAAACTCTCGATCCAGCTGAGTGTCGAGGGAGAGCTTCGACAGCACGACGGCGTGATGACGGTGATGATGAAGCTACCGGCATAGGGCTTCGCCTAAGCACTGCAATGATATGATCGAAGTGGATTATGGTGGAGGGGGCACCGCACAGGGCTAAGAGATCAATGATCAACTTGTGTGTCTATGGAGTGCCCCCTGGCCACGTATATAAAGGATGGGGGGGAGGAGGAGGCCGGCCCTCATAGGGCGCGCCCAAAGTGTGGAGTCCTACTAGGACTCCCTAGTCCTAGTAGGATTCCACCTCCCACATGGAATAGGAAAAAGGGAAGGGAGAAGGAGAAGGAAGGAAGGGGGCACCCCCTTTCCCTAGTCCAATTCGGACAAGTCCATGGGGAAGGGGCGCGACCACCCTTGAGGCCTTTCTCTCCTTTCCCGTATGGCCCATTAAGGTCCAATACGAATTCCCGTAACTCTCTAGTACTCCGAAAAATATCCGAACCACTCGGAACCTTTCCGATGTCCGAATATAGCCTTCCAATATATCGATATTTACATCTCGACCATTTCGATACTCCTCGTCATGTCCCTATCTCATCCGGGACTCCGAACAAACTTCGGTCATCAAATCACATAACTCATAATACAAATCGTCACCAAACGTTAAGCGTGTGGACCCTACGGGTTCGAGAACTATGTAGACATGACCGAGACTCATCTACGGTCAATTTCCAATAGCGGAACCTGGATGCTCATATTGGTCCTACATATTCTACGAAGATCTTTATCGGTCAAACCGCATAACAACATACGTTCCTTTGTCATCGGTATGTTACTTGCCCGAGATTCGATCATCGGTATCTCAATACCTAGTTCAATCTCGTTACTGGAAAGTCTCTTTACTCGTTCCGTAATGCATCATCCCACAACTAACTCATTAGTCACAATGTTTGCAAGGCTTATAGTGATGTGCATTACCGAGAGGGCCCAGAGATACCTCTCCGATACACGAAGTGACAAATCCTAATCTCGATCTATGCCAACTCAACAAACACCATCGGAGACACCTGTAGAGCATCTTTATAATCACCAGTTACGTTGTGACGTTTGATAGCACACAAGGTGCTCCTCCGGTATTTGGGAGTTGCATAATCTCATAGTGTGAGGAACATGTATAAGTCATGAAGAAAGCAGTAGCAATGGAACTGTAACGATCATAATGCTGAGCTAACGAATGGGTCTTGTCCATCACATCATTCTCCTAATGATGTGATCCCGTTCATCAAATGACAACACATGTCTATGGTCAGGAAACATAGCCATCTTTGCTAAACGAGCTAGTCAAGTAGAGGCATACTAGGGACACTTTGTTTTGTCTATGTATTCACACATGTACTAAGTTTCCGGTTAATACAATTCTAGCATGAATAATAAACATTTATCATGAAATAAGGAAATAAATAATAACTTTATTATTGCCTCTAGGGCATATTTCCTTCAGTCTCCCACTCCCACTAGAGTCAATAATCTAGTTCACATCGCCATGTGATTTAACACTAATAGTTCACATCACCGTGTGATTAACAACCATATTCACATCGCCATGTGACCAACACTCAAAGGGTTTACTAGAGTCAGTAATTTTAGTTCACATTGCCATGTGATTAACACCCAAAGAGTACTAAGGTGTGATCTTGTTTTGCTTGTGAGAGAAATTTAGTCAACGGGTCTGCCATATTCAGATTCGTATGTATCTTGCAAATTTCTATGTCAACAATGCTATGCACGGAGCTACCCTAGCTAATTGCTCCCACTTTCAATATGTATCCAGATTGAGACTTAGAGTCATCTGGATCATTGTGAAAACTTGCATCGACGTAACCCTTTATGCCGAACCTTTTGTCACCTCCATAATCGAGAAACATATCCTTATTCCACTAAGGATAATTTTGACCGATGTCCAGTGATCTACTTCTAGATCACTATTGTACTCCCTTGCCAAACTCAGTGTAGGGTATACAATAGATCTGGTACACAGCATGGCATACTTTATAGAATCTATGGCTGAGGCATAAGGAATGACTTTCATTCTCTTTCTATCTTCTGCCGTGGTCGGACTTTGAGTCTTACTCAATTTCACAACTTGCAACATAGGGAAGAACTCTTTCATTGACTGTTCCATTTTGAACCACTTCAAAATCTTGTCAAGGTATGTACTCATTGAAAAACTTATCAAGCGTTTTGATCTATCTCTATAGATCTTGATGCTCAATATGTAAGCAGCTTTACCGAGGTCTTTCTTTGAAAAACTCCTTTCAAACACCCTTTTATGCTTTCCAGAAAATTCTACATCATTTCCGATCAATAATATGTCTTTCACATATACTTATCAGAAAACTGTAGTGCTCCCACTCACTTTCTTGTAAATACAGGCTCACCACAAGTCTGTATAAATCTATATGCTTTGATCAACTCATCAAAGCGTATATTCCAACTCCGAGATGCTTGCACCAGTCCATAGATGGATCGCTGGAACTTTGCACACTTTGTTAGCATCTTTAGGATCGACAAAACCTTCTGGTTGCATCACATAAAACTCTTCTTTAAGAAATCCATTAAGGAATGCAAATTTGACATCCATTTGCCAAATTTCATAAAATGCTGCAATTGCTAACATGATTCGGACAGACTTTTAAGCATCGATACAAGTGAGAAAATCTCATCGTAGTCAACACCTTGAATTTGTCGAAAAAAATTGTGACAATTCGAGCTTTGTAGATAGTAACACTACTATCATCGTCCGTCTTCTTCTTGAAGATCCATTTATTCTCTATTGCTTGCTGATCATCGGGCAAGTCAATCAAAGTCCATACTTTTTTCTCATACATGGATCCCATCTCAGATTTCATGGCCTCTAGCCATTTTACGGAATCTGGGCTCATCATCGCTTCCTCATAGTTCGTAGGTTCGTCATGGTCAACTAACATGACCTCCAGAACAGGATTACCGTACCACTCAGTGCGAGATCTTACTCTGGTTGACCCACGAGGTTCGGTAGTAACTTGATCTGAAGTTTCATGATCACTATCATTAACTTCCTCACTAATTGGTGTAGGAATCATCGAACTGATTTACGTGATGAACTAGTTTCCAATTCGGGAGAAGGTACAATTACCTCATCAAGTTCTACTTTCCTCCCACTCACTTCTTTCGAGAGAAACTCCTTCTCTAGAAAGGATCCATTCTTAGCAACAAAGATCTTGCCTTCGGATCTGTGGTAGAAGGTGTACCCAACATTTTCTTTTGGGTATCCTATGAAGACGCACTTCTCCGATTTGGGTTTGAGCTTATCAGGTTGAAACTTTTTCACATAAGCATTGCAACCTCAATCTTTAAGAAATGACAGCTTAGGTTTCTTGCCAAACCATAGTTCATACGGTGCCGTCTCAACGAATTTAGACGGTGCCCTATTTAACATGAATGTAGCCGTCTCTAATGCATAACCCCAAAAATGATAGTGGTAAATCGGTAAGAGACATCATAGATTGCACTATATCCAATAAAGTACGGTTATGACGTTCGGACACACCATTATGTTGTGGTGTTCCAGGTGGCAGGAGTTTGTGAAACTATTCCACATTGTTTTAATTGAAGGCCAAACTCGTAACTCAAATATCTGCCTCTGCGTTCAGATTGTAGAAATTTTATTTTCTTGTTACGATGATTCTCTACTTCACTCTAAAAATCTTTGAACTTTTCAAGTGTTTCAGACTTGTGTTTCATCAAGTAGATATACACATATCTGCTCAAATCATCTGTGAAGGTCAGAAAACAATGATACCCGTCGTGAGCCTCAACACTCATTGAACCGCATACATCGGTATGTATTATTTCCAATAAGTCAGTGGCTCGCTCCATTGTTCCGGAGAACGGAGTCTTAGTCATCTTGCCCATGAGGCATGGTTCGCAAGCATCAAGTGATTCATAATCAAGTGATTCCAAAAGCCCATCAGCATGGAGTTTCTTCATGTGCTTTATACCAATATGACCTAAACGACAGTGCCATAAATATGTTGCACTATCATTATCAACTTTGCATCTTTTGGCATCAATATTATGAATGTGTGTATCAACACGATCGAGATTCAATAAACCATTTATTTTTAGTGTATGACCATAGAAGGTTTTATTCATGTAAATGTAACAACAATTATTCTTTGACTTAAATGAATAACTGTATTGCATTAAACATGATCTAATCATATTCATGCTCAACGCAAACACCAAATAACATTTATTTTAGGTTCAAAACTAATCCCGAAGGTAAAGGGAGTGTGCGATGGTGATCTTATCATCCTTGGAATCATTTCCAACACACATCGTCACCTCGCCCTTAACTAGTCTCTGTTTATTTTGCAACTCTTGTTTCGAGTTACTACTCTTAGCAACTGAACTAGTATCAAATACCGAGGGGTTGCTATAAACACTAGTAAAGTACACATCAATAACATGTATATCAAATATACCTTTGTTCACTTTGCCATCCTTCTTATCCGCCAAGTATCTAGGGGCAGTTCCACTTCCAATGACCATTTCCTTTGCAGTAGAAGCACTCAGTTTCATGCTTGGGTCTAGCTTTGGGCTTCTTCATGGGAGTGGCGACTTGCTTGCCATTCTTCTTGAAGTTCCCTTTCTTTCCCTTGCCCTTTTACTTGAAACTAGTGGTCTTTTCAACCATCAACATTTGATGCTTTTCTTAATTTCTACCTTCGTCGATTTCAGCATCACGAAGAGCTCGGGAATCATTTTCGTTATCCCTTGCATATTATAGTTCACCACGAAGTTCTAGTAACTTGGTGATAGTGACTAGAGAATTCTGTCAATCACTATTTTATCTGGAAGATTAACTCCCACTTGATTCAAGCGATTGTAGTACTCAGACAATCTGAGCACATGCTCACTGGTTGAGCTATTCTCCTCCATCTTGTAGGAAAAGTACTGTCAGAAGTCTCATACCTTTGACACATGCATGAGTATGAAATACTAATTTCAACTCTTGGAACAGCTGATATGCTCTGTGGCATTCAAAACATTTTTGAAGTCCCGGTTCTAAGCCGTAAAGCATGGTGCACTAAACTATCAAGTAGTAATCATAACGAGCTTGTCAAAACGTTCATAACGTCTGCATCTGCTCCTGCAATAGTTCTGTCACCTAGCGGTGCATCAAGGATATAATTCTTCTGTGCAGCAATGAGGATAATCCTCAGATCACGGACCAAGTCCACATCATTGCTACTATCATCTTTCAACTTATTTTTCTCTAGGAACATATCAAAAATAAACGGGGAGCTACATCACGAGCTATAGATCTAAAACATAGTTATGCAAATACTATCAGGACTAAGTTCATGATAAATTAAAGTTCAATTAATCATATTACTTAAGAACTCCCACTTAGATAGACATCCCTCTAGTCTTCTAAATGATCACGTGATCCATATCAACTAAACCATGTCCGATCATCACGTGAGATGGAGTAGTTTTCAATGGTGAACATCACTATGTTGATCATATCTACTATACGATTCACGCTCGACCTTTCAGTCTCAGTGTTCCGAGGCCATATCTGCATATGCTAGGCTTGTCAAGTTTAACTCGAGTATTCTGCGTGTGCAAAACTGGCTTGCACCCGTTGTATGTGAACGTAGAGCTTATCACACTCGATCATCACGTGGTGTCTCGGCACGAAGAACTGTCGCAACGGTGCATACTCAGGGAGAACACTTATACCTTAAAATTTTAGTAAGGGATCATCTTATAAAGCTACCGCCGAACTAAGCAAAATAAGATGTATAAAAGATAAACATCACATGCAATCAAAATATGTGACATAATATGACCATCATCATCTTGTGCTTTTGATCTCCATCTCCAAAGTACTGTCATGATCTCCATTGTTACCGGCATGACACCATGATCTCCATCATCTTGATCTTTTATCAATGTGTCGTCACATGGTCGTCTCACCATCTATTGCTTTTACAACTATTGCTATCACATAGCGATAAAGTAAAGCAATTACATGGCACTTACATCTTATGCAATAAAGAGACAACCATAAGGCTCCTGCTAGTTGCTGATAACTTTAACAAAACATGGTCATCTCATACAACAATTTATATCTCATCACGTCTTGACCATATCATATCACAACATGCCCTGCAAAAACAAGTTAGACGTCCTCTACTTTGTTGTTGCAAGTTTTACGTGGCTGCTACGGGCTGAGCAAGAACCGTTCTAACCTACGCATCAAAACCACAACGAGTTTTCGTCAAGTATGTGATGTTTTAACCTTCAACAAGGACCGGGCGCAGCCATACTTGATTCAACTAAAGATGGAGAAACTGACGCCCGCCAGCCACCTGTGTGCGAAGCACGTCGGTAGAACCAGTCTCGCGTAAGCGTACGCGTAATGTCGGTCCGGGCCGCTTCATCCAACAATACTGCCGAATCAAAGTATGACATCTTTGGTAAGCGAGATGACTATTATCGCCCACAACTCACTTGTGTTCTACTCATGCATATAACATCTACGCATAAACCTGGCTCGGATGCCACTGTTGTAGAACATAGTAATTTCAAAAATTTCCTACGCACACGCAAGATCATGGTGATGCATAGCAACGAGAGGGGAGAGTGTAGTCCACGTAACCTCGTAGACCATAAGCGGAAGCGTTATGACAACATGGTTGATGTACTCGTACGTCTTCACGATCCGACCGATCCTAGTACCGAAAGTACGACACCTCCGCGATCTGCACACGTTCGGCTCGATGACGTCCCACAAACTCTTGATCCAGCTGATTATCGAGGGAGAGCTTCATTAGCACGACGGCATGAGACGGTGATGATGAAGCTACTGGCGCAGGGCTTCGCCTAAGCACTGCAACGATATGACCGAGGTGGATTATGGTGGAGGGGGGCACCACACACGGCTAAGATATCAATGATCAACTTGTGTGTCTATGGGGTGCCCCCTGGCCACGTATATAAAAGATGGAGGGAGGAGGAGGCCAGCCCTCATAGGGCACGCCCAAAGTGTGGAGTCCTACTAGGACTCCCTAGTCCTAGTAGGATTCCACCTCCCACATGGAATAGGAAAAAGGGAAGGGAGAAGGAGAAGGAAGGAAGGGGGCGCCCCCTTTCCCTAGTCCAATTCGGACCAGTCCATGGGGAAGGGGCGCGGTCACCCTTGAGGCTTTTCTCTCCTTTCCCGTATGGCATATTAAGGCCCAATACGAATTCCCGTAACTCTCCAGTACTCCGAAAAATACCCGAATCACTCGGAACCTTTCCGATGTCCGAATATAGCCTTCCAATATATCGATCTTTACGTCTCGACCATTTCGATACTCCTAGTCATGTCCCCGACCTCATCCGGGACTCCGAACAAACTTTGGTCATCAAATCACATAACTCATAATACAAATCGTCACCGAACGTTAAGCGTGCGGACCCTACGGGTTCGAGAACTATGTAGACATGACCGAGACTCATCTCCGGTCAATTTCCAATAGCGGAACCTGGATGCTCATATCGGTTCCTACATATTCTACGAAGATCTTTATCGGTCAAACCGCATAACACCATACGTTGTTCCCTTTGTCATCGGTATGTTACTTGCCCGAGATTCGATCGTCGGTATCTCAATACCTATTTCAATCTCGTTACCGAAAAGTCTCTTTACTTGTTCCGTAATGCATCATCCCACAACTAACTCATTAGTAACAATGCTTGCAAGGCTTATAGTGATGTGCATTACCGAGAGGGCCCAGAGATACTTCTCCGATACACGGAGCGACAAATCCTAATCTCGATCCATGCCAACTCAACAAACACCATCAGAGACTCCGGTATTCGGGAGTTGCATAATCTCATTGTCTAAGGAACATGTATAAGTCATGAAGAAAGCAGTAGCAATGAAACTGTAACGATCATAATGCTAAGCTAACGAATGGGTCTTGCCCATCACATCATTCTCCTAATGATGTGATCCCGTTCATCAAATGACAACACATGTCTATGGTTAGGAAACATAGCCATCTTTGCTAAACGAGCTAGTCAAGTAGAGGCATACTAGGGACACTTTGTTTTGTCTATGTATTCACACATGTACTAAGTTTCCGATTAATACAATTCTAGCATGAATAATAAACATTTATCATGAAATAAGGAAATAAATAATAACTTTATTATTGCCTCTAGGGCATATTTCCTTCACAATAACCTCCTCCTCCTCCCTCGAAAGTATGCAAGGAGGCCCTAATCTACCAGTGGGAGTTGTAGTTATCCCGTCTTGGGGCATTAGACATGTTTCTACTTGTCCATTGCATCGGCCCTTCATGCGATGGTGGCGATTTTCATTAATGGTTCCACTTGCTTCTTCTCCAACCTCAGCGGTACATGTGTTGTTGGATCCAACGATGAGGTCAAGCATATAGGTAGGTCTACGTGCGTTGATTCGACCCTTCATGGTGATGGTTGCAGCTTAGGGCCTCCTCCGGCGTGTGTGATGCCTGCACTATTGGTTCTAGCGAAGAGATCAGTTGGGCAGATGGTCTTTAAACCGAAAAAGGGTTTGCCCCCCACTTTATATATAAAGCAACCATCACCAAACAATCTGCTACAAACTGACACCACCACAGGACAACACACACACGCACCCAAAGTTGGATATAAAGACCTTTAAACATAAACACCATCCCAAGCAACTCCAAGCAAACATTAGGTGCACAGGAAGAATCACTATGAAGTCGTCGAGGCCCTCACCGTGTGTCGGTACTAAAACCGGCAGACCTCGGGTAGGGGGTCCCGAGCTGTGGATCTCAGATATATGGGTAACAAGAGATGGAGGGGACAGTATTTACCCAGGTTCGTGCCCTCTCGAAGAGGTAATACCCTGCGTCCTGCTTTGATTGTATTAATGATGATGTATCGAGTACAAGATTGATCTACCTCGAGATCATAAGTTGTGTTCTGACCCTAAGGCTAGGTGGTTGTAATTGTGACTGTGGCCTCTACGAACTAAACCCCTCAGCTTATATAGATACTGGGGGGGGGGGGGGGTAATTAGGGTTACACATGGTCGGTTGTCAATCTAGGGATTCATATGACAGCGGCCGGTGCAACCCTTGGAATACACGTCAAGTCTTTGGTAGAGTCCAACTTGATCACGCCGAAGTGCGAGGCTTCCGGAGTCCTTCCTTGTAAGAACGGTGGGCCGCAAGCTCCGCCCATGGACCGTGGGCCAACTAGGTTGGTACCCCCTAGTCCAAGACACTGTTAGTAGCCCCTAAACTATTCTTTGACGCCGAGGACGACAATCTTCCTCAGACATATGGCTTCGGCCTTGGAGTCTTCGGCTTGACAGGCGAGTTCTCACCTTCAGATGATTCTTTCTATGATCCGGAATCCTTCCCAATTGAGAGTTTCCATTGGGTCTGTTCTTAAAGGAATATGTCCTCCAGCCATGGATAACCAAGATACTGGACGTCCCAAGACGTGAGGTAACTTAGACTCGAAGGCCAACCGTGTAGGTGTGAACAATGCCTATGACCTGACAACTTTTTCGAATCATCACCACCTATAACAAGGCGGGTCAGTTACTGCTACTCGAGTCGCGGCCCAAGGCAGTTTTCTCATTGACACGTCTCATCAAGGCAGAGATCGTGCCTCGTATTTTAAGGGGTGCCATCCAGATTTCATTTACCCCAGGCGCATAATGGCATCTTTTGTTGGGTCGTGGCGATTTCCACGATGCAACAAAGAGGCATTTTCATGGTTGAATTACCGTCCTTTTTGTGTGCTAGCCGCTGGCAAGTGCACTAGCATGAACTATGGGTTTTTTTGTAGGCTTGCATGTATGCCGGCCGCTAGCATGAATTAGGGCTGCTGGCCTATTTTAGATTACTGTTGCTATGGAAGCGGGGGAAAATGGGCGCACCGGTCGGACGCAGACGAACAAAGAGCCAACAACCGATTTAAACAGATGAAAAACAGATAAGGCGCACGTCTGTTTGCATCGGCGCGTTAGAGTTGCCGTTATGCTCGCCGAAGAAGACTGTGCATAAATGTCCCTTGGTGAACCAAAGCCAAAGGAAGCGCAAGCACGCCAGACGTTCAGAGTATAGCATTTCTCCAGAACAGCAACACATCTGCGCCTAGTCCCACACACTGAAGGAAGCTTATAACGTACGGGTCGGGATCAACCCATGCATGCATCGATGGGTGCTCAGGACCATCGATCTCCACAAGTCTCAGATGGAAACTGGGGCGCCGCTGTACACGTACACACTCACTAATCGTATGTAGGCAGGGGCAGGCTGGACCATCTCCACTTTGAAGCTAAAGACATGCATGGGCGGACATTCACCCGTGTGTTAATTTAGCTAGGCTTCCAGCATGGTCCTTGCACGGAACGCCTAACTTTCTCGTGCTCAAAAGGTGGTTGATCAAATGCCTCTGTTTCGATTGATACCTATATACGTCTTGGTTCAGTATCTTTGTAGATCGAGGATCAATCCAACATGAGTGAACCAATTAAGGGGCGTCGTTGCTTCCGTAAGATAGATGATGATGATTGGGTTCCTCTCCTTTCTTTCTGTGTCAATCTTTTTTCACGAATACGCAAAGCTTGCGTATCTTTTCATTGATAAAAAAGAATAGAAAAAGTATAAGAGATGGTACAACACACTACACGAATGCAAGAAGGCGCGAGTATGATACCCGAAGAAGAGGGAAGAGAGATGCTTAGCCCAAATAGAGGACACATGCAGCTAAACCCACCTAGCCCAGCCTCCGGCCACAAAAGGCAAGGAGACACGGGGCTCAGGACACCCCACACCGCGTCACGGCTAACACGAGGCACCACATCCAAACGGTCGCAGCTCCAAACTCGACAAGATTAACATACTCCCACCTAGAGTGCCAAGAGATCAGCGTGGGCGACAGGACCCGGCCGAAGACGGAAACCGTGGGAGAAGCACCGGTGAGGACGTACATAGCGCTTAGGGTGCCCACCCCATGAGATGCAGTCTCGTTCCAATAACTCGAGATCCAACACCAGGGACGTCAAGCAAATAAGACAACGCCTTCGAGAAGCGAAACGACGTTATGGCGCCGTTGCTAGCCGATCCGGTGAGCCAGACCCGGAGTTTCCCTGATGCTCGAAGGGGCATAGATAATGGCCATGACAATGCCTTTAAGAAGGGGACGGCGCCCGCGAGTGTCGCCACTGCCTGCATCGGCAAGCCGAGCAGGGATTTTGCCCTGGCCGAGTCTAAGAAATCCCACATCAGCCGGTTTGAGATCAGGAGACGAGGAAGTCAACATGTTGGCTGGAATTATCACCACATGGAGGAGAGTTGCAGACACGCGTGCTTCGAAGATGACGAGTTGACGAGGCAAGGAGGTGGACGAGATTGGGGAGGCGATGGGGGTCGACATAGGATGTTGGCGCCGCAAGTAGACCAGGATTTAGAAGGAACGCAAATCTGGACCACCGGAACGGATCTGTCAGGACACGATCAAAGGCGATGAGGCTAGAAGGGACGCCACCAACAAGGGCGCCCGGGATGGAGCCACGTGAGCAGGGTGCCGGCAAGCAGAAGCCACTGGAAAGCGCGGGTCTTGGGCTGTCGGGGCCGGAGCAGCACCGGCGAGGACCAGTGAACCAAGGAAGTTGGAGAGAAACGCAACCTTCGGAGCGCCTGATCCGAGCCGCGCCTGCAGAGGACGATGAAAAACCGGGGGACCTGGAGAGCGCCTGTCCGGTTGTCGCAGCCTTGCGCCCACATCATGGGGAACACCACCAAGGAGCCAGCGGGGGCGCCACCCAGTCGGAGCAGCACCACCACGTCAATTTTTTTTGATAAATTCGGTGTCATTTAGTTAGACAATGTATTTCCTTTGTGCAAATGATGAAAAGAGTAGCCGGTTCAAAATAGAGAGTAGATGATTAGACGGGCCTTACAGACACAATTGCTGGAATTTTATTTATTTTGGGCCTAGCCCAATAGCAGTTTCAGAAATTCCTAATAAATCCTAGAGGCCCACGCAGCCTATTCGTGCAAGGCAAGAGGTGAAATCAAAGTTTAGTCCCACATTGCTAGTTTAGAGGGAGTTGGACCTCTTTATAAGGGAGGCTCTTTCTCTACATGTATGAGGATGAGAACAAAAGGGACATCCATGCACGCTCCTCCGCCGCCCGCCTCGCCGCGGATTGCGGGAATGAGCCGAGCCGATGTTTAAATTTTTGCCCTCTCAGAGAGACGCAGCAGAACAAGTTCCTGAGCACTGCACCGCAGGTCGGGACAGTAGGCCTCCGAAACCGCACCTCTTTGAGTCCTGTACGCGAGAAGGGTGATAAGGTTTTTGGGGAGCGCTTCGCGCGACTATTGACTTCTTCGTCGCGGACGCCCTGGACTCCGACGACTACTTCCCCGACGTCGACAACCTCCTCGACGACATGGCTGGCGAGGACACCGACCCCAAGTCCAGCGCTTCTGCTGCTACTGTCCCATACGTGTTCTTCCTCTTTCTATTAGAGGCCACCTCACAGTTCCTTGTTCTAGTGTTTGCCCTAGATATGTTAGACTCTGTTTCATATATGCAACTTGCTATACTGTCTGCTCTAGATGTGTTTAGTTACAGTTCATATATGAAGATGTTGTTTACCTTCTCTTTGTCAAATCGCATGACTTGGTTTATCATTGCTATACTAGTCGTGCTTTATCTAGTATTTCTGCTAATAAAATTATTCGGTAAATTGCTCATATTTTCAACAATCCAAAAACCTTATTATAGGCAATTTACACCAAGTGGTTTTGCTGCTTCCATGAGACCTCCTATGTTTAAGGGTATCCACTATAAGAGATGGCGCGTGAGAGCAGTCTTATGGTTTCAAACCATGAGTTGCTATGACGCCACTCTTGGTAAACCTGAAGGGGAATTTGATGCCCAACAGGAACAAGCTTTTCAGAAAATGGATACCCTGTTTAAGGCTGCTCTCTTGAGTGTTCTTGATGAGAACATAGTTGATGCTTATGCGTCAATTGATAATGGAAAAAATATGTGGGGCCTTTTCGAGGCCAAGTTTGGGGTCTCGGATGCTGGCACTGAGCTGTACATCATGGAGCAATTCTATGATTACAGGATGACTGAAGAGCGCTCCGTGGTTGAGCAAGCTCATGAGATACAATCATTTGCTAGAGAACTTGAGCACTTCAGTTGTATGCTACCGGACAAGTTTGTTGCCGGAGGTATCATCACTAAGCTTCCTCCTCCGTGGAGGAACTTTGCTACCTTACTGAAGCATAAGAGGCAGGAGTTTTCCGTTCCGGATCTCATTGGTACTCTTGATGTCGAAGAAAAGGCTAGAGTAAAGGACATACGTGCTCGAGGTATTGAGGGAGGATCTAGTGCCAATCTGGCACAGAAGAAGAACTTCCAGCCCCACAAGTTCAAGAACAAGGGCAAGTTTGATGGTAAAGCAAGTTTGACGGGAAGAACAAGGTTGTGCAACACACGAACTTCAAGAAGAAGAATGACAGGAAGAAAGGTGTTTGTCATGTGTGTGGGGATCCTGATCACTGGGCTCCTAGTTGCCCTAATCGCTATGACAAGCATCATCCTAGGAAAGGCAGCAAGACCGCTAATGTTGTCATTGGAGACACTGACATGAAGGATGCTGGGTATGGTATACTTCACACTATTCTTTCAGTTGTCATTCTCCTGATTAGTTGATCGACACGGGTGCTAATGTGCATGTATGCAGTGATATTTCCATGCTTTCGTCTTATCAGACCGCATGGACTTCAACTATGCTGATGGGCAACGGTTCAAGTGCTTCTGTTCGTGGTGTTGGCACGGTCGATCTGATGTTTACTTCGGGGAAGATCGTGCGGCTGAAGAACATGCATTCTGTCCCCTCCGTCAATAAAAATCTTGTTAGCGGATCTCTTCTGTGTAGAGATGGCTACAAGCTTGTTTTTGAGTCAAATAAATTTGTAATATCCAAGTATGGAACCTGTGTTGGTAAAGGCTATGAGTCAGGAGGCCTGTTTCGTTTATCCTTATCAGATGTTTGCAATAAAGTTGTTAATCATATTTCCAACAATAGTGAATCAAATGTGTGGCATTCACGTCTTTGTCATGTTAACTTTGGTTGCATGTCACGACTAGCGAAGTTGAACTTAATCCCTAGTTTCACCACGGTCAAGGGATCCAAGTGTCAAGTTTGTGTGCAAGCTAAGCAACCTCGTAAGTCTCATGTGATCATGGAAACGAAATCTTGCACCACTAGAGCTCATACATTCGGATCTATGTGAAACGAATGGTGTTTTGACAAAAGGTGGAAAGAAATATTTTATGACGTTAATTGATGACTCCACTAGATACTGCCATGTGTATCTTTTGAAATCTAGGGGTGAGGCCTTGAACTATTTCAAGATTTATAAAGCTGAAGCGGAAAACCAACTTGATCGAAAGATCAAGAGGCTTAGGTCCGATCGTGGTGGAGAGTATTTCTCAAATGAATTTGCTTCCTTTTGTGCGGAACATGGTATAATCCATGAGAGGATGCCTCCCTATTCACCTCAGTCAAATGGGGTGGCCGAAAGAAAGAACCGTACTCTAACTGATTTGGTTAACGCCATGTTAGACACATCGGGTCTCTCCAAGGCATGGTGGGGGGAGGCGATATTGACTGCATGTCATGTCCTAAACCGAGTTCCCACAAAGAACAAAGAGATAACTCCATTCGAGGAATGGGAGAAGAAAAGACTAAAGATCTCTTATCTACGAACATGGGGTTGTTTGGCGAAAGTCAATGTGCCAATTCCAAAGAAGCGGAAGCTTGGACCAAAAACTGTGGATTGTGTTTTCCTGGGATATGCTTTTCATAGTATTGGTTATAGATTCTTGGTTGTAAAATCTGAGGTACCTAACATGCATGTCGGTACGATCATGGAGTCGAATGATGCGACTTTCTTTGAAGATATCTTTCCCATGAAGGATATGGCTACCTCATCTAATCAGGAGATGCCTAGTTCATCGAATCAGGAACCAGTTACAATTATTGAACCTGTCATTTCGATGGAACACTTTGAAAATCCTGTGGAGAAGAACAATGAAGTTCCGATGCGTCTCCAACGCATCTATAATTTATGAAGTATTCATGTTATTGTATTATCTGTTTTGGATGTTTATGGGCGTATGCACTTTTATATTATTTTTGGGACTAACCTATTAACCCAGAGCCCAGTGCCAGTTTCTATTTTTTCCCTTGTTTCAGTGTTTTGCAGAAAAGGAATATCAAACAGAGTCCAAACGGAATGAAACCTTCGGGAGCGTGATTTTTGGAACGTACGTGATCCAGGAGACTTGGAGTTTTAGTCAAGGAAGCTTCGAGGTGGCCATGAGGCAGGGAGGCGCGCCTGCCCCCCTGGGCGCGCCCCCCACCCTCGTGGGCCCCTCGTGGCTCCCCTGGCCGATTTATTTCGCCTATATATATCCATATACCCTAAAAACTTCGGGGAACAGAATAGATCGGGAGTTCCGCCGCCGCAAGCCTCTCTAGCCACCAAAAACCAATCGGGACCCTATTCCGGCATCCTGCCGGAGGGGGGGTCCCTCACCGGTGACCATCTTCATCATCCTGGCACTCTCCATGACGAGGAGGGAGTAGTTCACCCTCGGGGCTGAGGGTATGTACAAGTAGCTATGTGTTTGATCTCTCTCTCTCTCTCTCTCTCTCGTGTTCTTGAGGAGGTACGATCTTGATGTATCGCGAGCTTTGCTATTATAGTTGGATCTTATGATGTTTCTCCCCCTCTACTCTCTTGTAATGGATTGAGTTTTCCCTATGACGTTATCTTATCGGATTGAGTCTTTAAGGATTTGAGAACACTTGATGTATGTTTTGCATGTGCTTATCTGTGGTGACAATGGGATATTCACGTGATCAACTTGATGTATGTTTTGGTGATCAACTTGCGGGTTCAGTGACCTTGTGAACTTATGCATAGGGGTTTGCACACGTTTTCGTCTTGACTCTCCGGTAGAAACTTTGGGGCACTCTTTGAAGTACTTTGTGTTGGTTTGAATAGATGAATCTGAGATTGTGTGATGCATATCGTATAATCATACCCATGGATACTTGTGGTGACATTGGAGTATCTAGGTGACATTAGGGTTTTGGTTGATTTGTATGTTAAGGTGTTATTCTTGTACGAACTCTATGATAGATTGAACGGAACGGACTCTTGAATAGATCGATCAGAAAGGATAACTTTGAGGTGGTTTCATACCCTACCATAATCTCTTCGTTTGTTCTCTGCTATTAGTGACTTTGGAGTGACTCTTTGTTGCATGTTGAGGGATAGTTATATGAGCCAAAAATGTTATTATTGTTGAGAGAACTTGCACTAGTGAAAGTATGAACCCTAGGCCTTGTGTCCTAGCCTTGCAATACCGTTTACGCTCACTTTTACCGCTTGTTACCTTGCTGTTTTTATATTTTCAGATTACAAAAACCTATATCTACCATCCATATTGCACTTGTATCACCATCTCTTCACGAACTAGTGCACCTATACAATTTACCATTGTATTGGGTGTGTTGGGGACACAAGAGACTCTTTTTTATTTGGTTGCAGGGTTGCTTGAGAGAGACCATCTTCATCCTACGCCTCCCACGGATTGATAAACATTAGGTCATCCACTTGAGGGAATTTGCTACTGTCCTACAAACCTCTGCACTTGGATGCCCAACAAAGTCTACAAGAAGAAGGTTGTGTAGTAGACATCAATATCTTTTCTGGCGCCGTTGCTGGGGAGGTGAGTGCTTGAAGGTATATCTTTGGATCTTGCAATCGGATCTTTTTGTTTCTTGTTTTATCACTAGTTTAGTCTATAAAAGAAAACTACAAAAAAAATGGAATTGAGTTTGTCTCATATGCTTCATCTTTTTAATATCTTTCATGAAAATGATGGGAAGGAAAATTGTGCTCAATTGTTAGAAGAAGAATGCATTAGAATGTTTGGCACTAAATCTCTGTATGATGAGCATGATTGCAATGTTGTTAGTATGAACTCCTTGAATATCCATAGTACTAATGATGATTGCACTAGTCATGATGAAAATATCTCTTATAAGCATGTCGATTTTTGTGGAGTGCATAGAGTTTGCAAGTACATACCAAATAGAGAAGGTAGATTTTGCAAGAGGCATAAGTATTTAGAAACTAAATGTTTGCAAGAAAGGCTAAATGTGAGTGCTGAAAATTTAAAATATCTTTACCGTACTTGTTAACTTTGCAATGAACTTGGTCATTTAAATCTCTGATGCAAATTGTTTCATGATCGAATCGTGTCCAAAAATTGTGATGATTTGATTTCCCTTGCACATCATAATGAACTTAGTTTGCTTTTGCGTTATGAAGAAATGAAACATGCAACTGAGGGTATTCCAAAATTTAACCTTGAGAAATTCCTCGATATTGATCTAGAAGAAATTTATATGTATTGTGCGGTGAATTGCATTGAAAATCCTTATATTGCCAATTACATAAAGAAAAGAAAACAAATAGAAGATGAAGATAATACTAATGAAAGGGAAGAGACTTCCCAATATCCTCCTATTATTTCTTATGATGAATCAGATAACGAGGAGGAGCCTTCTATTCAAGCAATCTCATTAATAAGGAGCTCCAAAAGAAGGATTCAACCCACACATGATGTGAAGAAGAAAAAGAAAAGACGGAGAAGCAAAGGTAAGAAGGTATCCCTCCCAAATGATGTTGCTCCTACTACTCATTGTGATGATGATAATTGCTATACTATTGGTGCTATCCATACTATTAATGATGAGAATGATTATGCTTATGATATGAAAAGGGCCAAGCTTGGGGAAGCTATGTTTGATGAGGATGACATATTTGAGAATATATTTGCTGAAATTAATGTTTATCCCAAGCTTGGGGATGCTATGTTTAATGAAGATGATATTTTTAGCCTCCCAAGTTTTGATATGCAAATTTTTTATGATGATAGCATGCCTCCTACTTATGATGATTATATTGATGAAAGTGGGTTTGGAAGAGTGTCAACTTTAGGAAGTAATGATCCCACTATTTTGGAGGATGTTGAATTTTATTGTGACAATTATGAAAGTGGATTTGGAGAGGTCATGACTTTATTTAGTAATGATTCCACTATCTTGAAAGAGGTTTCAATTGATTATGATGAGAACAAAGTTGCTACTTATGATGATTATTGTGACGAAACTTATGCTATAAAAAGTAGTGATGATTATATTTATAAAACTGGTCATGATTATGATTAACCTTTTTCTGAACATTACTCTTTTAATATGGAAACAATTTATAGTATTCAAGTTTCTTATATACCCCCACTATTCCGAATGAGAAGAATTTTGCTTGTGTGGAGAGTAGTAAATTTTCTATGCTTGTAGATCATGAAAAGAATGCTTTAGGTGCTGGTTATATTGTTGAATTCATTCATGATGCTACTGAAAATTATTATGAGGGAGGAATATACGCTTGTAGGAATTGCAATAATACCAAGTTTCCTCTCTATGTGCTTAAAGTTTTGAAGTTATGCTTGTTTTGCCTTCCTATGCTTGTTGATTATTGTTCCCATAAGTTGCTTGCTCACAAAATCCCTCTGCATAGGAAGTGGGTTAGACTTAAATGTGCTAGTCATATTCTTCATGAGGCTCTCTTTATGTTTCAATTCTTATCTTTTATGTGAGCATCATTAAAATCATCATGCCTAGCTAGGGGCGTTAAACGTTAGCGCTTGTTGGGAGGCAACCCAATTTTATTTTTAGTTTCTTGCTTTTTGGTTCTGTTTAGTAATAAATAATCCATCTAGCTTCTGTTTAGATGTGGTTTTATGTTTAATTAGTGTTTGTGCCAAGTTAAACCTATATGATCTTCTTGGATGATAGTTATTTGATCCTGCTGAAAATACCAGAAACTTTCTGTTCACGAAATTTTTTGTTAAAAATCACCAGAACGTGATAAAATACTGATTCCAATTGCAGTAGATCAATAAACCAATTATCTAGGTCGTCCGATGTTGGTAGATTTTTCTGAGTTCCAGAAGTTTGCATTAGTTACAGATTACTACAGACTATTCTGTTTTTGACAGATTCTGTTTTTCGTGTGTTGTTTGCATATTTTGACGAATCTATGGCTAGTAAAATAGTTTATAAACCATAGAGAAGTTGGAATACAGTAGATTTAACACCAATAAAAATAAATAATGAGTTAATTACATTACCTTGAAGTGGTGTTTTGTTTTCTTTCGCTAACTGTGCTCATGAGATTTTCTGTTGAGTTTTGTGTTGTGAAGTTTTCAAGTTTTAGGTAAAGATTCGATGGACTATGAAATAAGGGCTGGCAAGAGCCTAAGCTTGGGGATGCCCAAGGCACCCCAAGGTAATATTCAAGGACAACCAAGAGCCTAAGCTTGGGGATGCCCCGGATGGCATCCCCTCTTTCGTCTTCGTTCATCGGTAACTTTACTTGGATCTATATTTTTATTCACCACATGATATGTGTTTTGCTTGGAGCGTCATTTTATTTTATTTTGTTTTGCTTGCTGTTTGAATAAAGTATCAATATCTGAAATTCTTAAATAAGAGAGAGTCTTCACATAGCTATATAATTATTTAACTACTCATTGTTCTTCACTTATATCTTTTTGGAGTAGTTTGTCATTTACTCGTGTGCTTTACTTATATCCTATGAGTAAATAGTTGAATGATTTGAATATCATAAATCTGAAATTATATATGTTTAATATGCTTATCCCATGGGGAGTAATGACTTTACATATAAGAAGTAGAGGTGGCAAATTTATTGAAGGTTAACAAACATTGTATTGGTCACTTGAACAATTCATGAAATAATATTGAAGGAAGAGAGGTTTCACATATAAATACACTATCTTGGACATATTTTGTAATTGTGAGCACTCATTAAAATATGACATGCTAAAAGGTTGATGTTGGACAAGGAAGACAACATAATGGGTTATGTTTTCTTATATCTGAAATAAAGTATATTGTCATGGATCTCCCAACACGTTGAGCTTGCCTTTCCCCCTTATGCTAGCCAAATTCTTTGCACCAAGTAGAGATACTACTTGTGCTTCCAAACATCCCTTAAACCAGTATTGCCATGAGAGTCCACCATACCTACCTATGGATTGAGTAAGATCCTTCAAGTAAGTTGTCATCGGTGCATGCAATAAAAATTGCTCTCTAAATATGTATGATCTTTTAGTGTGGAGAAAATAAGCTTTATACGATCTTGTGATATGGAAGCAATAAAAGCGACGGCCTGCATAATAAAGGTCCTTATCACAAGTGGCAATATAAAGTGACGTTCCCTCGCATTAAGATTTTGTGCATCCAACTATAAAAGCGCATGGCAACCTCTGCTTCCCTCTGCGAAGGGCCTATCTTTTATTCTTGTCTTTTACCTTATGCAAGAGTCATGGTGATCTTCACCTTTCATTTTTACATTTTATCCTTTGGCAAGCACATTGTGTTGGAAAGATTCTGATATATATATCCAATTGGATGTAAGGCATCATGAGCTATTATTGTTGACATTACCCTTGAGGTAAAAGGTTGGGAGGCGAATCTATAAGCCCCTATCTTTCTCTGTGTCTGATTAAAACTTTGAACTCGTAAATACCGCGTGAGTGTTAACAATTATGAAAGACTAAATGATAGTTGAGTACGTGGAGTTTGCTAAACCAAAGCTCTGACATAGACTCTTCCTGAAAATAAGATGAATTGTAATTGTCTGATGACTGATAACACAGTTTGTTAGTTTTCAAGAAAGTTTATGATATATACTTTAACATGTGAATAACTTGTTACTTGATCATGAGAAGCTTTATGAGATGAGCTACGGTTATGATATATAAGGATGCTAGAAAAGGTGACTGAAATTATCATTGATCAAACTTGTGCACCTGCTAGCATTCACACTTCATAAATTATTTCTTTTATCATTTACCTACTCGAGGACGAGCAGGAATTAAGCTTGGGGATGCTGATACGTCTCCAACATATCTATAATTTATGAAGTATTCATGCTATTATATTATCTGTTTTGGATGTTTATGGGCTTTATTATGCACTTTTATATTATTTTTGGGACTAACCTATTAACCCAGAGCCCAGTGCCAGCTTCTATTTTTCCCTTGTTTGATGTTTGAGAAAAGGAATATCAAACGGAGTCCAAACGGAATGAAACCTCCGGAGCGTGATTTTTGGAACGAACGTGATCCAGGAGACTTGGAGTTGAAGTCAAGGAAGCTTTGAGGTGGCCACGAGGCAGGGAGGCACGCCCCCACCCTCGTGGGCCCCTCGTGGCTCCCCTGACAGACTTCTTTCGCCTATATATATCCATATACCCTAAAAACTTCGAGGAACAGAATAGATCAGGAGTTCCACCGCCGCAAGCCTCTGTAGCCACCAAAAACCAATCAGGGCCCTGTTCCGGCACCCTGCCGGAGGGGGGATCCCTCACCGGTGTCCATCTTCATCATCCCGGCACTCTCCATAACTAGGAGGGAGTAGTTCACCCTCGGGGCTGAGGGTATGTACCAGTAGCTATGTGTTTGATCTCTCTCTCTCTCGTGTTCTTGAGGAGGTACGATCTTGATGTATCGCGAGCTTTGCTATTATAGTTGGATCTTATGATGTTTCTCCCCCTCTACTCTCTTGTAATGGATTGAGTTTTCCCTTTGAAATTATCTTATCGGATTGAGTCTTTAAGGATTTGAGAACACTTGATGTATGTCTTGCATGTGCTTATCTGTGGTGACAATGGGATATTCACGTGATCTACTTGATGTATGTTTTGGTGATCAACTTGCGGGTTCAGTGACCTTGTGAACTTATGCATAGGGGTTGGGACACGTTTTCGTCTTGACTCTCTGGTAGAAACTTTGGGGCGCTCTTTGAAGTACTTTGTGTTGGTTTGAATAGATGAATCTGAGATTGTGTGATGCATATCGTATAATCATAACCATGGATACTTGTGGTGACATTGGAGTATCTAGGTGACATTAGGGTTTTGGTTGATTTATATCTTAAGGTGTTATTCTAGTACGAACTCTATGATAGATTGAACGGAAAGATTAGCTTCGTGTTATTTTACTACGGACTCTTGAATAGATCGATCAGAAAGGATTACTTTGAGGTGGTTTCATACCCTACCATAATGTCTTCGTTTGTACTCCGCTATTAGTGACTTTGGAGTGACTCTTTGTTGCATGTTGAGGGATAGTTATATGATCCAATTATGTTATTATTGTTGAGAGAACTTGCACTAGTGAAAGTATGAACCCTAGGCCTTGTTTCCTAGCATTGCAATACCGTTTACGCTCACTTTTACCGCTTGTTACCTTGCTGTTTTTATATTTGCAGATTACAAAAACCTATATCTACCATCCATATTGCACTTGTATCACCATCTCTTCGCCGAACTAGTGCACCTATACAATTTACCATTGTATTGGGTGTGTTGGGGACACAAGAGACTCTTTGTTATTTGGTTGCAGGATTGCTTGAGAGAGACCATCTTCATCCTATGCCTCCCATGGATTGATAAACCTTAGGTCATCCACTTGAGGGAAACTTGCTACTGTCCTACAAACCTCTGCACTTGGAGGCCCAACAACGTCTACAAGAAGAAGGTTGTGTAGTAGACATCAAGTTCCTACTAGGAGCAAAAGACAGAGGACTGCAAAGTCCTTTGGTGATGATTTTCTTGTATATCTCGTAGATTACAGTCCTAGTTCTATTTCAGAGGCCTATGCATCTGAAGATGCTGACTACTGGAAGGAAGCGGTCCGTAGTGAGATGGATTCCATCTTGGCAAATGAAACTTGGGAGATCACTGATCGTCCTTATGGGTGCAAATGGGTATTCAAGAAGAAACTTAGGCCTGATGGTACTTGAGGGAGTCCTGGATTAGGGGGTGTCCGGATAGCCAGACTACCATCATCAGCCGAACTATCATTGGCCGGACTATCATCATCGACCGGACTCCAAGACTATGAAGATACAAGATTGAAGACTTCACCCCGTGTCCGGATGGGACTTTCCTTGGCGTGGAAGGCAAGCTTGGTGATACGGATATGTAGATCTCCTACCATTATAACCGACTCTATGTAACCCTAGCCCTCTCCGGTGTCTATATAAACCGGATGGCTTTAGTCCGTAGGACAACAATCACAACAACCCTTACAATCATACCATAGGCTAGCTTCTAGGGTTTAGCCTCCTTGATCTCGTGGTAGATCCACTCTTGTAAACATCCACAATATCAATATCAATCAAGCAGGACGTAGGGTTTTACCTCCATCAAGAGGGCCCGAACACAGGTAAACATCGTGTCCCTTGTCTCCTGTTACCATCCGCCTAGACGCACGATTCGGGACCCCTACCGAGATCCCCGGTTTTGACACCGACATTGGTGCTTTCATTGGGAGTTCCTCTGCGTCGCCACCGATAGGCTTGATGGCCCTTCAATCAACAACGACGCAGTCCTGGGTGAGACCTTTCTCCCGGACAGATCTTCAGATTCGGGCGGCCGCTGCGGGCCAACTCCCTTGGCCATCTGGAGCAGATCGAAAGCTACGCCCCTGGCCATCAGGTCAGGTTTGGAAGCCTAAACTTCACGGCCGACATCCGCGGGGACTTGATCCTCGATGGATCTGAGCCGCAGCCGGGTGTGCCGCGTTGTCACGATGGGTATGACCTAACTCTGCCGCCGGACAGCCCCTTGGAGGCCGCACATGAATCCGCTCCGACTCATAGTCCGGAGCCGATCGCTCGGATCGAGGACGGATGGCTGGACACCGCCTCGAGAGCCGCAATTCCTACGGCGATGGAGCCGAACACTTACCTTGTCCCCCGTAAAGCCCATGACTCCGAGGTGCCGGACTCCCTGCCGGACTCCGAACCTCCTGCGCCCCTGCCAGTCGAATCCGATTGGGCGCCGATCATGGAATTCACCGCTGCGGACATCTTTCAGCACTTCGCCCTTCGGCGATATCATAAATTCATTAAAGCATCTCTCGCTATCCGGAGAGCCCTGGCCGAACTACGGCCAGGACGGTTGGGATGCGGATGACGAAGAAATTCAGATCCCACCCACCACCCACTTCGTAGCCACTGTCGACGATTTAACCGACATACTCGACTACGACTCCGAAGACATCGACGGTATGGACGACGATGCCGGAGACTACCAAGAACCAGTGCCTACAGACACCTTTGGAAGACCACCTCGTCATACGACATATACATGGTGGACACCCCAAAAGACGGGACGGCGAAGAAGCAACGGAGGCCGATTCCTTAAAGAAACAGCCCAAGCGCCGACGTCGGGGCGCCGCTCTAAATCCCGCCACGACAAGAATGGAGATTCCGACAGAGATAATAACACCCGTAAAGTGCGAAGACAACTCCCTCCAAAGACGATCCAAAGACAGAGGAAGCAGAAGCAAGCCCTCAGGAGAGGGCGGCAGACGAAGAGGTCGAGGATGAAAATTACTTACCTCCCTCCGGAGATGAGGCAAGCCTCGGCGACGACGAATTCGTCGTGTCTGAGGATCCCGTCGAGCAAGAGCGTTTTAGACGCAGGCTAATGGCCACGGCAAACAGCCTAAAGAAAAAGCAACAACAGCTTCAAGCTGATCAAGACCCTCTTGGCCGGCGGATGGACCGAGGTCCTCGCGGCCGAAGAGTATGAACTCGAACGCCCCTCCAAAGGTTACCCAAAACGCAAGTTGCTCCCCCGATTAGAGGAGGCAGCATCACCAGCGCACAATACGGCCGACCGACCACCTCGTGGCCGCGATAGAGAGGCGTGCAAGCCCTCCACCAAAACCGTACCCCGGCAACGCTCTAAAAGCAGGAAGCAACGGGGGAACGCGCCGGACTTGCGAGATATATTGGAGGACAAGGCAAGACAATCCAGATCTATCTATGGATCACGTGGATGCCCAACGACCCACGACGAATACCGTCGCACCGGATACAACTACTCCGGCCGGGCCGAACACAGCAGACAACGCTCTCTCGAGCTACGACACGATATTGCTCAATACAGAGGCGCCGCACACCCACTATGCTTCACTGACGAAGTAATGGATCATCAAATCCCTGAAGGGTTCAAACCCGTTAATATCGAATCCTACGATGGCACAACAGACCCCGTGGTCTGGATTGAGGATTATCTCCTCCATATACACATGGCCCGCGGCGACGATCTTCATGCCATCAAATATCTCCCGCTCAAGCTTAAAGGACCAGCTCGGCATTGGCTTAACAGCCTGCCCGCAGAGTCAATTGGATGCTGGGAAGACCTGGAAGCCGCATTCCTCGACAACTTCCAGGGCACGTATGTGCGACCACCGGACGCAGATGACCTAAGCCACATAATCCAGCAGCCAGACGAATCGGCCAGGCAATTCTGGACACGGTTCCTAACAAAGAAAAATCAAATCGTCGACTGTCCGGATGCAGAGGCACTCGCTGCCTTCAAACATAACATCCATGACGAGTGGCTGGCCCGGCACCTAGGACAGGAGAAGCCGAAATCCATGGCAGCCCTCACATCACTCATGACCCGCTTCTGTGCGGGAGAGGATAGCTGGCTAGCTCGCAGTAACAACCTCAGCAAAAATGCTGGCAGTCCGGATACCAAGGACCGCAATGGCAGGTTGCGTCGAAACAAAAACAAGCGCCGCATTAACGACGACGGCAATGAGGATACGGCAGTCAACGCCGGATTCCGAGGCTCCAAACCCGGTCAACGGAAGAAGCCATTCAAAAGAACCACTCCGGGCCCGTCCAATTTGGATCGAATACTCGACCGCTCTTGTCAAATTCATGGAACCCCCGAAAAGCCAGCTAACCATACCAACAGAGATTGTTGGGTATTCAAGCAGGCAGGCAAATTAATCACCGAAAACAGTGACAAGGGGCTACACAACGATGACGAGGAAGAGACCCGGCCGCCGAACAACAGAGGACAAAAGGGATTCCCCCCTCAAGTTCGGGCGGTAAACATGATATACGCAACGCATATTCCCAAGAGGGAGCGGAAGCGTGCACTAAGGGACGTATACGCGATGGAGCCAGTCGCCCCAAAATTCAACCCATGGTCCTCTTGCCCGATCACTTTCGATCGAAGAGACCATCCGACCAGTATCCGCCACGGCGGATTCGCCGCATTGGTTTTAGACCCAATCGTTGATGGATTTCACCTCACGAGAGTCCCGATGGCCGGCGACAGAGCCTGAACCTGCTTTATCGAGGATACAAAGGCGCAAGATGGGCATAGACCCTTCAAGGATTAAACCTACAACGACGACCTTCAAAGGCGTCATACCGGTGTCGAAGCCAATTATGCGAGGCTCGCCACATCGAAGTGGTCTTGGATCCCGGATAATTTCCGAAGCGAGGAGTTAATCTTCGACATAGTCCCGTTCGCGGCGGCTATCACGCTCTGCTCGGACGAACCGCGTTTACCAAAATTCAACGCGGTGCCGCATTATGCATACCTTAAGCTCAAGATGCCAGCCCTCGTGGAGTCATCACGGTCAATGGAAACACGGAACGCCTCCTCCGAGCGGAGGAACATACAATGACTCTCGCGGCATGTACAGAGCAGCCTTTTAAGGCAATTCTCGAGTCCAGCTGTTAAACGACCGGACACGACCAAAGCGTGCCGGAGCAACATCAACCAAGACCACTGGCACGTTACGTACGCAGCGTAATGCGGCCCTAACCCCAGCCCTCGCAAAATTGCAAGACAAACTCTCACAGACATTATTACGCCTGAGATACCATGGGCATAGGGGAAGGCACAACCACAACAGGCCCAGTGTGGTTCGACCACACCAGGGGCTCCCAAGTGTGTCGCCTTTTTTTTCTTTTACTTTTCTCTTTTTATATTAACTCAGTCCGGCGCGAACTCCGCCGAACTCATGATGCAACAGCCAGGGAAGGACAAAGGCCGTGACGGACACTCAGGTGGTCTCCATCACAAGCATTAAATTTGTTAAATAAAACATTCCGCGGCCTACCCCTAGAGGGAGACGCCTTTAATTCGTCCAATCCCTTGCTTTCCGCACTATTTGTATCATGCCGCACCGATAGCATATCTTTTCGAATAAAATGCAGCACTTTTGCCTATAATTGCATTACTTTATATATATATATATATATATATATATATATATATGTTCATTTACGACATGTTGCACCCGTGCATCTTGGTACGGCCAAACACACCAGGGGCTTATGTCCTCCGCTTTATGGTGTGATAAAGTCCGCACACTTTCTCAAGTGCGGCACCCCGAACTTATAGCATTATATGAATCAGCTCCGAATCCTGCCTTGGGTCAATAGTTGGGTTTGCCCGGCTCCCATGTTCGGCACCTTACGCCCGTTCTATCGGCTAAGGTAGCACTGGGAGAACCACTGCGATTGCGCCCCGGTTGAGCCGGGTTAACGCCTCAGTGGAGAAAGCTAAAACTGACTGTCATGATAAGGCGAGAGACTGATCGCTGTTCGAGAGGTCCTTTCGGGTCCTTAAAGACCTACGCCGCTTCGAGCGAAGTTCAATTATGTCCGATGAAGGCGTGGATAGCGCCCCAATTCGGTCTTCCGAATACTAGGGGCTTCGCCGAAATTTAAAATTATAGAATTCTATGGCTAAGTGAGAGTGTTCAAGCACTATAAGTCCGGTTGCCTTGTTCGTTGTGTTGAGCGCCTCCTAGATGGACCCAAAAATGGGAACAAGAGTGCTCAAGTTTATCCCGAACACCCCAAAGACTTTCGTGGCATGGGGGCTGAAGCCGACGACTTGCCATCTCTCAGATTTAATAAACGACCGCACAAAAGGTAATATTTTAAATTAAACAAGTGTTGCTTAGCGCATATGAACAAGGTTTTCAGCGCACAGGATAACACATTGCGAATTCACTCAATAATTACATCCCTGGGGCACTCATCCGCAATCTTGCGGGCACCCTTCAGGACAGCCTTATAGTAAATTTCGGGCGTACGATGCTCCTTGCCCGGGCGTAGCGTCGATGATTAGCTTCTCCGCATCCAGCTTGCCCCAATGCACCTTTGCGCAGCAAGGGCCCGACGAGCACCTTCAATACAAAGCGAGCGCTTGATAACCTCCACCCGAGGCTCGCATCCACCAGCCGTCGCACGAGGCCGAAGTAGCTCCCAGGCATGGCCTCTCCAGGCCACAGCCGGACTATGAGGCCCTTCATGGCCTGCTCGGCCACCTTGTGAAGCTCGACCAGCTGCTTCAGCTGGTCGCTAGGGGGCACCGGATGGCCGGCCTCAACATACTGAGACCAGAAGACCTTCTCCGTTGAGCTCCCCTCCTCTGCTCGGTAGAATGCGGCTGACATCGAGACACGCTCTGCGAGGCAGATCTGCAAACGCCTCGAGAGCTCCGAATTCGGGTAAGTAACACGTAATTTACATTCACATGCTTGCTTTGCATGAAAATGCCTTACCCGCCGCTATCTTCCTCATCAACTCAACCTCTGAAGGGACTTATGGGCCTCGGCCTTGGCGGTTTTGGCACTTTTCGAGAGCCGAGGCAAGCTCGGACTCTCGAGTCTTTGAGTCACGCTCCAACCTCTCATGCTTTTCCATGAGAGCACAGAGCTCTTGCTGCACCACCGCCACCCGCGCCTCTTGCGTTTCTCGCTCTCCCCGGTCCGTGTCCGCATTGCGTTCGGCCGCAGATACGGCCTCCTTCAGGGCCGCCACCTCGTTCGTGGGCCCTGCAGGACCCATGTTATCCTTGTTATTTTTTGTCGCAACCTAAATCCTTTTCTCAGAAGGTACAAATTCAAAGCGGTGTTACTCACCTTCTTTGTCTTGGAGCTGCTTCTGGCGGCCGAGCTCTTGCCGGACCGCTCGAGCTCCTGCTTCAACGCACCGACCTCCGCAGTAAGTGCGTCGAGAGGTCAGCAGCGTAACTGCAACCCATATTGACATAATTTTTAGCAACCTCACAGATATCTTTTTTTTCAGATCCTCAGTCCGCTTTTCTTCCGAACACCGAACCGAGCATCATGGGCTACTGTCTATGCGGTATTACATTGCATATTTTAACTTCTTACCTCAAAGCCCGATAGAAGGCTATTGCAGGCTTGGTCAGCCCGCCTTTGGCGAAGCTGCACCTTTCGAATCACCGCACTCATAATAGTGCGGTGTTCTTCCTGATGGAAGCGCTCTGCAGCGCCTCAAAAATTGCCCGGCGCCTCGGTTGGACGGAAGCCGCGGCGTCACGGTCTTGCCCTTGATCGAAGGGCCGCTGCCGGACTCTGGAACCACTGCGGGTTACATTGTGGAGTCCGGCGCAAAGTCCGGGAGGCGCCTTATGGCGCCTCCGAGCCTCCCCGATGTGTCCTTCCGGGATCCCACCTTGGCGTCTTGGCGTCGCGAGGGGTGGAGGCGGTCGGGATGGAGTCTACATCCGACGAAGCCAATGACCCGCTCGATGAAGCGGGGAGATCATCACTGGCCGGACTACAGGCAGCATGCGGCGTTAGAATGACACTATGTGACGCAGAAAAAGAAATTATAAATCATTCAGGAATCCGGATACTTACGATCTCGCCGGAGGCCCGGCCCTTGAAGGCCATTCTTCCTCGCCAACGTTGATGTTGGCGGAGCTGTCCGGGAACAGTCCTTCCCTCTTGGACCCTTCGCCTCCCCTGTTGGGGAAGCCTTCCTCTTCCTCTCTCCTCCTCCGGGAGAGAGTCCTCTTCTTCCTCCTCATTTTCGGGAGGAGTCCGCCCGAGTCGTCGGACACTAAACGGGCACTCTTTCGAGCACCCGTGGCCTCCTTCTTGGCCTTCTTCTCCGGCACCACATGCGGTGCGGAACCAACAAATTTCGCTAGACGGCGTCTCTTGGATTTTCTGGCATAGGAGCCGGACAGTAATCTGCTCCGCCTTCTTCATCCAAATCTGTCAAAGGAAAAGGGAAATTAAAACCCGCATAGAGTCAAACTATGAAAAACAAGTGTCCCGTAAAGGGTAGAATCACTTACCTCGTCGGCTGGCGCTGCGGCGAAATCCGCGATCTTGATCGCGGATGTGGGCGGCGCCCTTGAACAGCACCTTCCAGGCGCCTTCGTACGTTGTGTCGAAGAGCTTGTTCAGCGCCTGGTGCTGTTCCGGATCGAACTCTCATAGATTGAATGCCCGCTCTTGGCATGGGAGAATACGGCGGACGAGCATGACTTGGACCACGTTAACCAGCCTGAGCTTCCTCACCAGCTTCTTGATACAGGTTTGGAGTCCCGTCAGCTCCTTCAAACTGCCCACAGCAAGCCCTTCTCTTTCCAGGAGGTGAGCTGCGTGGGGATACCAGATCTAAACTCGGGGGCCGCCGCCCATTTAGGGTCACGCGGCTCGGTGATGTAGAACCACCCTGATTGCCACCCCTTGACGGATTCCACGAAGGCCCCTTGAACCAAAGGGCGTTGGGCATCTTGCCCAACATCGCACCTCCGCACTCCGGCTTGAATGCCCTTCACTACCTTGACTTGACATTGAAGGTCTTGAGCCACAAGCGAAGTGGGGCTGGATGCGAGAGGAAGGCCTCGCACGACGATAAACGCCGAGATGTTGAGGATGAAGTTCGGCCGATCATGGAAATCCAGGCCGTAGTAGAACATGAGCCCCCGGACAAAGTGGTGAAGTGGAAAGCCCAGTCCGCGGAGGAAGTGGGAAAGAAAGACAACCCTCTCATGGGGCCTAGGGGTGGGGATGAGCTGCCCCTCGTCGGGCAGCCGGTCTTGTGATGTCGCCGGAGAGGTATCCCGGCGCCCGTGCGATGGCGATGTGCTCCTCCTTAACGGTGGAGGCCAACCATTTACCTCCCGCTCCAGACATGGTCGGAGAAGGTTGAGACGAGATGCGCGAACTTAGGCGCTGGAGCTTGAGTGCGCGGAGATAGATAAGCAAAGGAGGAAGAAGGCGTAGGTGAGAAGGTGAATCCTTATCCCTTATATGGGTGGGCGAAATCTCACGCGTTCCCCACCGGCTGGTAAAACTTCGCTTATCTCCCAAAGCGTCACCATCAATGATGCGGTTGGGTTACCCACGCCCGTATTGATGAGAATCCGGATTAAGGGGAAACACGATCTCTGCTCGACAAGGCGTGCCAAGGAAACCGCTTCGCTAAATGCGCCGAGGTGGTAAAGTAAAAAACAATTCGAGTAATGGCTTGGTAGTGGTGTGACGTCATGCCACGGAAAACGCCGCCAGATTGAACTTGTGTATATGTTATTATTCTCTCTCACGGTGGAGCGTGGAATTTATTTTGCGAGCCGGACACTATCCTGGTGTTCACAATCTTCTATCATTTGGAGGAGGAACCCGCCTTGCAATGCCAAGCAATATACGCGCGGACTTATCGTCATTGAAGCCTGGTTCAGGGGCTACCGAGGAGTCTGGATTAGGGGTGTCCGGATAGCCGGACTACCATCGTCACCGAACTATCATTGGCCGGACTATCATCATCGACCGGACTCCAAGACTATGAAGATACAAGATTGAAGACGTCACCCGTGTCCGGATGGGACTTTCCTTGGCGTGGAAGGCAAGCTTGGTGATACGGATATGTAGATCTCCTACCATTGTAACCGACTCTATGTAACCCTAGCCCTCTCCGGTGTCTATATAAACCGGATGGCTTTAGTCCGTAGGACAACAATCACAACAACCCTTACAATCATACCATAGGCTAGCTTCTAGGGTTTAGCCTCCTTGATCTCGTGGTAGATCCACTCTTGTAAACATCCACAATATCAATATCAATCAAGCGGGGCGTGAGGGTTTTACCTCCATCAAGAGGGCCCGAACCTGGGTAAACATCGTGTCCCTTGTCTCCTGTTACCATCCGCCTAGACGCACAGTTCGGGACCCCCTACCCAAGATCCGCCGGTTTTGACACCGACAGTACTATTGAGAAATACAAGGCACGTCTTGTGGCCAAGCGTTATACCCAAAAGGAAGGTGAAGACTTCTTTGATACTTACTCACATGTGGCTCGGCTGACCACTATTTGGGTACTACTTTCTCTAGCGGCCTCACATGGTCTTCTCGTTCATCAAATGGATGTGAAGACTGCTTCCTTAAATGGAGAGTTGGATGAGGAAACTTACATGGAACAACCAGATGGTTTATAGTAGATGGTTAGGAAGGAAAAGTGTGCAAGTTGCTAAAGTCTTTGTATGGACTTAAGCAAGAACCCAAGCAGTGGCATGAGAAGTTTGAAAGAACCTTAACAGCTGCAGGCTTTTTTGTAGATGAAGCTGGTAAATGTGTGTACTATCGCCATGGTGGTGGCGAGGGAGTTATCCTTTGCTTGTATGTTGATGACATTCTGATTTTCGGAACAAACCTGAATGTTACTAAGGAGGTCAAGGATTTCCTATCTCGTTGTTTTGAGATGAAGGATTTAGGAGTGGCTGATGTCATTTTGAACATCAAGTTGTTGAGAGACGATGATGGTGGGATTACATTGCTTCAATATCACTATGTGGAAAAGATATTGAGTCGCTTTGGCTATAGTGACTGCAAGCCCTCTCCAACACCATATGATGCGAGTGTGTTACTTCGAAAGAATCGAAGAATTGCTAGAGATCAATTGAAATATTCTCGGATTATTGGCTCGCTTATGTACTTAGACGGTGCTACAAGACCTGACATCTCTTTTGCTATTAGCAAACTGATTCGGTTTGTCTCAAAACCAGGAGATGTGCATTGGAAAGCTCTAGAGAGAGTTTTGTGTTATTTGAAAGGCACTGCGAATTATGGAATTCACTACACCGGGCACCCAAAGGTGCTTGAAGGGTATAGTGACTCAAACTGGATCTCAGATGCTGATGAGATAAAGGCCACGAGCGGATATGTATTCACTCATGGAGGTGTCGCTATTTCTTGGAAGTCTTGCAACCAGACCATCTTAACGAGGTCAACAATGGAAGCAGAACTCACAGCACTAGATACAGCTACGGTTCGAAGCAGATTGGTTTCGTCGGCTCTTGAATGACTTGCCAGTTGTTGAGAAACATGTACTGGGTATCCCTATGAACTGCGACAATCAAACTGTAATCACGAAAGTGAGCAGCTTAAAGGATAACATGAAGTCATCACGACACATTCAGAGAAGGTTAAAGTCTGTCAGGAAAATGAGAAACTCCGGAGTTATTGCATTGGATTATATCCAAACGTCTAAAAATCTGGCAGATCCTTTCACTAAGGGTCTATCACATAATGTGATAGATAATGCATCGAGGGAGATGGGTATGAGACCCACAATATGAGTTGTTCACAGTGGTAACCTAGTCTATGTGATCAGAGATCCCGTGAATTAGATGTGGAAGACAAGTTGTTGGTCAACTGAGAGGAGAGTATCCTTACTATTAAACAATACCACTCCATGAAGATGCAATACTCTCCTAATCTGCATGGCAGGTTGATGTATATCTTAATGTGTTCTAAGTGGCTCATTGAAGCAGAGATGTCATCCCGCAGAACATCTTTTGAAGAACACACCTATATGAGTATGATTATTAAACGTCGCAATCTATGAGAGTAGGGTTCTCTCTAGTAAACTCATGAAAGGTCTCGGAGTATGATGCATAAGATCCACCCGCGGGGAAGAGCCACGGTAGCCACGTATCGGTCAAGGCTTTATGTGAAGCTAGATTCGCAGAAAACTTGCAGTTCAAGGCCAGTCCACTGTTCAAGTTGCTTACTAGTGTAGCATAGAGTTCTAGGTGGAAGTTCAACTTAACAGTCTCCACTGCATTACCGGTATATAAAACAGTGTATTGGAACCAAAGGCAAATTTTGTGTGCCTCTGGGATCTGGTGGGGGATTGCTAGAATTTTATCTATTTTGGGCCTAGCCCAATAGCAGTTTCAGAAATTCCTAATAAATCCTAGAGGCCCACGTAGCCCATTCGTGCAAGGCAAGAGGTGGAACTAAAGTTTAGTCCCACATTGCTAGTTTAGAGGGAGTTGGACCTCTTTATAAGGGAGGGTCTTTCTCCACATGTATGAGGATGAGAACAAGAGGGACATCCACACGCGCTCCTCCTCCGCTGCCTGCCTCGCCACGCCTCGCCTCGTCATGACGCACCGCAGGTTGCGGGAACGAGCCGATGTCTAAATTTTTGCCACGCACGATGGGTATATGAAAGGTCACGCGGAAGCTGAAACGTTTTGCTGCAGTGGAGATTGAATATGAACGACGCATCTCTTCGCCTGCTGCCTATTCGTTTCGTCTCTCTCGTTCCCTTCAGCTCCCGGCGCAGCCTCTCGCCTCCTTCTCTTGCGCCTATAAAAGGGAGGTCACTCCTCTCAGAGAGACACACCAGAACTTCTTCTTCCTCTAGCCACAAGTTCCTGAGCACTTCGCTGCTGCTACGTTCTTCCCCATCCAGACTTGCGGCGTGCACCGCAGGTCGGGACAGTAGGCCTCCAAAACTGCACCTCTTTGAGTCGTGTACGGGAGAAGGGTGATAAGGTTTTCGGGGAGCGCTTCGCGTGACTATTGACTTCTTCGTCCCGGATGCCCCAGACTCCGACGACTACTTCCCCGACGACGACTTCTTCCCCGACGTCGACAACCTCCTCGATGACATGGCTGCCGAGGACACCGACTCCAAGTCCAGTGCTTCTGCTGCTGCTGTCCCGTACGCGTTCTTCCTCTTTCTATTAGAGGCCCTGCTAAAGTTCTTTGTTATAGTGTTTGCCCTAGATATGTTAGACTCTGTTTCATATATGCAACTTGCTATACTGTCTGCTCTAGATGTGTTTAGTTACAGTTCATATATGAAGGTGATATTTACCTTCTCTTTGTCAAATCGCATGACTTGTTTTATCACTGCTATACTAGTCGTGCTTTATGTAGTATTTCTGTTAATAAAATCATTCGGTAAATTGCTCATATTTCCAACAAGTATCTTCTTGGTGTGAGTTTGGTGTGACATTGTGGCTTGGCTTGGTTCTCTCGATGTCAATCCCAGGGATTGAGGTTTGATGGGTAGCGTTAATGATTGGTTACTCGGGATCTCATAAACCAGGGGCCACTCGAGGAAGGCCATGTCCTCCATGTTGATGTTGATCTCTTGGGAGCTTTGGAAGGAGTGCAATGCGAGGGTCTTTTGAAACACCGTCACTCCTCCAACGGTCATGGGTTGCAACATCAAGGAAGAAATTCGTTTGTGGGTGCTCGCAGGTGCTAATCACTTGGGTTCTGTAATGCCACGAGAGCGATTACCTTTTTTCTTGCCCTCTGTCGGGATTTGTTACAAACCTTTAATGAAATGACAAGTCATTTGCCTTGTTTAAAATTAAAAAAGACACGGTAGCATTGCAGTACATCGATTTTTGGAAATGGAGGCATGCCCCCGGCCTCTGCATGATGATGATGCATGCAGCCATCTTATTAAAAATCCACAAAGTATCGTCATAAAAGTCTTACAGCTCACAAACGGTGCAGAACAAAGTAAAAAAGGAAAATTACATGCTGACAAAGGCAAATGATACGGTAATGAGAAGGATAAGCTCCCTAGACTCCTATCCTGTTATGCGAGCGCCATCCGAACCGGTTGAATATAACCCGAGCTACCATCTCCCATTGGTTGCACCCAGTAATCAAAGGCTCCCTGGAGTCCATAGGAGTGAGTAAGGACCACGTACGGATCCAAGCTGTAGCTCTGAAGATGACCTGCAAGAAAGTTAAGTGTGTTGTCTGTTAAAAATCATATCATTCATGTAGTTCCATATAGCCCATAATAGCGCACATATTCCAATCCGAATACGAGCCGCAGTAATCTGTTCAACCCCAGCTAACCACATCCCAAATAATGACGCAATATCGACTGGAGGATTAATGTTGAAAGCTATATGAATCGTTTTCCAAAGTAGCTTGGCAAGTGGGCATTCAAGAAATAAGTGCTGTATTGTTTCATCATGATCACAAAAACAGCACCGCGAACTTCCTACCCATCATCTTTTAATTAAGTTGTCCTTTGTGAGTATCACTTGCTTGTGGACAAACCACATAAAGATTTTAATACGCAAAGGAACCTTAACCTTCCAGATGTGCAACGACCTTGAGAGTGGGCCAGAATTAATCAAATCCATATAGAATGATTTCACCGTAAAAATCCCATTCTTAGTTAACTTCCATTGTGTCGAATTCGGCTGGTTGGAGAGTTGAACTTCTATCAGTCTCTGAACCAAGTGCATCCAGGCAGTCCATCTCTCACCAACTAACACACGTCTGAACTAGATGTTCAAGGGAATAGTTTGAAGGATTGTGCCTACGTAATCCTCCTTACGTTGCACAATATTATAGAGGGTAGGATATTGGATGGACAACATATCTGCCACAATATTGAACAGAAGAGGAGACATGGAATCCCCTTGTCTCAACCCCTTATGTATCTGAAAATAGTGCCCGATACCATCGTTCACCTTAATTACGACACTACCCTTCTGGACTTGGGTATCCACTTAGTTCCTCCAGGCTTCACTAAAACCTTTCATGCGCATTGCCTGCTGAAGAAAAGGCCACTTTACTTTATCATATGCCTTCTCAAAATCCACTTTGAAGATAACCCCATCCAGTTTTTCCGAGTGGATCTCATGAAGTGTTTCATGCAGAACGACCACCCCTTCCAGTATGTGTCGCCCCGGCATGAATCTTTATGCAGCTTGGTTGGATCACTGAATGAGCAATTTGTGTCAATCTATTGGTTCCAACCTTTGTGAAAATTTTGAAACTCACATTCAGCAGACATATGGGCCGGAATTGTTCGATCCGAACTGCCTCATCTTTCTTAGGTAGCAGCGTTATCGTACCGAAGTTAAGATGAAACAACTCTAAATGACCGTTGAAAAAGTCGTGAAACATAGGCATAAGATCATCTTTAATAATATGCCAACATTTCTTATAGAATTCAGCTGGAAACCCATCTGGTCCCAGTGCTTTATTCGGCTTCATTTGTGATATTGCCTGAAGAACCTCTTTTTCAAGAACGGTGCAGAGAGAATATCATTCTCCGCTGCCTGTAATTGAGGTATATCCTCAATCACATATTCATCAAGTGTCATCGAACTTGTATTCGGGGGTCCAAAAAGTTTCTTATAATAGTTAGAGATATACGCTTTCAGATTTTCATGTCCCACTATTGTCCCCTCGTCCTGTTCAAGCTGTATGATTTTCTTCTTCCTATGTTTACCATTTGCAACCATATGGAAGAATTGTTTATTGTCGTTCCCTTGGACAACCTTAAGCGTTTTAGCACGCAATGCCCACTTAAGCTCCTCCTCTCTCAAGAGAGCTCGTAGACCCTGCTCAGCCTCATACTTGGTTCTTTGCTCATTAACGGAAAGAAGAGTGTCTTCAGCCTTTAAGTCTAGTGCCTCAATAAATTGAGTAAGACACTCTTTTTCTTGTTTGTAAATCCCACTCTCATTTCTGGCCCAACCTCTCAAAAACTGTCGGAGATGTCTAATTTTATTTTGCCATCTCTCAACATGCGTCCTTCCACTAACCGGCTTAGCCCATTTGCATGCAATGATCTCCAAAAATCCTTCTCTATCGAACCAACTTTGTTCGAAGGAGAAGGTATTTTTATTTGCCACATGGGTAGCCTCACCCGAGTCGAATAGAAGTGGTGTGTGATCCGAGATCGCTCCCTGCATCGCATGGACCGACACCAATGGATACTTTTGTTCCCACTCCACACTAGCAAGTACCCTATCCAGCTTTTCATAAGTCGGAGTGGGTAACGAGTTGGCCCATGTAAATTGTCTACCGGTGAGTTCTATTTCTCAAATTAAGACTCTCGATAATCATGTTAAACATCATACAACGTCCATAAAAATTGTCATTGTTCTTTTCATCTCTCCTCCTGATTATATTAAAATCCCCCCTCCCCCGACTAGTATTGGCAGATTTTCATCTCCACAAATCAGCACCAAATCGGCCAAAAAGTCTAGTTTGAATTCAGGTTGTGCTGCCCCATATACAGTTACAAGAGACCACCGGAACCCATCCAGTTTTGATCTCACCCTGAATTTAACCGAAAAGTCTCCCTGAACCACATTAAGCACCACTAGCGTCTCACACCGCACGCTTAGTAAAATCCCGCCGGATCTTCCTCTAGGAGGTAAGATGTGCCAGTCAAAATCGATACCACTGGAGAGAGTTTGAAGAAACTGTGATGTGAAATTATCTCGTCCAGTTTCCAAAAGTGCAATAAAGTCTAAGTGTTGTTCTATCGTTGTCTCCGCTAAGAACCTTCGTTTAGCCAAGTTAGCTAGACCTCTACTATTCCAAAAGAGTCCTTTCATAAGTCATCATGGAATTTTTTTCTTAAGCCTAACTCTAGCACTTCTGCGTACTGCCGAAGTAGGATAAATTTTCCACTTCCAGGGTCGTTTGGGCTTCTCCCCAACACCCTGCGGGAAAGTAGGATTGGCGGCGACAGAAACTGCGCCCTCCATCAGGAGAGGTTCTATCGTATATGTATTCTCCGATCCCTCCTCATCCTCGGCCTTCGCACTAGGCAAAGGATTGTTACATATATTTGCGAGATCAACCATTCCTAAATTGTTCATTTCATTGTCATTCATGGGTTTGATAGATGCAAGGTTACGAATAATTTCGGAAGCCCTCTCCGCTTCCAAGTCTAAAAGATCGTTGACGGATTTGACGACCTCGGTTTCATTTGATCCCAAAGAAATTCCTAAGTCGTTTGCCTTATCCACTATTTCATTCTCTGTGAAGTGCAAAATTGAACAACTTTTATCAAAAGACGCACCTGTAGTAGCCTCGACATGACGAAGCATGGTTGCTCTCTTGGCACGCGCTAGCTGCAGGTCGTCCGCATCTGGCTGCCCCTGGATCCAGTTGCTGACACGCCTGCCAGCTGTCACCGAATCCGCAATCCCGCCGAAAGCGATAAGCTCCTCCGCCGTCCTCTCCCGAGGGGTATGCTCCCGACTCCCACACCCTTCCCCTAGCATCGGTGAAGGAGGGTAAGGCGTGGTCGAGCGGAAATCGGCCGCAGTGGTCAAGGGGGAAGGAGACCATGGAGCCACCTGCTCACTAGTCCCGTTCCCCCCTCGCCAACAGAGCAACGCGTCCCCTGTCCTTTGTGCACGGCGCGGTCCTGCGGAGGGGTTAAGGCACGGGGCTCCTGCCCGCACATCACTCCTAGCTCGCCTGGGATAACTGGGATAGAAAGAGCACCACGGACCTCCTGTCCAGGCGCCCCTCCCAAAGAGGTCAAGCCGGACACGTGTAGCTAGGCGCTATGGGCCTCCTGCCCATGCCCCCCCCCCACTCGCGGCCAACCCGGAAGTGTCCACCTGCCCACCGGGTGTGGAGCCCATCCTGACTTGGCCGCTGTCAGCATGTCGTAGACCCTGTGGTGCCTGATGTGGGGTATCGGAAACCTCGAGTGCCGTCATCGCCTTGCAGGCCGGAACCAACACCGGTGGTAGCTCAAGTTCCGCCGGTGTCAAAGTAATGGGCCGCGGGTAGGCTAACCCTAAGCCCATAGCCTTTCAAGACATCGGGGCTGATTGAGCCCCTCAAGACGCCAAGATGAAGGGCCGTCTTCTGGAAGCCGGCTGGAGGAACAGCCGGCTGCCCATAAACGGCCAAGTCCTAGAGGCGAGGTCAAGACAAGCCGACTCCTAACTGGCGGCTTCTAGGTAAGCCGGTCCCGAGGAGTCGGCCCGCGTCAACGGCAAAGCCCATGCCCTCATCGGCGGGGACGGGACGGGGAATGGCTACAGTGTAGCCCATGCCCTCCCCTTTCCAGGGGCTGGCGTGGCCACAATGCGTAGTACCGGAGGAGATCTCTGCCCGGCGCGGCACTGTTGCCATGCCATCCCTGACATCATCACGAGCAGGCGGAATCCTGCTCCCACGATGGCCTGTCTATACGGCCCAAGGACGATGGGCCCCACCAGTCAGCGAGAGCCCAGAAGACGGCAAGAGCCTTACCAGTCGGGCCCGAGGGAGGTCGGCCCCTAAGTCGCCCCTTCCTAGGGCCCCACGCGCCATTAATCAGACGAGACAGGGAGTGGCTACAGTAATCGCCCGCCAGGCGGCGGAGCTGCAGCCATGACCTCTGACCAAGCCCGTCATCAGAGACACGGCAACAGTGATCAGCTGCCGACAAGACCCGGAAGCGGCGGGTACGGCCTGTCGGCCCCGTACCCAACCAGTCGGCGGGGCCCACCAGGCGGCGGGCCCCAGCAGTCGGTGGAGAAGCCGCGGCGAAGAGATCGGTCGGGCCCTCGCCCGGCCGGATTACCATTGTACCCACAGGGGTAGGCCTATATAAACCCCTGTGGCACCCATGCAAAGGGGTTCCGAACCTGTTAGAACTAGACTCATACATACAGAGAGGAGAGAGCTAGCCTTGCTCTCTTCCACCTCTAGCATACAGCTCAAGGAGCGCCATTGTATCACTAGTGCCTTAGTGATCATGCGGAGACCCCGGAGAAAAGGACTAGGGGTGTTATCTCCACGGAGAGCCCCAAACCTGGGTAAAGTTCGCCGGCGTACGTGTCTACGCCTCATCCCGCTTCCAGGCACCGGCTACGTTCTACTCGCTCCCACCATGATAAGCCATCCTTTGGCATATGTCGCACCCAACCCCCGACATTTGGCGCCCACCATGGGGCGAGGTGCACCATCGTCCGGAGACCTGCTCTGGACGGGAACCCCTTTCCTCCCTGGCGAGCGCAGCCAGCCCGACACGCCAGACGGAGTTTGCACCGACGCGCTGCATGGCGTGGAAGTCGCCTGCGCGGCAAGCTGCCTCACTGATCTCATCGGCGAGGTCCACCTCTCCGGCGAGCCCGCGTTCGATGCGGGCACAGACGACCCTGAGGGCCTTCTCGCGGGCCTCCTCGATCAACTCCAGGTCACCAGCGAGCCAGCTGTGGACCTGGAGTCTGTAGGCTCCACCGACCCGATGTTGGTTGACTCCGACACCGCGTCGCTCGATGCGTTCCCCACCAACATGGTGGCGTACGATGAGCCGCTCCCTCGCACGGGGAGCGGCGGAAGCACCATCACGGAGGTGCTGGTCATCGGTCACGGCGAGCACTCCGGCGGAGGTACTCGCGACCCTCTCGATGCGGCGCTGCAAGACTTGGCGGCGCCCATGCCAGAAGACGCCGACGCCGAGACGCTGGAGGCACGCCGCATCCAGCTCGTCGAAGGCGCCAAGAAGCTGGCTAGCATGAGACGCTTGTCGGAAGCCTACCAGCACGAGATGGACCGCGCTGCGGGCGCCACGCCGGCTCCGGCCGGGCCCAGCCGCCTTGGCGTGGTCCAGCAGCGCGGCGTGGCCATCGCCAACCTGTTCGGGGCAGATCGCCCCGTCTGCGCCACGCCTGCGAAAAACATCCGAGCTGCTCAGGCAACAGCTGTAGAGCTGGACAAGTTCGAGGGCGAAGAACGTCGCCAGATGGCGGAGCGCGTCCAGTGGCTCCTCGACGCGGCTGCTGAGCAGCACGAGGCCGGCTACCGCACTGAGGCGCCACACCGGCAAGATGACGATCTGCCTCCCCGCCAAGATCAAGGCGCGACATCCCGGACGCCGACTGGTGGCGTCCGTGGAGGAAGAGACAAGGGGCCGGCTGCCAGCCGCAGTCGGACTCGGATCGCCATAGAGCGCGACCAAGACGGCCGCCCAAGAGCAGTGGAACGGCGGGACGACTGTCCGCCTCCTCCCCCTCACAGGGAAAGGCGTGTTTCCCCACCGCCTGTCGATCACCCGTCACTCGGCGACCGCCTTGGCCGCCTAGAAGGAATCAGAGAAAACGATGCCAGCCACCGGATTGACCGTCTCCATCGGTCCCTGGCGCTAGAAGAAGAATATGAGTTGGGTCCGCCGTGTTTCGGCCCCCGTATTTGAGACGAGCCCTTTCCCAAAGGGTTCACGCTCCCAAGAGACACGCCCAAATACACCGGCTCCGTGAAGCCGGAGGACTGGCTGGTCGACTACTCCACAGCCGTCAGCATAGCAAACGGCAACAAGCGCGTTGCTGTGAAATATGTTCCGCTCATGCTCCAAGGCACAGCCCGGACATGGCTGAACAGTCTGAAGCCCCGCAGCATCAACAGCTGGGTCGACTTCACCAACGCCTTCGTCCGCAACTTCACCAGCACGTACAAGCGGCCGCCCAAGCCCCGCCAGCTCTCCTTGTGTGTACAAGGCCCCAACGAGTCGACTCGCGACTACCTCACGCTTGTTGGGCGAGCTCCGCAACTCTTGCGGCGTGCACGAGGTGCAGGCCATCGAGTACTTCCCTGCTGGATGCCGAGAGGGCACTCTCCTCAAGCACAAGCTTCTCTGCGACGAGCCGGAGACCCTAGAAGGCAGAGATCATAGCAGACAAATACGCCACGGCCGACTCCTCCATGAAGGCAGAGATCCAAGTAAATGTGTCTGGCAAAGTGGCCCATCAAGCTCCCCAAACCCCGGCTGGTGACACCAGTCGACGTCAACAGCATAACGACCACAAGCGCAAGGCCACGCAGCCGGCTTCCACCGGCCCGGCGGTGGCGGCGATCGAACCAGCAGCCGGAAGGGCAACCTCCGCCCAAGCGCCAGAAGGGCGGCAAGCCCAACTGGCTGCCGGCTTTCTCATACGAGCAGACTCTGGATGCACCCTGCAAGTTCCATAGCGGTGCGAAGCCGTCCAACCACACCACTCGGAAGTGCCATTGGCTCACCAGGATCGCCAAGGGAGACGGCCTCGTGCCTCCCCCGCCTGCTGGGCAGCCGCCTCCTCCCCCGCCCCAGCAGCCGGCGGTCAGGCCAGTCGGAGCCGTACAAGATGAGTATCCAGAAGAGCACGGAGCCTATGTCGTGTTCACCAGCGTGGCCAGTGACCGACGCAGCAGACGGCTGCAACAACAAGTAGTGAATGCGGTAGCATTGGAGACCCCAGAGTTCATGCATTGGTCTGAAAAGCCCATCAGCTGGAGCAGAGCTGACCACCCAGAGGTGATGCCCAATCCTGGCTCTGATGCCCTGGTTTTCGATGCCACCTTTGCCACAGATAGGCGAGCCGCTCGTTTCTCCCGAGTTCTGATAGATGGCGGCAGCAGCATCACCATCCTGTACAAAGAAACCATGGAGAAGTTAGGAATCAAACAAAGGCAGCTCCAGCCCAGTCGGACTGTTTTGCATGGCATAGTTCCTGGCCTTTCACCGCTGCCAATCGGCAAGATCCGGATAGACGTCCTCTTTGGGGACAAAGATCACTTCCGCCGAGAGCCGATGCGGTTTGAAGTGGTGGACCTTGAGAGCCCATACCATGCGCTACTTGGCGGCCTGGTCCGCCAAGTTCATGGCGGTCCCCACTATGCCTACCTCAAAATGAAGATGCCGAGTTCCAAGGGATTACGACTATAGCCGGCGACTACAAGAAGTCGTCCGCTGCGGCGAGAGCGATCGGTTGGCCGAGTCCCTCGTGATCGCGGTGAAGCGGCTCCTTGACCGGGTCGTGGCGATGGCAGGCAAGCAACCAGAGATGTCGCCCGATCCCAAGGAGTCGGAAGCTGAGGGCTCATTCAAGCCGGCCAAAGAGACAAAGAAGATACCCTAGGACCCGGAGCACCCGGAGAGGTAGGCTGTCATAGGTGCAAACCTCGACAGCAAATAGGAAGGCGAGCTCGTCGATTTCCTCTGTGAGAATCGGGACATCTTTGCATGGTCCCCCAAAGACATGCCGGGTGTCTCGATGGATTTCGCCGAGCACAAGTTACATGTCCGGCCCGATGCCAAACCAGTCAGGCAGCCCTTGCGCCGCCTGTCAGAAGAGAAGAGAAGAGTCGTTGGAGAAGAGATAGTCCGGCTGCTGGCATCCGGCTTCATCATGGAAGTGTTCTTTCCAGAGTGGCTGGCCAACCCAGTCCTCGTGCTGAATAAAAACAAGCAGTAGCACATGTGTATTGATTATACCAGCCTCAACAAAGCTTGCCCCAAAGACCCCTTTGCGTTACCAAGAATCGACCAAGTGATAGACTCCACAGCTGGATGCGAGCTGTTGAGTTTTTTGGATGCATATTCAGGATATCACCAGATCAAGCTGAACTCGGCCGACAGACTGAAGACCGCCTTCATCACGCCATTTGGAGCCTTCTGCTACTTAACCATGACGTTCGGCTTGAGGAATGCCGGCGCCACGTTTTAACGTTGCATGCAGAAGTGCCTCCTCAAGCAACTCGCCAGAAACGCCCACGTTTACGTGGACGATGTGGTGGTGAAGACGGAGAAGCATGGAACGCTACTGGAAGACCTCAAGGAGACCTTTGAAAACCTGCGCCGATTTCAAATCAAGCTCAACCTAGAGAAGTGCGTCTTCGGAGTACCAGTCGACCAGCTCCTTGGATTCCTGGTCTCAGAACGCGGCATAGAGTGCAACCCCGTGAAGATCAAGGCCATCGAGAGGATGGATATACCCACCCGGCTGTTGGATGTGCAGAAGTTCACTGGCTGCTTGGCATCCATAAGCCGATTCATCAGTCAGCTGGGTGAGAAGGCTCTTCCCTTGTACCAGCTCATGAAGAAAACCACTTTTTTCGAGTGGAACGACAAAAGGCGAATGACTTTTCTCCAGCTCAAGAAGATGTTGACTACTCCACCTGTCTGGCGGCTCCGACTCCTAAGGAGCCCATGCTCCTCTACATCGCCGCCACCAACCGAAAGTGGTCGACAGTCATCGTGGTAGAGCGCAAGGAGGAAGGCAAAACCGCCGATCGTAGACCGGTATATTATTTGAGTGAAGTATTGTCGACCTCCAAGCAAAACTACCCCCACTACCAGAAGATGTGCTATGGCGTGCACTTTGCCGCCAAGAAGCTGAAGCCGTACTTCCAAGAACTCCCAATCACCGTGGTCTGCACAGCCCCACTGGCCGAGATCATTGGAAGCCGAGATGCTTCGGGCCGAGTGGCCAAATGGGCCATAGATTTGGCCCCCTACACCATCTACTACCAGCCTCGCACCGCCATCAAGTCTGGCGCTGGCCGACTTCCTCGTCATTGGGCGAGACTCCGATTGCCGCCTTACCGACTCCACCCATTGGCGGATGCATTTTGATGGTTCCAAGATGCGCACCGCTTTGGGAGCCGGCATCGTCCTCACCTCTCCCAAAGGCGACAAGATCAAATATGTGCTGCAAATCCATTTCGCCGCCTCCAACAACGTCGCCGAATACGAGGCACTCATTCACGGGCTCCGGCTTGCCAAAGAGCTCGGCATCCCCCGGATCCTGTGTTATGGTGACTCAATTGGTGGTCCAGCGATCGTCGGTATTTGGGGCGTAAAGATGCAAACATGGCGAGCTACCGCTTCCTCGTCTGACAACTCGATTGGATATTTTGAGGGGTGCGAATTCCTCCATGTGCCAAGGAACGACAACGAGCAAGCAGACGCCTTGGCAAGAATCGGCTCCACCCGTCACGCAATACCGACCGGCGTCGCCCTTCAGCGCCTCCTCAAGCCATCCGTCAAGCCATCGCCAGAATCAGATTCTATCTTTGTGCCGGATCCTCCTGAAGCAGTCGGATCCGACTTGAGAGCTCTAACGGCTAGCACGAGAATTCTGGTAGGCGGCCCGGGGGCCGCGACAGTCGCACCCAGCCCGGGGACTCCAGAACCCAGCCTGGGGACTGCAGCGGCCAGCCCGGGGACTTCAGAGCTCGGCCCGAGGACTGCACCAATCGGTCTGGGGACTTCATTGACCCAACAAGCGGCTGCCGACTCCAACCCGCCGCCTCCTGGCCCAACCGCCCTCGTCCAAGTTGCTGTCCTGACAGTCGCAGAAGTCGCAACACCTTCGTGGGCCCATCCCATCCTCAATTTCCTGGTGAACAGAGAGCTGCCGACTGATGAGGTCTCGGCCCGGCAAGTGCAACGCCGGGCAACAGCCTACACCATAGTCAATAGAGAGCTTGTGAGACGCAGTGTCACTGGTGTCTACAAGCGCTGCGTGGAGCCGGAGCAATGCCAAGCAATTCCCAAGGATATCCATCAAGGCGAGTGTGGCCACCACACAGCTTCAAGAGCACTTGTCGCCAAAGCCTGCCGCCATGGCTTCTTCTGGCCGACCGCTCTAGAAGACGCCAAGGGCTTGGTCCAAAAAATGTAAAGGGTGCCAGAAGTTCCGCTCCAAGCCCCATCAGCCGGTTTCTGCACTCAAGACTATTCCCATTGCCTGGCCCTTTGCCGTTTGGGGCCTGGACATGGTGGGACCATTCAAAACAGCGTGAGGCGGCATGACTCATCTTCTTGTCGCGGTGGACAAGTTCACCAAGTGGATAGAAGCAAAACCAATCAAGAAGCTGAATGGTCCAACAACTGTAACTTTCATCTCCGACATCACCATCCGGTATGGCATACCGCACATCATCATCACCGACAATGGCACAATCTTTGCCAAAGGCGCCTTGGCCCGTTTCTGCGCGACGCAGGGCATCCGACTGGACTTAGCATCCGTTGCCCATCTGCAGTCAAACGGCCAGGTGGAGCGAGCAAACGGCCTCATCTTGTCCGGCATCAAGCCCCGACTGGTCGAGCCTCTGGAGCGTTCGGCCGGCTGCTGGCTCGACGAGCTGCCAACCGTCCTTTGGAGCCTGCGCACAACTCCAAACAAGTCAACCGGCTTCACGCCTTTCTTCCTCGTCTACGGTGCCGAAGCCGTCATCCCAACGGATATAGAATTCGACTCCTCTCGAATCACCATGTACACCGAAGAGGAGGCGGAAGAAGCACGACAAGACGGTGTCGATCTGCTGGAAGAGGGCCGGCTGTTGGCACTCAGCCGGTCCAGCATCTACCAGCAGAGCCTGCATCGATACTACAATCGGAAGGTCAAGCCGAGATCTTTCCAAGAGGGAGACCTTGTGCTCCGGCTGATCCAGCGAACAGCCGGCCAGCACAAGCTCTCAGCGCCTTGGGAAGGCCCTTCATCATTAGCAAAGTGTTGGGCAACGACTCCTACTACCTGATCAACGCTCAGAAGCCTCGAGCGCGCAAGAGGGACGACTCCGGCAAGGAGACGGAGCGGCCATGGAATGCAAATCTCCTCCGAAGATTTTACAGTTGATGCAGTATGTACCACGCTACCTTTTGTATTAAGGTACGAACAATTCGGGCCCCCCGAGAAGAGCTCGGGGACTGCCCTCTTTTATCTATATGATAAGAATTATGCCTATGAGTATGTCATTTTTTTTGTCTTGCTGCCTGGCACCGGGTTTGACTAGTCGACCCGGGGACTTGTCGCCTTGAACTATGAAATGCTTCCTGCAGCCGGACAAGTAATGTGTGGCACATAAGCCGTCTCCTGCCAGAAGCCGCAGCTCGCAGAGCGACTGTATGGTGGGCAGGAGTAAGGTAGAAAGGGCGCCCGCATGAAAAATGGCTAAGGACTCAAAGCATGTGCATAGTTTAGGTCGGCTTCCAGATTTTTTGCGACCGACTGTCGAGCAGCCGGCCCGCCATTTTCTACTCAACTTGTAAAAGACTCTAAGCGGCTAAGTACTTGCCTTCACAAAAGTAGCTAAGTACTTGACCCAAGATCATCGATCCAGAGCGGTGTGGTAACAAGACGGCAACCAAGGGAAGGCGACAAAGGAAAAAGCCAAAGAGCAGTAAGCAAGAAAAAGATAGAATTCGAAAAAATATTTACATAACAAAGGCCCTTTGCCGATCTTCAACAAAGTTCAAGATACACCCCGCGGGTGGAATTGTGCAAAATTAACAAGTTCATCGAGACTAATAGACAGGTGAAGTAAAAGATAAAATGGCGGCCTAGGAAGCGGCAGAAGGGTTCGGAGGATCGGAGGAGTCGGCGGTGCCACTTGCCGGAGCAGCCAGCTGGTCGGTCTCTGCTTGGTCGCCTCTGGCGACAGCTGGCTCAGTTGGGCGCGGCTCATTGCTGGAGGCGCGGTCGAGCTGAGGTTGGCCGCCCGCGCCGACCTCTGGCGCCTCCTCTCCGCATCCCTCCTCCGCCTCGCCTTCTTCCTCGCCGCTGGAGTCGATGACCTCCGCCGGATCCTCGCCGTCGTCCGGGTTCAGCCCAAACCATTCCGGTGGTGCCTCGTCGCCATTTTCAACCCGCTCCGGGACGAAGATGCTGGTGTCGGTGTACTCGGCGATTGACGCCGCGCGCTTGACAAGATCGTCTTCCACGACCGCCAACTCCGCCTGAGCCTCCAGCCGGAACGTGGCCAGCTGGGCCAGGTTCAGCCCAGGGTACCACGCCTTGACGAACTCCAAGGCCCGGCGCGCTCCAGCCCGGGCCGAAGAGCCCTTCCAGGCCTCAAGACTTTCGGCTGCTACCTCCAGCCAGTCGGTAGTCTGACTGGGAGTCTGTGATCCCGGCATGTCCGCCACTGGCGGCGATCGCTGAGCACCGACACCGCAAGCCGGGCGCAACATCTGGTGAGCTGGCCAAAGACGGGCCTCGATGCTCAGGATCTGTTCGCTAAGGGTTCTGGGGGCGTCGGCAGCGATCTTCGCACCGTCCGCCCTCCGCCCTTCGCGATCAGCTTCGATGGCCCGGTTGGCGGCGTCTGAGTGGCCAGGGAAGAAGTCTGCCAAGACAGAAGCGAAGAACAAATTTAAAGACCAGAAGCCGGCTCGACCAGCAGCCGACAGCGCAAAGAAGAAAAATGGGGGAGGCTCACCATCGACTATATCTTCGATCTCGTGGAAGCCGGAAGTCAGCATCGCCTCCTTGTCAGTCCGGGAGGAGCGTTCGCTCGCGAACTCAGCAAGGAGGCCGGTCTCCTTGTCCTCCGCCTCCTTCTGGGCCTTCTCGAGGAGCTCATACATTACGCCGATTGCGTGGCCAGCGGTCGCGCTCTCTGCCAGACTTTGCACTCCTCCTCCTTGCCGCGCAGCGCGGTGTTGGCTTCGCCCAGCTGCTGCTGCAAGGTGGCGTTGGCCTCTGCGGAAGACAGAAGAAAACAAGGTGTTAGTCACCAACAAAGAAGAACAGTCGCCGGGGAGATCTGGCCCGACTGCTCGGCAGTCAGCCCGAATCTCGGGGACTACTGACCCATGGTCTTGTAGCGCCTGGAAGAAAGAAGAGGATCAGAACATCCCAAATTTTCAATTTGGAATGTTATACATTAAGTCATCATGCATTACATATTTTCTTGCATTTTGCCGATCCTAGAAATTTCACGCAACTCAAGGACCCTCGAAGAGAGTTGGAGATTTCGTTACTTTCATATTTGAGTTTTCTCAAATTTTGAAAATAGGATCATTTGATTTTTATTTATTTTGTCTTCAATTATTTCTACTATCAAAATATGAGAGAGGGAATAAAATGACTTTCCCAAAATAAAGAAATAATGAAGATTCAATAAAAAAATCAAATAAGATTTTTCCGGAGTTTTTTTTTTCATGCGTGTTTTCGAAAATTGCATTTTGGCCCCGTGTAAAGTTCATTTTGTTCGACTCATTTTTAGGAGTCGGGAAAAGTTTACTTTGTAAATTTTGGAGTCCGTTTAGATTTATTTTATTCGTTTTTCTGCGCGTGATATTTAAAAAAAAATGCATGGCGCCCGCTTTGGGCCAAGGGCCCGGCCAGCCCACCGCCCCTCCTCGGCGCCCAGCCTTGTTCAAGCCGCCCGCCCGCCCGGCCGAGTCCGAGGAGGACTCCTCATCCTCCTTAGCTTGCCCCCTCCCCAAGCCACTCTCCCCCTTTAAATACCCCTCACCCCCTCTCCTCCCCAACCGCAGCCGCCGCCGCCCCAACCCTTGCCGCCGCCATACCGCCACTTGCTTGTGCCGCCGCCGCCCTTCGCCGCCCGCCGCCGCTAGTGCCGCCGCCGCCGCCCGCCGTGGCGTCGTCGCCCGCCGCCCTAACGCCACAGCGCGGAGCCCCACCTCGTCGAGGTAGCTGCGCCGCGCCACCCTCCCCTCGGTTCGGTTTTTTTTATAAAAACCGTTCCGGTTTTCTTTTCCGTTGTCGGTTTTTTTCGAAACCCTAGATCGGTTTTATTTTTCCGGTTTTGTTGCTTAGCGAGCGTTCGCCGGACCGTTCGTCTTAATGAACGTGATCACCGGTTATTCCCGGTTAACGAACGTCCGTTCGTTTAACCGTTCATAGTTTTCTTTTAATTGGATTTATTCCGCTATTTTCTGATCACGATTTCAGATCCGATCTTCGTTCTAGTTTATCTTCCCGCTCGTTTATCGGAATCAGGTGATTCAAGCGCATGGAGTTTCGTATCGAAACTGCCGTTCCGACTAATCAACTTAAACAAGGTTTTGCTACTATAAAATTTGACCTAGTTTCAACTTGCTAGAACCGAGTTGTTTTCTTCCGCCTGTTGTTTTCCGTTGTTTTGTTTGGTTCGTTTTCTTTTGCAACCAGGGTTCTTAAGATGAAATTTCTGGTCAGATCTTTTATTCGAGATTTATCCGTGCATTAGATGAGTACTTATTGTATGCTTGTTGTTTGTCTGCGATAGATCACCCGGAGTGCGCCGCTTGTTATTTGAATCTCTAGGTTTCATGGATCATCGACAAGGCAAGTAACATTTGATCATATCCTTTTCATACCCAGTTTTTATGCATTAGATCAATCCTCAAACACTTGCATGATTAGGATCTAATTAAATTTTGGGATGGGAAGTAGTTGAGGTAGAACCTATTACCTGTTTTTACTTAGGAAACCTTGGGAGTTACTTCTACGTTTGCTTATTTGCCATGCTATGCTAGTAGACGTGGATTGGGTGAGTGTATCCATGACAGATGTGAGATTGTTAAATTAATGGTTTATTTAAGGTGGCAACTTAAACACACATCTGGGTGGATTGAGGCACCTGGGGTATCCAGTGATTGCCTGTTTTTTTTATGGACCGCCACCCAGGCTCAAAGGGATCATAAGATCATTCATGCTAGTAACTTCCGTGTGCAGCCACAAGCCATTATGGGCTCTGGCATAGTTGATTAAGTCGTGCGAACTCTTATAGTGGTGGACTAGCAGATGTAGGGGATGTAGGTGTACGGTCTACCCGTCGTAAGGTGCTAGCGCTTACGAAAGACTATGTCTCGGTCATCCGCTTCTCAAACATCATGTAGTGCGGGAAATCCAACGGAGGCGATCGAGTCTTGTGGGGAAAAGTCATGAAACCTCTGCAGAGTGTATAAACTAATCATGGTTAGACGTGTCCCCGGTTATGGACATCTTGAGTATCTAGTACTTGAATATCATGTGAATCTCAACATGTTACTCTAATTAATATTGTTGGGTTTTTAATGAGTACTCTTAATTGGGATTGAGGATGCTGTCAACCATTCTCAATGTTTAACAACCACCATGATAGTAATTTATTCCTTTGTAGGAGGGAAAAACTGGCTTTATGCAAAACTGTAACCGTAGAGCTTTTCCACCAGCCACATATGCATGTAGTACAGGCTTATCATTCATTATTCCCTATGTGTTACATTGCCAGCATATTCCATGTGCTGACCCGTTTCGGGCTGCAACTTTCATGTTGCAGACTTTTCGAACGCATTTAGTAAGGTGCTTTAGGTCGTGGTTCTATACTCAGTGATGCCGATGGAGTTGATGGACTCACTTATCTTCCAAGTCTTACGCTGTTATCGTTATTAGATGGCCTTAAGCCATATTTATTGTAATAAGTCCTCTTTTGGGCAACGATGTAATAAGTGTGTGATTGCTACTCTGTTATAAATCCTTCGAAGTACTGTGTGGTGTCAAGATTCGATCCAGGATAACACCGAGCACGTAGACTTGATCCATTCGGGTCGGGTCGCTCTGAGAGATGGTATCAGAGCACACGCTGACTGTAGGACACGACCACTAAGTTAAAGCCATAGATCACTACTCTCTCCACATTTTCTAACTCCTCATCTTTTTCTACACTTTTAGAATGAAGGACGCGAAGATCAAGTACGCCCAACCAGATGAAGGCACCCCTTTTGGATTTCACCTGAAGGAAGTCACCAAGTACCTGAACATTGGACTACCAAGCTTCACCGGACTTTCAACGCCACTCTTGCTGAAGAAGAGCTGGAAGATTCAAGCTCACGTTCGGGAAGGACATTCGCCCCAATCACCAAGCCTATAGATAGTGTTTTCAGTGCACCAACCTGGAGTTTGGGAAAGAGCATGGCAGCTCATATCACCATGGGACGCATTGGAGAAGTTTACCAAGAAGACCTCAAGGACACCATCTATCAGATTTGCGGATGTCGAGATGAACAATGGGAGATAGTCAGCACCAAGAAGGATAGATCCATTGCAGCTTTCATCCAGGAGTTAAACCAGCACATTCGACGCCAGGAGAACCAGATGTGCAAGGATATGATCGAATTGAAGGATGCGAAGGGAAGGATCATCGAACTTGAAGGAGAACTAAAGTCTACACGTAAGGACTACATGGACGAGATCGTAGCTGTAGCAAGACACAATAACGATCTTAAGTATGAGATTGAAGAACTCAAGAAGAAATTAGCACTCAAGAATGAAGACAAGTACGTCGGTTGTCCGAGCAACTACATCATCATCGACAACACCGAATCGGATCCAAGTGAACCCGACTTTGAAGACGAAGCTGGAGCAGACATCATGGAGTCTTCCACCGGTTCAAATTAATAGATGACCCCCACATATTAGTAGTATTCCCTCCATGTAACATTTTAGTTCACGCACTTTTGCGATAGTTAGACCGTTGTAAGCCCTCTGTTTGAATTGAATGAAGTGATTTTGTGTGCATTTGCTCATGTACATTTGGGTAGTGTTTCTCCTTAGACCTCACTCTATTCTTAATTTCTCGTCTTTTCTAAACCCATCAGATGCCTCCGAGACGCGACCCCGGGTTTGTTTTTCCGCCGGAGATCACCCAGTTGATTCAGCAGCAGAACACTTTGATCCAAACACTGGTACAGAACCAAGGCAACAATAACAACCCACCGCCACCACCACCAGTTGACCATATGGCTCGTTTCTTAAGGCTGAACCCGCCAGTGTTTTCCAGTAGCACCGAGCTGATAGTAGCAGATGATTGGCTCCGTAAGATAGGGAGGGAGTTGACCACTGCAGGATGTACAGATGGAGAGAAGGTGAAGTGTGCTGCACACCAGCTTGAAGGACCCGCAGCAGCATGGTGGGAGAATTTTACAGCCACTTACCTTGTAGACACTGTCACATGGGATCAGTTTCAAGAAGCTTTCCGCACCGCCCATGTCTCGGCAGGAGCTATGGCCATGAAGAAGCGTGAGTTTCGCAACTTACGCCAAGGAGGAAGGATTGGCGATATGTGGATGATTTTAGTAAGTTAGCACGTTATGCCCCGGATGACATTGCTAAGATGCAGCTAAGCAGGAGAAGTTTCGGAAGGACTGAATGATGAGTTAAGCATGCGATTGATGGTAGCAAGTTTCAATAACTACCAGGAGTTGGTAGACCGTGCCCTCATGATTGAAGGAAAGCAGCAAGAAATTGAGAATCGCAAGAGGAAGTATGGGCGGGGAAGTATAACTCGAGCCCAATGAAGCCCGTTATACCCCTAAACAGGAGTTCGGTTTCAGCATACCCATGGAGGAGGTAATTCGCACAACCATAATGGCCACAAAAATGGAAATGGGAATGGAGGAAGCAACGGCCAGAACCGGACCACACCATCAACCCCAACCAAGAAAGACCTGAGCCATGTCACCTGTTACAAGTGTTCCAAGACCGGACATTATGCAAATGACTGTCCAGAAGGCCAAGGTGGAAATGGAAGCTCTGGAAAGAAGCCAAACCCTTTCAATAGAGGACAGGTGAACCACATTGATGTGGAGGAAGTTGAAGATCAGCCCGATGCGATGAATCGGTAAGTTTTTGGTTAAGTCATTTATCGCACTAGTTCTTTTCGATACGGTGCAACGCATTCATACATATCAAGGGATTTGTAGAAAAGTATAGCCTGCCTACTCAGATTCTTAAAACCCCTATGCTAGTAAGCTCACCAGGAGCGGAATATATGGCCAGACAAGGATGTTTTCAAGTACCATTAAGTATAGGAAGGCATGTGTTCCCGACGGATTTGATCATTTTGGAATCCCGAGGATTGGAGGTGATTCTCGGTATGGATTGGTTGTCGATGTATGGGGGAAACATCGATTGCGCAAGTAAGACGATTTTGCTCACCACACCAGAAGGAAGAAGGATTAGGTATGTATCGCGACATGGAGCAAATAGGAATCAAGTAAATTCCTTATCAGGAGTTGTGCAGGAAGAGGTGCCAGTGGTGAAGGATTACCCTGATGTATTTCACGAGGAATTGCCGTGAATGCCACGGATAGAGACATTGAGTTTTTGATTGAGCTTTTGCGGTGCATGTGCCCAATATCGAAGCGACCATACGTAATGCCCGCAAGATTTGGCGGAAATCAAGAAGCAGATTAAGGAGTCATTGGATAAAGGTTATATACGCCCAAGTTCTTCGCCTTGGGGATCACCCGTACTTTTAGTAGAGAAGAAGGACGGATCGTTAAGGATGGTTGTTGACTATCGTGGTTTAAATGAAGTAACAATCAAGAACAAGTACCCACTACCAATGATAAATGATCTGTTTGATCATTTGCAAGGAGCTAAAGTGTTTTCCAAGATCGATTTGCGATCAGGGTACCATCAGTTGAAGATTCGAGAGCAGGACATACCTAAGACAGCATTTACCACGAGATATGGATTGTATGAATATACCGTTATGTCATTTGGACTGACTAACGCGCCAGCCTATTTCATGAACACGATGAACAAAGTGTTTATGGAGTTTTTGGATAAGTTCGCGTGGTGTTCATAGATGATATTTTGGTTTTCTCGAAGAATGAAGAAGAACATAAGGAACATTTGCGATTGGTTTTGGAGAAACTAAGGGAACATCAACTATATGCCAAGTTCAGCAAATGTGAGTTTTGGCTAAAGGAAGTTGGATTTCTTGGACATGTTATATCCGGAGAAGGGATAGCAGTTGACCCCACAAAGGTTGAGACAGTAACCAAATGGGAAGCACCAACGACAGTTGGAGAGATCCGGAGTTTCCTTGGACTCGCAGGATACTACCGAAGATTCATTGAGAATTTCTCAAGGATTGCAAAGCCTATGACGGAATTGCTGAAAAAGGATACCAAGTTCATATGGACTGAGGATTGTGAAGCAAGTTTTCAGGAGTTGAAGAAAAGATTGGTTACCTCACCAGTGTTAATTTTGCCAGATCAGACCAAGGATTATGAGGTGTATTGCGACGCTTCACGCCGAGGACTTGGAGCAGTGCTTATGCAGGAAGGAAGAGTTGTTTCAGATGCTTCCACGACAGCTAAAGCCTCATGAGTTGAATTATGCCACACATGACTTGGAGTTAGCAGCCGTTGTGCATGCATTGAAGACCTGGAGACATTTTCTCATTGGAAATCATTGTGAGGTGTACACGGATCACAAGAGTTTGAAGTACATCTTCACGCAGAAGGATTTTAATCTCGCATGAGGAGATGGTTGGAGCTTATTAAGGATTATGATATGAGATTGCATTATCACCCCGGGAAGGCTAACGTGGTAGCAAACGCATTGAGCCGTAAGAGCCACGTCAATACACTAATGGTGGGAGGAATACCCAAGGAGTTAGCCAAGGACCTTCGAGAGCTATGTTTGGAAATAGTTCCGAGAGGCTATGTAGCAGCATTGGAGATTCAGTCTACGTTGATGGACAAAATCAGAGAAGCTCAAAAGGCAGATAAGGAAGTTGCCTCTATAAAGGAGAAAATGAGCGAATGAAAGGCTAAGGGATTTCGTGAGGATGAGCACGATACCCTATGGTTTGAGGACCGTGTTTATGTGCCAAATGACCCGGAGATCAGGAAGTTGATTCTGCAAGAAGCACATGATTCGCCCTACTCGATTCACCCAGGAAATACCAAGATGTATTTAGATTTGAAGGAAAGCGTTACGGTGGACCGGAATGAAGAAGGATATTGCGAGTATGTAGCAGTTTGTGATGTATGTCAAAGGGTGAAGGCGTAACATCGAAGCGGCAGGATTGTTGCAACCATTGCCGATACCGAATGGAAGTGGGATAAACTAGGCATGGATTTCATCACAGGTTTGCCAAAGACTCGTTCGAGCTATGACTCGATTTGGGTTATAGTCGACCGCTTGATTGAAGGTAGCTCATTTCATTCCAGTCAAGACTACCTATAGCGATGAGTTGGCAAAGATATACATGACCAGAATTGTGTGTTTACACGGAGTTCCGAGGAGTATCGTATCGGATAGAGGAACTCAATTTACCTCAAAGTTTTGGAATCGGTTACACGAAACATTGGGAACCAGGCTGGAATTCGATGCCTTTCCACCCACGTAATCGATGGATGACTGAGAGAGTCAATCAGATTTTGGAAGATATGCTGAGAGCTTGTGCACTAGATTATGGATCTAGTTGGGATGATAACTTGCCATATGCAGAGTTTTCTTATAACAACAGTTATCAAACCAGCTTGAAGATGGCACCTTTCGAGGCTTTGTACGGAAGGAGGTGCAGGACACCGTTATCATGGGGACGAAGCTGGAGACCGTCGATTGTTTGGACCAGATTTGATTAAGGAGTCTGAGCGAAGGTTAAGTTGATTCACGATAGGCTCAAGGTAGCCCGATCCAGCATGTAAAAGCTATGCGGATTCAAAACGCAAGGCGATAGAATATGAAGTTGGAGACAGAGTTTATCTTAGAGTATCCCCACTTCGAGGAGTTAAACGTTTTGGGGTTAAAGGAAAATTGGCACCACGTTTCGTTGGACCGTATAACATCTTGCAGCGCATGGGAGAAGTTGCTTATAAGCTGGAATTGCCAGAGGGACTGTCAGGAGTTCATGATGTATTCCATGTTTCTCAGCTGAAGAAATGTCACTCCGAGATAGAAGAGATACCATTAAGAGATACAGTGCCACTTGAAGCAGTTCAGTTGAAGGATGATTTGACATATGAGGAAAAACCAGTCAAGATTCTCGATTATGCCAGCAGAGTTACCCGCAGCAAGGTTATCAAGTTTTGCAAAGTTCAGTGGAGCCACCACACTGAGGATGAAGCCACCTGGGAAAGAGAAGAAGATTTGCTCAAGGACCACCCTCACCTATTTTCTAGTTAACCCGAATCTCGAGGGCGTAGATTCATCTTAAAGAGGTAGGTTTGTAACATCCCAAATTTTCAATTTGGAATGTTATACATTAAGTCATCATGCATTACATATTTTCTTGCATTTTGCCGATCCTAGAAATTTCACGCAACTCAAGGACCCTCGGAGAGAGTTGGAGATTTCGTTATTTTCATATTTGAGTTTTCTCAAATTTTGAAAATAGGATCATTTGATTTTTATTTATTTTGTCTTCAATTATTTCTACTATCAAAATATGAGAGAGGGAATAAAATGACTTTCCCAAAATAAAGAAATAATGAAGATTCAATAAAAAAATCAAATAAGATTTTTCCGGAGTTTTTTTTTCATTTTTATTTGCCTTAGGGAAAAATGCGTGTTTTCGAAAATTGCATTTTGGCCCCGTGTAAAGTTCATTTTGTTCGACTCATTTTTAGGAGTCGGGAAAAGTTTACTTTGTAAATTTTGGAGTCCGTTTAGATTTTATTTTATTCGTTTTTTCGTGGATATTTAAAAAAATCATGGCGCCCGCTTTGGGCCAAGGGCCCACTGCCCAACCGCCTCCCTCATGGCCACATTGTGCAGCTCCTCCGCCGAGTCCGAGGAGGACTCCTCCTCCTCCTTTGCTTGCCACCTCCCCCAAGCCACTCTCCCCCTTTAAATACCCCTCACCCCTCTCCTCCCAACCGCCGCCGCCACCGCCACTTGTCTTGCCGCCCGCCGTGGCGTCGTCGCCCCGCCGCCTAGCCGCCACCCGCCGAGCCCCAACTCGTCGAGGTAGCAGCTGCCGCCACCCTCCCCCTCGGTTCGGTTTTTTTTATAAAAACCGTTCCGGTTTTCTTTTCCGTTGTCGGTTTTTTTCGAAACCCTAGATCGGTTTTATTTTTCCGGTTTTGTTGCTTAGCGAGCGTTCGCCGGACCATTTGTCTTAACGAACGTGATCACCGGTAATTCCCGGTTAACGAACGTCTGTTCGTTTAACCGTTTGTAGTTTTCTTTTAATCGGATTTATTCCGCTATTTTCTGATCACGATTTCAGATCCGATCTTCGTTCTAGTTTATCTTCCCGCTCGTTTATCGGAATCAGGTGATTCAAGCGCCTGGAGTTTCGTATCGAAACCGCCGTTCCGACTAATCAACTTAAACAAGGTTTTGCTACTATAAAATTTGACCTAGTTTCAACTTGCTAGAACCGAGTTGTTTTCTTCCGCCGGTTGTTTTCCTTTGTTTTGTTTGATTCGTTTTCTTTTGCAACCAGGGTTCTTAAGATGAAATTTCTGGTCAGATCTTTTATTCGAGATTTATCCGTGCATTAGATGAGTACTTATTGTATGCTTGTTGTTTGTCTGCGATAGATCACCCGGAGTGCGCCGCTTGTTATTTCGAATCTCTAGGTTTCGCGGATCATCAGCAAGGCAAGTAACATTTGATCATATCCCTTTTCATACCCAGTTTTTATGCATTAGATCAATCCTCAAACACTTGCATGATTAGGATCTAATTAAATTTTGGGATGGGAAGTAGTTGAGGTAGAACCTATTACCTGTTTTTACTTAGGAAACCTTGGGAGTTACTTCTACGCTTGCTTATTTGCCATGCTATGCTAGTAGACGTGGATTGGGTGAGTGTATCCATGATGTATGTGAGATTGTTAAATTAATGGTTTATTTAAGGTGGCAACTTAAACCCACATCTGGGTGGATTGAGGCACTGGGGTATCCGATGATTGCCTGTTTTCTTTATGGACCGCCACCTGTGCTCAAAGGGATCATAAGATCATTCATGCTAGTAACTTCCGTGTGCAGCCACAAGCCATTATGGGCTCGCATAGTTGATTAAGTCGTGCGAACTCTTATAGTGGTGGACTAGCGGATGTAGGGGATGTAGGTGTACCGGTCTACCCGTCGTAAGGTGCTAGCGCTTACGAAAGACTATGTCTCGGTCATCCGCTTCTCAAACATCATGTAGTGCGAGAAATCCAACGGAGGCGATCGAGTCTTGTGGGGAAAAGTGCTAAACCTCTGCAGAGTGTATAAACTAATCATGGTTAGCCGTGTCCCCGGTTATGGACATCTTGAGTATCTAGTACTTGAATATCATGTGAATCCCAACATGTTACTCTAATTAATATTGTTATGCGTTTTAATGAGTACTCTTAATTGGGATTGAGGATGTCATTAATCATTCTCTATGTTTAACAACCACCATGATAGTTAAACAAATTTATTCCTTTGTAGTAGGGAAAAACCGGCTTTATGCAAAACTCAGTAATCGTAGAGCTTTTCCACCAGCCACATATGCATGTAGTACATGCTTATCATTCATTATTCCCTATGTGTTACATTGCCAGCATATTCCATGTGTCGACCCGTTTCGGGCTGCAACTTTCATGTTGCAGACTTTTCGCATTTACGAGTAAGGTGCTTTAGGTCGTGGTTCTATACTCGATGATGCCGATGGAGTTGATGGACTCACTTATCTTCCAAGTCTTCCGTTGTTATCGTTATTAGATGGCCTTAAGCCATATTTATTGTAATAAGTCCTCTTTTGGGCAGCGATGTAATAAGTGTGTGATTGCTACTCTGTTATAAATCCTTGAAATCTTGTGTGGTGTCGACATTACGATCCGAGGATGACACCTGAGCACAGAGACTTGATCCATTCGGGTCGGGTTGCTACAAGGACTTACTCCGGCTTTCCGACAGGTCGGCAGTCCGCTGAGCCAGCTCCTGGACGTTGGAGTTGTAGGTGGTCACGAGGAGATTGTGGTAGTCCTGCGACAAAAATTCAGACAAGTATTAGCGCTTGGAACTCGCCGATCAGAGTTCCGAGCCGCCTACTCAACAGCCGACCCGAAACTCGGGGACTACACCCAGTGGGTGCGCTGGCGCGCCCCCACCAAGAAGCACAAGAAACGGAAACAAAGAAGAAGGAAACGTACTCGGACGACCTCTCGCGCTGCCAGATGCGCCCTGTTGTAGTTCTTGGTGGCCTCGCCCTCGGCTCGGATCTTGGCTTGGACGTCCAAAAGCGCCCGATTCAGCGGACCCGTCCCGCCTCCTCGCACCCACCCAGTGGGCGCGGCGCTCGTCGCCTCGGCGTCCGGGATCAAGGAGCTCGCGGCGCCGGTCTCCTGAGAGCGAGGCGCCGAGGCCGCCTTAGCAATACGGCGACGCGTTGGCGTGCCGACCTCGAGAACCAGGCCTGCCACCACCTCGTCTTTAGTTGGCGGCACTGGCGGGTCTGCCGGCTGTCCGCCTTGCACGCTCCCGAACGGTGGCGGTGGTGGCACGATCACGTCCGAAATGGCGGTGTCGCCACTGTCCCTCTCCATGATCGTGTTCTCGCTGCCGGCTTCCCCAGTCTGCGCCGTGAACTCCGGAGGCGGCGGCGTGGAGTTTAGGGGGATGACGAAAACCGCGCGATTGGTGGTGCGCGGCTTCTTCTGCTTGCTTCTTCGCCGCGTCGGCGGCCTCGGCCTCTGCCAGTTTCTTCATGGCGGCGGCCTCCGCCTTCTCGGCTTCCGCCTTCTCCAGGCGGGCGGCTTCCTGCTCTTCGCGTGCTTCTTGTGCGTTCCGCTCCCTCGCTTCCCGGAGGTCGGCGGCAGGGTCGATCGCCGAGTGGTGGCGGAAGTCTCTGCCGACCCCACAACGGAGGCGGCAGCCACCTTCTCAAGAGAGAGGGGAGCCCTGCCCAAGGGAAACGAAGAAAAGGACTTAGACAAGATCAACCAAGAAAAAATGAAGACGCAAATGAAGGTAGCACTTACGTAGAAACCAGCTGCGACGTCTTCACCTCTCTGCGGAAGCGGTTGGCCTTCGCGGCCACTTCGTCCCGCTTGGTCGCCGCAGCCGAGCTCTTGGGCTTCTTCGGCTGGCTGCCGAACATGCTCGGCGCGGCCCTGCGTTTCTTCACGCCGCCTTGGGCGTCCGGCGCAGCAGAAGAGCTCGCGCCCGGCTGGCCGGCTTCCGGCTGGTGGCGCGGGGCGACTTCCCCCGCGTCGTCGTCAGGCCAGTCCTCGAGGCTGGCTCCGAGCCTCGAGCCGCCTGCCCCGCCGCCTCCCCCCTCGGCGTCATCTCCAAGGCCGCCGCCCCCAAGTCGGGGTCGTCGATGTCGCTCTCCGCCCGGTCGCGGAGGAATTCGCGGGCCGGCCCCACGGTGCCGGCTGCTGGCTGGAGGAGGGGGCTCTCTTCAGAGACGATTGGTCAGGCTGGACAAGATGGACTCGGCAAAAAAGAGTCAGAGGAAAAAGAAAAAGAGACAACTCACCATGGGCGGAGGATTGGCGCGTGAATACGGCTCCTTGCCGAACTGCCACTCTTCCGAGAGCTCGCAGTTGGCAAGGTAGTTCACCATGTAGGCTACCTCAGCGTGAGGCATCTCCTTGGTGCACAACCGGCTCGGGTCCCGATGTCCGCTCATCTGGCAGATCATGTGATGGCGGCCCTGGAGCGGGAGCACTCGGCGCGCCATGAAGGCAGCCAACAAATCAGGCCCGGTCAGGCCCTTCATTGCGTCGGCCTTCGAGCCAGCAGCGATGGCGGCGGCTCCAAAGAAGCGCCGTCGAGTCTTGGCGGTGCGACCGGTTGGGCCGCCTTCCGGTGGTGGGCGGCTGCGTAAGCGGCGAGTTGACCCAGTCGCCCTCCGCGAAGACGCTCTTCACGTAGAAGTATGACCGCTGCCACATCTTCACTGATTTTATCAGCGTGATTGGGGGAAACGGATTGTCGGCCCCCGACCTCCGAACCGCGATGAACGCGCCGCATTGGGCCAGCACGCCTGCGACGTGGGTGCCAAGTTTGGTGTAGAAGAACTCCCCCAGAGCTCGATGGTGGGGAGGACGCCGAGGAAGCCTTCACACAAAGTAACGAAGGCGGATAGCAGCACCACCGTGTTGGGGGTGAGGTGGTGCGGCTGGAGGCCGTAGAAGTCGAGGAAGGACCGGAAGAAGCCGCTCGCCGGCAAGCCAAGGCCGCACAGGCAGTGCAAGCGGAAGACAACCGCTCGCCCTCCTCCGGCGCCGGCGAGATCTCCCCCTCCGGCGCAAGGCGAACCCTCACGAAATCCTTGCCGGGCAGCCGCCGCGTCTTGCGGAGGAAATCGACATGGTCGTCGTGAATCTCGAAGCCATCCCACGTGCCGGAGCGCACCACGGGGTGCGTGATGGTGGAAGAGGAGCTCATCGGGGACGAAGCGCCGCGGTGCTCAGCGTGGCGTGGAGGCGCGTTGGCGTGAGGAAGAAGAAAGAGGAAGTAGTAAGGAGGAGGGGCGCGTGTGCTCCGCCGCTCCCCCTCCTCCGCCTACTTATAGGCCTATGGGCTCTGGCCGAGGGGGCGGTCGGGATTTCTTGCGCCCTACCCCCACGCCCCCACGTTTTTTGCTCGAAGTTACTGCGCGCAGTAACTCCGCAGCAACCTCAACCACCCACCTCGGCCGCAGCGAATCCGCTCGCGTGCCGAGGCGTGGTAGTGGCAGCCCCCGCTGGCAGGCGTGTCCCGTCACATGCGTGGGTGGGCAGACTGGCCCGGCCGCTCGTCGCCACGTGACAAGCCCGAAGCGGGCGGCTGCCTGGAAGCTTAGCTAGCACGCCACTTGGATCCCACCGAGGCGTTCGAATTTGTTTGGACAAGTGAGATTGGGCGAGTCCGACTCCTACCAGTCGGCCTGGCAGAAGGCGGAAGAAACTCTATCTCCAACGCTGGAAGGTGGAAACTGCTGAGGCTCCTCGACCAATCATCCGCGGCGCCTCACCAGTTTCGGGGTCTACTGTCGGAGTAATGGGCTGCGGATAGGCTAACCTGAAGCCAATAGCCTTTCAAGACATCGGGGCTGATTGCGCCCCTCAAGACGCCAAGATGAAGGGCCGTCTTCTGGAAGCCGGCTGGAGGAACAGCCGGCTGCCCTTAAACGGCCGAGTCCTAGAGGCAAGGTCAAGACAAGCGGACTCTAATCGGGCGGCTTCTAGGAAGCCGGCCCGAGGAGTCGGCCCGCGTCAACGGCAAAGCCCATGCCCTCATCGGCGGGGACGGGACGGGGAATGGCTACAGTGTAGCCCATCCCCTCCCCTTTCCAGGGGCTGGCGTGGCCACAGTGCGCAGTACCGTAGGAGATCTCCGCCCAACGCGGCACTGTTGCCATGTCATCCCTGACATCATCACGAGCAAGCGGAGTCCTGCTCCCACGATGGCCTGTCTGTACGGCCCAAGGACGATGGGCCCCACCAGTCAGCGAGAGCCCAGAAGACGGCAAGAGCCTTACCAGTCGGGCCCGAGGGAGGTCGGCCCCTAGGAGTCGCCCCCCCTTCCTAGGGCCCCACGCGCCATTAATCAGACGAGACAGGGAGTGGCTACAGTAATCGCCCGCCAGGCGGCGGAGCTGCAGCCATGACCTCTGACCAAGCCCGCGTCTGACGGCCGGGCCCTATGCCCGGCCGGATTACTATTGTACCCCTGGGGTAGGCCTATATAAACCCCCCTAGGGCACCCATGCAAAGGGGTTCCGAACCTGTTAGAACTAGACTCATACATACAGAGAGGAGAGAGCTAGCCTTGCTCTCTTCCACCTCTAGCATACAGCTCAAGGAGCACCATTGTATCACTAGTGCCTTAGTGATCATGCGGAAACCCCACACAGAAGGACTAGGGGTGTTATCTCCACGGAAAGCCCCAAACCTGGGTAATGTTCGCCAGCGTACGTGTCTACGCCTCATCCCGCTTCCAGGCACCGGCGACGTTCTACTCGCTCCCACCATGATAATCCATCCTTTGGCATATGTCGCACCCAACCCCCGACAGCCGGGTTGAAAGGTATCGAGAAGAGGTGTCTAGAGGGGGGGGGGGTGATTAGACACTAAGTACCAAAAGTTGCAGTTTTTAACTTCTTTAAGTTTAAGTGGAATTTAGGCACAAGTTTAACTCTCACAATACATATCAAGCAAGCATGCAAAGAGTATATGAACATCGGAAAGTAAAGCATGCAACTTGCAAGAATGTAAAGGGAAGGGTTTGGAGGATTCAAATGCAATTGGAGACACAGATGTTTTTGCCGTGGTTCCGATAGGTGGAGCTATCGTACATCCACGTTGATGGAGACTTCAACCCACGAAGGGTAACGGTTGCGCGAGTCCACGGAGGGCTCCGCCCATGAAGGGTCCACGAAGAAGCAACCTTGTCTATCCCACCATGGTCGTCGCCCACGAAGGACTTGCCTCACTAGCGGTATCTTCACGAAGTAGGCGATCTCCTTGCCCTTACAAACTCCTTGGTTCAACTCCACAATCTTGTTGGAGGTTCCCAAGTGACACCTAGCCAATCTAGGAGACACCACTCTCCAAGAAGTAACAAATGGTGTGTTGATGATGAACTCCTTGCTCTTGTGCTTCAAATGATAGTCTCCCCAACACTCAACTCTCTCTCACATGATTTGGATTTGGTGGAAAGAAGATTTGAGTGGAAAGCAACTTGGGGAAGGCTAGAGATCAAGATTCATATGGTAGGAATGGAATATCTTGGCCTCAACACAAGAGTAGGTGGTTCTCTCTCAGAAAATGGATGCTGGAAGTGTAGGTTCATTCTGATGGCTCTCTCCACGAATGAAGAGTGGGTGGAGGGGTATATATAGCCTCCACACAAAATCTAACCATTACACACAACTTGCCAAACTCGGTGGGACCGGACTGGTAAACTCGGTCGGACCGATTTAGCAAATCTAGTGACCGTTAGGATTTTCGGTGGGACCAACATGCAACTCGGTAGGACCGATGTGGTTAGGGTTAGGGCATAACGTAATCTCGGTGAGACCAATTACACAAACTCGGTGAGACCGATTTTGGTAAGAAGCTAACCAGAGAGTTGGTCAGGCAAACTCGGTGAGACCGATTACACAAAATCGGCGGGGCCGATTTTGGTAATAAGTTAACCAGAAAGTTTACATTGTAATCTCGGTAGTACCGATTACTTAAACTCGGTGAGACCGAATTTGGTAATGGACATACACAGAGAGATTACAATCCCATCTCGGTGAGATCGAGATCCCTATTGGTGAAACCGATTTGCCTAGGGTTTGTGGCAGTGCCTAAGACATCTGAACTCGGTGGCGCCGGATAGAAATAATCGGTGGGCCCGAGTTAGACTTTTGGTTTAGGACATGTGGATGTGAGAAAGTAGTTGAGGGCTTTGGAGCATATCACTAAGCACTGTAGAGCAAGAAACTCATTAAGCAACACCTCATCCCCTCTTGATAGTATTGGCTTTTCATATAGACTCAATGTGATCTTGGATCACTAAAATAGAAAATGTAGAGTCTTGATCTTGAACCTTGAGCCAATCCTTTGTCCTTAGCATCTTGAAGGGGTTCCACATCCTCTAGTCCATGCCACTCCATTGTTGAACTTGTCTGAAACATACTAGATAAAAGTGTCAGTCCAACAAGAGATATGTTGACATTAATTACCAAAACCACCCAGGGAGCACTTGTGGTTTCAATCTCCCCCTTCTTGGTAATTGATGACAAGATACATCAAAGCTTTAGATAAAGATATAAATAATAATGAGTAAAGCTTTGGAAAGACATGTAACATGCATAGGCTCCCCCTACATGTATGCAATCATGTGGATATGGAATATATAAGCATGTGAGAGCATAACCATGACAGAGTAGGCAATGTGTTACATGTATCTTGGCTATATGCATCAGAGAAAATGATGTGAATATGGGAAATGTACCTTCATGCTCATGAGTCCTTCTTGCAAACAGTATGTACATCAGCAAGAATTCCTCAAACACATGACTGTGATGCATATACTTACCTTGCGGTCTTGAGTTGGCTTAGGATGGAATGAACCTGCGTAAACAAGGTTAGATAACACAGATACACCTACTAGCCAGAGCAAACAAAAGAAGCCACAAGAGTACCAAGACTGGATGACATGTAGAGAGTGAGTACTAAGTACCACATTTAACATAGAAATGTCCCCAAAGGTAAAGATGTGCAATGAATTTAAAGAATTTCTTTCCCTTAGATGTCTTGCTCCCCCTGAATCTAGCATGGGATACTGGGAGAAGATAGGGAACATAAAATTTGAGCAAAATGCATAATCAGAGCTCAAAGAAACAAATGAACAGAGCTAATGCAAATAAGCACATGTGAACATGTCTTTCCCCTCAAGAAGACATGTGGCATCTCTCCTCTTGAACACCAAGCATCTGGGATCCTTGAAGATTACTCTCTTCTTGAGTATTCTCTCCCATTGGAGATATCTTTCTCCCCCTGTTGAAGTGATAAGGCTTTGATGTGATCTCTCTCTCCCCCTTTGACATCAATTTCCAAGAAGGGCCTTCTAGAATTTGTCGTGAATGGGTTTGGTCCTTGAGTCACAACATAAAGCACTGATAAAAATGTGATGCTTGTAGAGGACAAGATTCATGGAGTGGAGCTGGATCAAAAGTAATGCAGGAATAAGTGGCAAAATGTTTTTCCTGTAGTGAAATCGGTGGCACCGAGTGGTATGCTTCGGTTGCACCGAATGATTTTGGTTAGACCGAAGACAAGAAACCGGCGTGACCGAGTTCATCACAGAGAAAACACTTGTCACCTCAGCTCTCTAGACAAGTAAGATCTCACAAGGATTTACAAGGAATTAACTGAAAGATTTGCAATAAATTGGATGCAGGGAATGCAGAACAAATAGAAAAGAAAAGAAATCTAGATGAAGTTCTTTTTTAAAGGGGAAACAAATATGCATGAGACAAATGCAAGAGCACAGAAAAAAAGAACACAAGAGAACTTCATCTAGATATGGTCGACGACAAAGTCACCTATGTTAGAGTATATTGACTTAGGAGTCAAGTGAGATCACTTGATCATAGGTCATAATCATCGTTTAAGCTCAAAATGGGGTTACCATTTTTCGTTTAAGCATCTTGATGTATTCACATCTTGTCGAGTTGCTTTGACTCATGTCTTGGAGTAAAACTTCTCTAAGATGGAATAACATACCTTGGGTGGTGGTGTTGATCGTGATCATGTAGTTGAACTTGTGTGGGTTGCTCAAGGTTGATGTAGCTCATCAAGTGTTGGGAGCACCACTTGGAATTTGAGTTCATCTACCTACATGGGTTAGTTCTTGCAAGGAAGAGCACTTGTGTATCCAAAATGACAATCATGAAACTCAACATAGAATTTGTCAAAGGATATGTTTGAATGGTTTCGTGCTTCCTTGTCTTCAACCACCATTGTGTAGAGACTTGGTGATGTAGAGATTGCTCAAGATGTGAGTGAGTTGCAATCTCATAGACTTAGATTCATCCAAGTACCTACAAGGGTTAGATAACATGCAAGGTGCAAATATATCCAAGATATAAGATTATCATCATAAGAGAAATATCAAGGATTAGTCATAAGCTCATGTCTTGCATGTATCCAATGGAGTTCCTACTCCAAGTTTGAAGCATCAATGATGTTCAATTCACCTCTTAACCTGCAAAATACTTTCTCATCAAGTGGTTTAGTGAATATATCCGCTAATTGCTTTTCGGTGCGAACATGCTTAAGATTAATGTCACCTTTAGCAACATGATCTCGAATGAAATGATGACGAACTTCAATATGCTTAGTTCGAGAGTGTTGCACGGGATTTGTGAGCAATATTGATAGCACTTTCATTGTCACAAAGTAATGGAACATGTTTCACATATATCCCATAATCTTTAAGATTTTGGGTCATCCAAAGTAATTGAGCACAACATGAACCAACGACAATGCATTCCGCTTCGACGATGGATAAGGATAATGAGTTTTGTTTCTTGGAAGACCAAGACACAAGAGATATGCCAAGAAATTGACAAGTACCCGAAGTGGACTTTCTATCAACCTTGTCACCGGCATAGTCCGAGTTGGAGTAGCCAACAAGATCGGAAGAGGCCCTCTTAGGATACCAAATGCCAAAGTTTGGTGTATGGATTAAGTATCTCACTATCCTTTTCACGGCCTTAAGATGACATTCTTTAGGAACAGCTTGATATCGTGCACACATGCACACACTTAGCATGATATCGGAACGTGAAGCACATAGATATAACAATGAACCAATCATAGAGCGATAAACCTTTTGATCGACAGGTTCACCATCTTTGATCAAATAAAGATGTCCACTAGTAGGCATGGGTGTAGTCATACCTTTGCATTCTTGCATATTGAACTTCTTGAATAAGTCCTTGGTGTACTTCGTTTGAGAGACAAAGGTACCTTCCTTAGTTTGCTTGATTTGCAAACCAAGAAAGAATTTGAGTTCACTCATCATAGACATCTCAAACTTCTCCGACATTATCTTTCCAAACTTTTCACTAAAATGAGGGTTAGTAGAACCAAATATAATATCATCAACATAAATTTGGCATACAAATAGTTTTCCGTTGACCCTTTTACTAAAAAGAGTAGAATCAAATTTTCCAATTTCCAAGCCTTTTTCAATAAGGAACTTGGTCAAGCATTTATACCACGCTCTAGGAGCTTGTTTAAGACCATAAAGAGCTTTGTGAAGTTTGTAAACATGATCAGGTTTCTTAGGATTAACAAAGCCGGGAGGTTGTTTAACATAAACTTCCTCCTCTATTTCACCATTTAGAAAGGCACTTTTAATGTCCATTTCGTACAAGGTGATATCATGGTGATTAGCATAGGCAAGTAAGATGCGAATGGACTCAAGTCTAGCAACGGGACCATAAGTCTCAACATAGTCCATACCTTTGACTTGTGTGTAGCCTTGGGCATTTAGACGTGCTTTGTTGCGAACTACTTGTCCATCTTCATCTTGCTTGTTGCGAAACACCCATTTGTTACCGATGATGTTGTGGTTGTTGTCGGGCTTCTCAACCAATGTCCAAACTTGATTTCTCTCAAAGTTGTGTAGCTCTTCGTGCATGGCGTTTATCCAATCCGGATCTTCCAATGCTTCTTCAACCTTCATAGGTTCAATGCTAGAGATGATGAATAGTGTTCACAAAAGTTAGCTAAACGAGTTTTAGAGCGAGTGATTCTCCCGGTTTGGATATCATTGTAGATTTGCTCGACGGGATGATCTTTAGCAATTCTTGCTCAAACTCATGTCAGCTTTTGCTTGGGTCTTGGTTGAACATCTTCTTCATCTTGTTCTTCTTCTTGGCCTTCTTCATTGTTGGCGTTGTCATTCTCTTGTCTTGGTGGAGGAGGAGGTTGTTGACGTTCGTCTTGGTGCACTTCCTCGTTTTCTTCATCTTGGTGTGTCCCACTTGTGGATGCTTCCATATCAACTCTTGGTTCACCTTGCCGTGAGGTAGAAGCTTCCACTTGGACGGACGAGGTACTCTCCTTCATCTCCGTTGGACGGATCTTGCCAATAGACAAGTCTTGAATTGCTTCCGAGGGGTCTTTGTCTCCTACATCAATTGGCAATTGCTCTACTTGCGAGCCATTAGATTCATCAAACTTCACATATACCGTTTCTTCAACCTTTCGGGTGAAATTGTTGTAGACACGGTATGTGTGAGAGTTTGAGCCATAACCAAGTAAGAATCCTTCATGAGACTTAGGAGAAAATTTAGAATGACGATGCTTATCAAGAATGTAGCACTTTGAGCCGAATACTCGAAAGTATCAAACTTGGGGTTTGTTACCAGTGAGAAGCTCGTATGCCGTCTTGCCGAGTAGCTTGTGAAGATACAAGCGATTTGTTGCATGATAAGCTGTCTCAACCGCTTCCGCCCAAAAGTGCTTCGACGTCTTGTACTCATCAAGCATCGTTCTCGCCATTTCGATGAGCGTCCAGTTCTTCCTCTCAACAACTCCATTTTGTTGAGGTGTGTACGTAGCCGAGAACTCGTATGAAATCCCTTCTTCGTCAAGAAAGATGTCCACATTTGCGTTCTTGAACTCCGTTCCGTTGTCGCTGTGAACCTTCTTGATCTTCACTTCAAATTGATTTTGGGCCTTCCTAGCAAAGTTTTTGAAGATCTTTTGGACTCACGATTTATCATCGAGAAAGAACACCCATGTAAATCTTGAAAATCATCAACTATAACTAGACCAAAAGAATTTCCACCGAGACTTTTGTAGGCGTTGGGACCAAAGAGATCCATATGAAGTAGCTCGAGTGGCCTCCTTGTGGTCATGATGTTCTTCACGGGATGCCTTCCTCCAACCTGTTTACCTGCCTGACAAGCGCTGCAAAGTCTATCCTTATCAAATATGACATCGTTAACTCCAAGGATATGGTTTCCTTTAATAAGCTTGTCAAGGTTTCGCATGCCAACATGACCTAATCGTTTATGCCATAACCAACCTTTAGAGGATTTAGCAATAAAGCAAGTTCTAGGTTGAGCCTTTTTAGTGAAATCAACAATGTATAGATCACCTCTACGTACACCGGTAAAGACCATTTTATGATTATCTCTATGAAACACTTGGCAATCTACTTGATAAATAGGACATTGAAACCAAAATCAGCAAGTCTAGATACTGAAAGTAAGTTGTATCCAAGAGATTCAACGAGCATGACATTTTGTATGGAGCTATCATGTGATATGGCCACCTTACCGAGGCCAACCACCTTACCCTTTAAGTTGTCACCGAAGGTGACATACTTTCGAGGACCATCGCTTTCCAAGCTCATGAAACATGTCTTTATCTCCGGTCATGTGATCGGTACATCCACTATCAAGAACCCATTCCTTTCCTCCTGCCATATATCCCCGAAGATTTGCCATAAGACCAAAGTGTCTCATTGCATCATCAAGATCGAAGTAACTATCATCATCCTCATCATAGTATCCATGTTCAACATCGTCATGTGGTGGATCAAATCCTAGAGAGGGTGATTCGTTAGAGTGAGTTTTACAATGATCTTGCTTATGAATTTTTATAGCTTCAGAAATAATATCACTAATAATTCCAACATCTCCTTTGGCACGCGTAAGGTTTGTAAGCTCAAACAAACAATCACCAAACATAGGATCACTAGAATTCATCTTACTCAAGGCAATAGACTTATGGAGAATTTCATCTAGATTTTTCAAGGAATAATCTAGAAATCGTTCCTCAAGAAATTTCCATATGGTATAAGCACAATCAAGAGTAGGCAAACTAGCAATCAAATTTCTAGGCAAGCCTCTAATGATAAGTTCGTCAGTTCTAAGATTGCGGATCATGTCAATTGACTCATCAAGGGTGGGATGCATAGGATCAACATGAGGTGCACAAGGGCTAGCAACGTACTTGTTCAAATGATATTGATTGAAAATCACAAGCATCTCATTTTTCCACTCATGAAAATACTCCCCATCAAGTATAGGCACTCTATGTCTAAGACTCCCAATAGTAGACTCATCCATCTTCCTCCAATGGTGTTTAAACCAAAGCAATGGAGACCAAAGCTCTGATACCAATTGAAAGGGATCGAGAAGAGGTGTCTAGAGGGGGGTGATTAGACACTAAGTACTAAAAGTTACAGTTTTTAACTTCTTTAAGTTTAAGTGGAGTTTAGGCACAAGTTTAACACTCACAATACATATCAAGCAAGCATGCAAAGAGTATATGAGCAGCGGAAAGTAAAGCATGCAACTTGCAAGAATGTAAAGGGAAGGGTTTGGAGGATTCAAACGCAATTGGAGACACAGATGTTTTTGTCGTGGTTCCGATAGGTGGTGCTATCGTACATCCACGTTGATGGAGACTTCAACACACGAAGGGTAGCAGTTCTTGTGAGTCCACGGAGGGCTCCACCCATGAAGGGTCCACGAAGAAGCAACCTTGTCTATCCCACCATGGCCGTCGCCCACGAAGGACTTGTGTAAGTGCATCTAGTGCCCCTTAGTGATTTTGGTGTATTGAAGACTTATAGGTTAAGGGACTAATGAGTTTGTGAGTGTACACAGGTCTATAAGTCTATGAGGAGTTTGATATTTCTGAGAGAAAGTCGACCCTAAAATGAAGTTCTTCAATCAAGACTTTGGTATTCGAAGACTTTCAAGACTTTGAAAGTGAAGAAATTGGTGTGACCTTGAAGACTTGGTATTCATTTGAGGAACATGAAGCGTGAAGACTTTTGTTTTCGTAGTTTCGCTTTCTCTTTCTTGAGTCATAGGAAACACCGTCTTTGTTAAAGGGGTCGAGGAAATACTAAGGAAAAATTTCCATGTGATGCTCAACTCAAAATCCTACACCTACCAATCCCTTGAAAGTGAAGCCTTTGGAAATCTCATACAGCTTCGATCAATTTAAATCGATGTGAGAGGCAGTTCTTCTAGTCACGAGAATTTGTTCGACCGAGGAGTTAGGAATTCGCCATAATTGCCTACACACAGTGAGGAACATGATAGCCCTGAGGAATTTGAGAGTCAAATTTCCGACCGCTGCTGTGCTGTGCGCCAGCTGTTCCAAAATATCTTATCCACCTAACGGTCATATCATTGAAGGGCATTTATGTCTTATCATGTCAGGCTGCTCCCTAGGCTATAAATAGCCGCCCCCTACAACCACTAGCTGGTTGGCTGCTCCAAGAGAAACTGACACTTGTCATTTGAGAGCATCCCATCCTCCGAGGACTTTGAGCGAAAATCATCGAGTGAGGAAAAACCCAAAACCAAACCCCTACAAACCCAAAGTGATTGAGCATCACTGAAGAAATCGATCCTGAGTGGATCCGACGCTTGTTACCTTTGAAGATTGTGCTTCTTCCAGACGGTTAGGCGTCATGCTCTAGAGCATCCAAGAGGAATTGTGGATCGCCGAGTGACCGAGTCTGTGAAGGTTTGGAAGTCGCCTGAAGACTTACCACGAGTGATTGGACGAGGTGCATGTGACCTTAGTTCAAGGAGAATCTGGTGAGGACTTGGTGTCTGAGCTGCGTCTTTGAGGCCCAGGTGTCCGGACTGTGTGTCCTCGAGTTTAAATACTCGGCCGCTCCAACCAGACGTACAACCGAGACAAGCAGTTGGAACTGGTCTACCAAATCATTGTCTTCACCAACCTTACTGGTTCTATTTCCTCAACCCATTCATTTCCTCATTACTGTGTTGAGTGTTTGTTCATATCTGTGTTTGAAGACTTTCTCAATTTCCTCACTTCAATTTCTTCAGTCTGTTTGTCTTCATCTTGTGTTATCCTGTGATTATGCTTTCTGTACTCTGTGCTTGTCTTCATTTCATCATGAGGACCATGCACATGATTCTGTTATGCTTACTTCTAAGTACTTATTCCGCTGCAAGTAGTTCTTCGCTAAGGAATTTCCTCACCGGAAAATTCCTCAGTGAAGAATTCATAAAAATCGCCTATTCACCCCCCTCTAGTCGATATAACGCACTTTCAACTTGCCTCGCTAGCGGTAGATCTTCACGAAGTAGGCGATCTCCTTGCCCTTACAAACTCCTTGGTTTAACTCACAATCTTGTTGGAGGCTCCCAAGTGACACCTAGCCAATCTAGGAGACACCACTCTCCAAGAAGTAACAAATGGTGTGTTGATGATGAACTCCTTGCTCTTGTGCTTCAAATGATAGTCTCCCCAACACTCAACTCTCTCTCACAGGATTTGGATTTGGTGGAAAGAAGATTTGAGTGGAAAGCAACTTGGGGAAGGCTAGAGATCAAGATTAATATGGTAGGAATGGAATATCTTGGCCTCAACACAAGAGTAGGTGGTTCTCTCTCAGAAAATAGATGCTGGAAGTGTAGGTTCGTTCTGATGGCTCTCTCCACGAATGAAGAGTGGGTGGAGGGGTATATATAGCCTCCACACAAAATCTAACCATTACACACAACTTGCCAAACTCGGTGGGACCGGATTGGTAAACTCGGTCGGACCGATTTAGCAAATCTAGTGACCGTTTGGACTTTTGGTGGGACCGACATGCAACTCGGTAGGACCGATGTGGTTAGGGTTAGGGCATAACGTAATCTCGGTGAGACCGATTACACAAACTCGGTGAGACCGATTTTGGTAATAAGCTAACCAGAGAGTTGGTCAGGCAAACTCGGTGAGACCGATTACACAAACTCGGTGGGACCAATTTTGGTCATAAGTTAACCAGAAAGTTTGCATTGTAATCTCGGTAGTACCAATTACTTAAACTCGGTGAGACCGAATTTGGTAATGGACATACACAGAGAGATTACAATCCCATCTCGGTGAGACCGAGATCCCTATCGGTGAAACCGATTGGCCTAGGGTTTGTGGCAGTGGCTAAGACATCTGAACTCGGTGGCGCCGGATAGAAAGAATTGGTGGGGCCGAGTTAGACTTTTGGTTTAGGACATATGTGGATGTGAGAAAGTGGTTGAGGGCTTTGGAGCATATCACTAAGCACTGTAGAGCAAGAAACTCATTAAGCAACACCTCATCCCTCTTGATAGTATTGGCTTTTCCTATAGACTCAATGTGATCTTGGATCACTAAAATAGAAAATGTAGAGTCTTGATCTTGAAGCTTGAGCCAATCCTTTGTCCTTAGCATCTTGAAGGGTTCCACATCCTCTAGTCCATGCCACTCCATTGTTGAACTTGTCTGAAACATACTAGATAAAAGTGTTAGTCCAACAAGAGATATGTTGACATTAATTACCAAAACCACCCAGGGAGCACTTGTGCTTTCACGGGCCGTCCGCCTTGACTCTGGTGCTCCATAACCGACTAGGAGCCGACCTCGCTCCAAACAAACCAAAGCAAAGTGTGTTCATCAGAGTTGTGTACGGGGGCGCCTCTTCGGCAGAGTTATCTGCCTTATCTGGTTGCGCATTGGGTCCCTTGGCCGACTCCCGTGGTGAATTATCTGACCCCTTATCCTGATTCCCGGGAGATCCGCCCCCCTCAGTCGTGTCCATATCCTGAATCTCATCCCCATCCTGCGAAATCGGAGTGTCCTCGATCTCAAGCTCTAAAACGTAAGTGACTCCAGCATGTGTCCATCTAACCACATCTGGTATGAACTCAACGCTCACAACGCTGACCAGCAACCTCGCAGCCCCTTATGCACGAGTGAAAGGCATGTCCACCTTTTCTGTCTTGCCAATCATAGAACCCAAGGTCCAAGCAATCAGAAAGTGCTTAATCAGTTTTGGTGGTGCGCCAAAGAAACATACCCACACCTTCTCTAAAGGTGTACCCTCTGGTTCTTCCTGCTTCCACTCATCAAAAGCAATAATAATGTTGGTACTTGGAACTCTACACAAACCCCACTTAAGAAAATGCATCTGATCCTCTTTAGTGGGGAAATCCACCTTGTAAGCCTGTCCCTCTAGCTTTTCCAGATGCCACTGATACTTACCCGGCACCAAGTCACGCAGCTGTCTCACAATCTGAGCCTCAGTCGACTGTCCATTAGTAACCCGGACCACTGCTGGGAAGGAACTCTCGACCACGTGCAGTAGAGGACCCACCTTTGGTGTCTCAAAGAACATCAACTCCTTGCAACAGACACCAAAAATGTTAACGCCAGGTTTAGGACCGGATAGGAGTGGGCAGTCACCGGTCACATGCTGAGATCTGAGGCAATAGTCACAAAGCTCATTAGTACACTCTGCCACAAAGTGACCCGGTTCGCCACATCTATAGCAAGGCAATTTCTTCTTCTTAATTGCCCACTTCGAGAGTTTTACTCCCTCCGCTTTCTCCGGCCCTTTGTCTGTCGTGCCATCCCTAGATTTTGCAGCTCCAGAAGCCGCCGGAACGGTCACCGCTGCCAGAGCCCTGACCACGTCAACCACAGCCGCGAGCAACGTGGATGAGTCGCCCGCCACATCTGCTGTGTGCTCGAGCTCCGCCCCCGGAGCCGTGTCCGCAACGGGCGGTGGTGGCGGTGGAGGTTGTCGCGGTGGAGGTGGGCGCCTCCCTCTCCCACCATGCTGATAGCCTCCCCGGAAGCGATCATTGGGTCCGGCAACACCTTCAACAAAATTACCGGGCGGGACCTGAAAATGTCCTGGACCATCACCATTGTACGAGTTGAAACCACGGCCGCCACCGGAGGATGATCCACGGTGCAGCCCCTCACCATAAGCATCGTAGCCATCGTCTCCCCACTGCCCGTACCAGTTGAATCTCGGACCATCTCTGTTGTATCCACCACGGCCTTGACCCTCCCATCCATTATGAGCACCTCGACCCCTTCCTAGGGCCGGCGCCTTGGCAACCGGCGGCTGCGCCGATTCCTCTGGCTGTCGCGCTTTGACCAAGGCAGCATCTTGGCCGGCGCTGAGCTCGAGGCAGCAACCAGCGGCCCCCGCCTCGCGGTAGGAGCGCCACGACCGCCGCCAGCTCCAGCCTGTGGCCCCGATGCCACGGGCCCTTGTGGAGGTGGAGCGCCACGTCTGGCGCCACCGGCCCCAACGACGGACGGAACGCCACGGCCGGCTCCGCCGGCAGGCAGCGGCCCACGCTTGACGGTAGGAGGTCCACGTCCGGCCATCTCGCCGGCGCAGGAGATCCTAGTCGCCCGACCCGCGCCAAGAGTTGGAAAACCAGGTGAGAAAACCCTAGTCGCGATCACCGATGCCCCAGCCGACGATGATACATGCACGCACGTAGGATTTGGATCGGACGAGGCTTGGGCTTCTGGCTGGGCCTCACCCGAGCCTAGAGAGCCCACGACCGTCGCCGCATCAGACCCGAGTCCATGGCCCAACAGCGAATTCAAACGAGCCCTTCTTGCCGCTCGAATATCGCACGCCAATCTCGCCACCGGTGATCTTAGCGGCGGCGGCGGCCGACCAATCTTTCCTTTCTTCTTTTTCCGAGTGACTAAAGTCCAAGTGTCCGGCATAAAATCTGACAAAGCAACGGGTTCACGGAGTACCTTAGGATCGGGCCGATCCAGGGTTTTACTGTCGGCTTGGGATTTTGAATTTTTGATCGACGACGATCGGGCACCGCCTTGAGCTCCGGCGACTCCATCGGTGCCATAACCTGCGAAACCACCCGCGTACCTGTCGAGGCTTGGTTTTCTACCGGTGAGATGATTACAGAATGATGCAAGGAGTCGCAGTACAGCAGAGCAGCATTACTCCAGCACGTGCCCGTGTACTTGCCGATGTATGCATTTCCGTGTCATTCCTCCAACCAGAAGCCAGTCGATCGATCAAGTAACGCGGCCGCGGTTGATCAAACGGAGCATTCATACACGTGCGTCCAGTACGCGGCTGGATCCCCAATTGATTGCCGCATCAAATCGAAACACAGTTGCAAATGTTTCAGGCAGGCCCATGTTCAGCATTTATATTCTCCTGGCTCGTTCGGACAAAACTCACAAAACGATTTCCATTTCAATCATCCTTGCCGTAACCTGAACGGCAATAAGCCCGTTGATTGACACGTCACAAACCCTTGCCCGAACGTCGTGTACGTCCCAAATATTTTTGCACAGAAAACACAAACATAATCGGATACAAACGTTTCAGGTCCGATTGGAAGTTTTCTCGGGGAAAAAAAAGAGTCATCCGATCAGGACACCAAATAATTCACCGTGTCGGACACATCTTGTCAGTTACCCACTACCTGATACTCTGATACGTTTGATCAGAACCGTACATCTGCTATGCACCGGCCCTGATCGATCGGACGATCGGAGCCTACCACCACCACTTGGGCGGTCACATCACCGAAGCCGATCGGAGCTGGGTGCGACTTGCCACGCACGCACCGCCGAGGCCGACCCGCATATGGAACGTTCCCCACCGCCACTACGCATCGGTCTACACCTTCCATACTTCGGCGTACAAAAAGCACGCCACCCCGCCCCACCCCGGCCTCAACCAACGACCCACGCTTCCCGCGGAGACGACGAGACCCATCGATCGATCGATCCAGACGACGACGAGTCTTCTCAGCGGGCACACACACAGAGCGCGCGGCGGTTGCCACCATCGAGCAAAGCAAGAAGGAGGCCACCGCCACGCTCGATCGACTCCGTCTCCTCTCCCGGGCTTTTCTCCCCGGGACCCGATCGACCTATTCTTAGGCGCCCCGCCGAAGAAAACCGCGGCGCCCCGGGTTTCGCTCGCAGGGCTATGGCCGCGGCCGCGACGTCGTCCACCACACCCGCGGCAACCACCTCCACCACCACCACCACCTGCTGCTCCTCGTCGTCGTCCTCCTCGTCGTCGTCCTCCTGCTCCGCCACCAGCCCCGGCCCGCACCGCAGGCGCCTCAACGACATCGAGCGCGGCGACGACTGCTGCTGCGGGGGCGGCGACCCCTTCCTCGCCCTCGAGGACGGCGAGGGCGCCCACGGCCACGGCGTCCCCTTACTGGCCGCCGGCGCAGCCTGCGGCGGGAGGGCGTCGCTGTTGGCGCGGAGGAGGCGCGCCGCGTGGCTCGCCTGGATGAGGGCCGCCGTGCTGTGCCTGCTCGGCCTCGTCGCGGTCGTCGGCTTCCTGGGCTCCCAGTCCCAAGGCGGCCGGGGAGGCGGCGGCGGCGGCGGCGCCGCGGCCGGAGCCGACGGCGAGGAGGGCGGCAGGCTCGTGCAGAGGGTGGAGGTGGCCGACGCCGACGTCATGGGGTGGACGGAGGAGAACTTGACGGCACTCACGCGCCGCCCGCCCGATCCTCCGGTACGTACTACGTGCATCTCTCTGTTAATCTCTCGGTCAAGCCCTTGCTTAATTTATTACAACCATCTTTTAGTTAACGGTTTTTCATGCATGCGCTTGCAAGAATAACCACCACGCGCGCGCACGCACTTCACTTGCTTAACCTCCACTGGCGCCAATTTCACTCTTTTTTGCGAATAATTCCAGTATTATTACGTATGTACATGAACCATTATGAACTTGTTTATATATTTTGAAAGTTGGGCGAGCAGAATTGAAGTGGGTGATTTCCATGCTGGGGAAGCGGCCGACCGAATATTCCACACTAGAATGGGTAATAACTAACTCTAGAAAGTTTACCTGAAAATGGCTGAGTTAGGACGTCATGCATGCGATAGTTGGGCGAGAAAGCCTCGAGGCACGCAGCACCTTCGAGGTGTCATTATCCGATCAAGAGCACTGCCCAATTTGCTTCCTGATCGATCGTAGAGTTCCCGATGGATGTAAGGTGTAAACCCTCGAACTTGATAAGAAGAAAATGGAGGAGACGTGTTGCCGACTGGGTAGGGTACACGGGAGAAAAGACTGGTGACAACGACCAGTATTTTGTTTTAGATTGTATTGTACTTGTAGCTACCGTGAGCCACTTGAATCGAAGAACTTGGGGCGTATGACCACTGGTCGTGAGTTCCAGAGCCAATGCGATGTAGTACGTGGCAAGTTGCAGAAAATTCTTTTGAATGCGCGCATGTTTTTCTTGTTCTTTGCGGTGTTTCGTTGTCCCTACCGCGCACATGTGAGAGACATCGCTTTTGTTTCCTCCGGTGGCTGCTGGTCCGACGAGGTTGCTTTCCCTTGTAATCGTCGGCTGATAATTTTATAACATACAGAAAAATATTTACTTTTTCGTACAACTTATAGTTCTCTGTATAAGTAATGCCAGGGTTTGGTACGAGACCCTCCGTGGCCGCATTTCTAGATGCCTCACTGGTATAGATTTAGTTTATAATAATTGACTAACTCAGGGAGTCAGTTTTCCATGCAATGACTTTTATTTTCAGAAAATAAATTCAAAGAAATTGCTGAGGTGCTCTCCATTCGACTCCGTTGTCTACAAGTAATGTCCTGGTTTTGAAATATTCATCTTGACACAACTGAAAGTTCAATGATAGCGAACTACCAGGATCCTACCAACCCTCGTAAAAATACTGGGGTACTATTCAGAAGGGTAAAGAAATGCTGCACGGGTAGAAAGAAACTAGGGAGTAGGACCAACGGGCTTCATGATGCATATAGGCTTAGGGCAGGGCCGGCAGACACTTTCCAGACAACAATCTTGTGCCTATGTTCGGCCAAGAAAGTTCTTTCAGGAAAGCCAAGCATTCACTCAGATCATGTGCTGTGCTCACTTTGACCATACTGAAGTTTCCTCTTAAACCTGCTGGGCAGATACCGGAGATATGGATGAAGCCAGACAGCGGGGGTTACAACCAGTGCATTGTACGCCCAAAGAATCAGCGCAGTAAGTTTCTTGTTCTACCCTTGACCCCATTTTTCTTCCAGCTTCAGCTTCAGCTCTGGCTCCGGCTAATATTTTCGTGCGTTGCAGGGACTGACAATGCAACTGTCGGTTATCTGATTGTCGACGCAAACGGCGGGCTAAACCAGATGAGAATGGGGGTATGTACATGCTTGCGCTAAACCTCGCTCTTTGTCGGTGCCTTTCAGCTAACCCGGAACTATTCTTACAGATCAGTGATATGGTTGCAGTGGCAAAGATCATGAACGCGACACTGGTAATCCCCACTCTGGACCATCAGTCATTCTGGACTGATCCAAGGTCTGTTGTAGTATCATCTTTGCTGCTCGTATCCTGTAGGAAAAACAGATACACTGAGTGAACTGACAATTTGTCGTTTTGAATACAGTGACTTCAAAGATATATTCGACGTGGATCACTTCAGGGAAACATTGAAGGAGGACATTGTGGTTGTAGATTCCCTACCACCAGCTTATAGGAGGGTGAAGCCCTACGCAAGAGCACCCACATCCTGGTCCAGGGTAAGAGTCAATATGTCCTTACTGATCATATATACTCCCTCCGTTCCATATTACTCGTCGCTGATTTAGTACAACTTTTTACTAAATCAGCGACGAGTAATATGGAACGGAGGGAGTAGATTGCAGGAACATCACAAGTTCATCGTGTGTTTAAGCGCTCGCTCTGTTTTTGCAGGCTTCCTTTTACAGAGATTTCTCAAAGATACTGAAGAAGTACAAAGTAGTGAGATTTACCCATACGGATTCACGGATTGTCAACAACGGCCTCGCTCCTTCTCTCCAAAGGCTTCGATGCCGTGCAAACTACAAAGCGCTTCAGTACAGGAAAGAGATTGAAGAGCTTGGTACTACCCTAGTTGAGAGGCTGAAAAGGGGATCGGACCATTACATCGCACTTCACTTAAGGTGATTATTAATAAAACACTTCTTTCTGCCGATAAATTATCTGCAGATCACTGATCCTTGATTCTTCATTTGCTTGTCCTATGAATTGGACAGATACGAGAAGGACATGCTGGCTTTCACTGGCTGCAACCACAACCTGACACTTCATGAGGCAGACGAGCTGACGGATATGCGACTCAAAGTGAGGCACTGGAAGGAGAAGGAGATCAACAGCGGGGAGAAGCGGCTCCAGGGCGGGTGTCCCATGACGCCTCGCGAAGCTGCTGTGTTCCTCAAAGCCATGGGATATCCTTCCAGCACGAAAATTTACATTGTGGCCGGTGAAATTTACGGGGCACACAGCATGGATGCGCTGAAAGCAGAATACCCAAACATTTACACACACTACAGTCTAGCTACAGTGGATGAACTAGAGCCGCTCGAGTTGTACCAGAACAGGCTAGCTGCTGTGGACTATATCGTGGCCCTGCAGAGTGATGTCTTTGTGTACACCTACGACGGAAATATGGCCAGGGCAGTTCAGGGTCACCGAAGATTCGAAGGTTTCAGAAAAACTATAAACCCCGACAGGTAAGTTATTGGAAACTGCAGGTAGAATTTATTTATTTTGATCTTAAAATTCTTCGTCATAACTTATTTCTTGTTTGTAGGCTGAAGTTTGTAGAGCTCATTGACAAACTCGACGACGGTTCCATGCCCTGGGATGAATTCCAAAGTGAAGTGAGGAAGCATCATGAGGATAGACTTGGAGGTCCATATGACAGATTACCTGGTGAGAGTCCAAGACAGGAGGAATACTTCTACTCAAACCCTATCCCTGGATGCCTGTGCAAAAAGGTGCAGAGAGTAAAGTGAAGCAGGTTTATCTCAAAGGGAAATGGTTCGGTCTTCAGAGACGCTGCTGCCGGCTTGGCAGCAGGTGTAACACGGATGGAGATGACACTTCCTCCACATGACAGGGGTGGCCGAAATAGAGAGGATCCTAGTTAACTGACAGAGACCAGCCATTTTGATTTTGATTATTTCCTAGGCTGACTACACATGTAGTTGAGGGCATGGGGCCAAGAAGTGCATTGTTTGAGAGGAAACTTTTGCCAATGGAAAGATGGAACGAGCACAGAGATGTCGAAGTACTTGAAGGATCATACCGGCAATTATATGGGAACAGCTAAAGTGAAAACACGCTAGGTCGAGGTCATGCTCGTGATGCTTCCAATTCGTTGTAGCAGTGACATTAAACACTGGGTGGGTTAGTAAGAATAATGTATCATGTTATGTTTTCCGGCTGTAGAAATCTGCTACCAGTGTAGACTGACAATTGTCAAAAATACTTCTTAGTGTAGTTCAGAGCAATAATTTTTTTGTAAATTTTACATAGGATGTCACCTGACTGTAGCTGCTAGTATACTTCAAAAATAAAAAAATTGTTCGCAAATGTGTGCTCCTTTATGGGCAGATATTATCTCCTTCTCGAGGGTCTTAGAAATTACAGAGAAAGGCATAAAAAATGTGGGAGGCAGACTAATTGAACCATAAGCTTTCGACGCGATCAGCCGCCCTGAATACCTGGTTCTATCCCCAAATCGATGTGATGATCTGGATTGCGGAGGGGATCTGGTCGCGATCGTCAACGAGACGAACATAAAGCAAGGACGGGGAAGAGATGGACCTGAAGCTGTCGCCGTGCTCGCCAGCATCATCCGCCACCCTCCGCCGTGCAGCCGAAACCGCGTCGGCGTTGACCGAGCTGAATGGTTGCGGCCCGGCCGGCGTGACGCCCGGAGAGCGGTTTTATTCCTGGATAAATCCAAATCCGTATTACCGCCTTAACTTGTCTTGTAATTCAGATTACACCCCAAATTTCAGTTTGTTCTGAAGTGT